>CM065637.1:78437185-78681450 GCA_033220585.1 Dipteronia sinensis | reverse complement strand
AAACTTTATGGGTTGGGTTGGTCGATTTGGTTCGATTTAGCGGTTTTTTGCACACCCCTAGTGTGGAGTGGTGTAAGTTGATCTAGTGAGAGAAATAAGAAGTGTTTGTAGTTTCTCCTTCTGTTGAGTGTTTGAAATCTCTCTCAGAGATGCACCACAAGTGACCTCAAACCATACCATCCCACCAACAGTGGTATCAGAGCCCAGGAGAGCCAGAAATTTGAAAAACAGAGGCCAAAGCCGAATTTGCCCAGAAATCAAAGTGCTCGAAATTGTTATTTTAAAATACTAGTGTGTTCGTCTCATCGCCAGGGGTGCCCCGGTGAAAATGTCACCCAAATCGGAGCTCCATATTGGCCACACGCACCACCTGAGGTTGGAGAGTGCACGCACGCGCCGTCCACGCGCAGCCAGAGTTCCAACGCGTCGCAAACACGCGCCGGTTGTCTTCTTCACCCGATTTGCAAGATCCGACCCGAAGTCCCATCCATTGACCCGACGTCCGACACGACATCCAGTCCAGCAGACCCGACAACCGACCCGGAGGTTCGACCCGAGATACGACCCGTGTTGCTGACGCGCTGCTGACGTCACTAACGGCGTTACAAGGTTGGGATATGTCGTCCATAAAGAGAATATTCCGTTATCTTTTGGTTGACTTTTGCCAAAAGTTGACCGCCCCTTTCAGACGCTTCTGAACTCGGTTTTTGACAAACCCGGACTGGTTTCCACAGTTTTGGACCATTCCGTACTCAACCGTGCACTCGGTGTTTGCTAATTTAGACTTCAGATTAGTGTTCTAAGCACTTCAAGTCTCGATGGCCAACGGAAACGCGCAAGTTGTCATCCCAAAACTCACCAAAGACAACTATGACAATTGAGGCATACAAATGAGAGCTCTACTAGGTTCTCAAGATGTCATGGATATTGTGGAGGATGGATACACAGAACCCGCCTCCAAAGAAGCTAAAGGAGAATTGTCAGATGCTCAGACAACAACTTTCAAAGCCGATCGAAAGAAAGATTGTAAAGCAAAGTCCATAATCTATCAAGGACTAGACGAGGCTGTTAGGGTTTTTGCCCTAAAGCTTGTAATATGTAAATAGAATTTGAACATAAATAAAAGAAGTAGTATATTCATTCATTTTGTGTCATACTTTATATAACATGTGCACTTAACATCCAAGATTGCTGGATGTAATTTCGAACTGAGTATATGAGTGTCATATATAGATGGATTCAGTTTGAAACGAGCAATCTAAAGAGTCCGTAGATAGCAAATAAAACAGGGTACTTTATTTGTGGTTAATCTACAGCTGCGGTCCATTTCGTAGTGTACGGTGATCCTATCCTGGATCATTCATATGTAGATATGAGAATGGAGGCACCTTATATGATGTGATCATATAGGACTGGGCCATGATCTATATGAATCTCTCACTAAGATCCGTTTAACGATGAGATTCATATATATCAACTAATGATGGCTATATGTGGGTGATCTTAATCCTGAGTGTCTTATCGATTCCTTCAGGTTAGATCGTGGTCTTTGATATACCATGGGTGAGGTCGGAGTTGCATTCCTGATCAATATACTCCGTATGTTGGGATCGCGGTTTGGTTTGTGGCTGGGAAGATTTGTACACAATAGTAGAATCCACTCCTTCTTGTGAGAAGTAGATGGTAGTTCCCTTAAGGGATGATTTGGGGCTTGAACAATATGAGCGCTCTCCTAATTCCGTAAGGAACGTAGGATTTATTGTTCATTAGAGAATCAATGGTACTTAATGGAAAGATATGATTAGAGGGGTATGACGGACATTATGACCCAGCTCTAATTATGAACTACTTGTGGAGGATTATACCAGATGTAATAGCTATATCGATGGACACCGAGAGTTATTGGTTTGTGTAAAAACGTCTACAGTTGAGAGAGTGCAGCTTCGGGTTTTTAGTGGAATAACACCGAAGTTAATAATCATGAAATATTAATTAAAGAGTTTAATTAATAACTTCTAAGGATAATTGGAGCTCAAAATATTGTGGGTCCATTAGGTCCCCTTGCTAGCCCGATCGATTTAGGTAACAAGGGTCACGATTAATTAATTAGATTGTCCGATTAATTGTGTTACGAAAGTGACACGTATTTATTCGGGAATTAATTGAATAATGGGATTATTTAATTAATGAATAATGGTGATTAAATAAATTAAATAATAAGATTATTTAATTATGTTGTTAATCACTAAATGGAGGGTGTTAGTTGATATTTGATTTTGAATAAAATAAGATAATATGATTATTTTATTTTATTAAATTAAATATCTGAAATTGAATTTGAAATGTTTGAATTCAAAAATAAATATTTAATTTAAAAAGATATGAGATATTTTTTAAAGTTTTTAAAAATCAAATTTTCGGTTTGTTTTTAATAGATATATATGAGATATATGTTTTTCAATTAGAAACAATAAAAACCGAATGAAACTAAATGAAAAGTAATATAAGATTACTTGAAAACAAGAAGACAAAGATAGTGATCGTACACAGTAAACAGAAGCAAACAAAAGAAGAAAAATATTATGGTGTGGTGAGACCACAAAAATACTGCATTTCTAGAGTTTGTTTTTGTGTGTATTCTTCTCTTCTTCCTCCATACAGGTCCTGAATATCGTGACGCGCCCACACGCTGTTACCAGTTCCGGGAGATAGCGAGGAAGATCACGTGGTTCAAATCAGGAGCAGTTCGTATTAAAGTGAAGGAGCCTCCTACGTAGGTATGAATCTTCACTTTATTATTTAATTTGATTATTACTGTACAAATGGGTTAGTTTAATGATTGCATAAAAATTTTTAAAACCTTCCGCTGCGCAATCTGTAACCCTAGGTTCCAACAGAGGCCACATTCGAGATCATAGCATCCTGTAAGTCATCGAAAGAAGTCTAGGACACTCTTCACAAGACTTACAAAGGTGCTGACAAAGTGAAGAAAATCTGTCTTCAAACTCTACGAGGTGAGTTCGAATCCCTACGGATGAAATCTAATGAAACTATTGCTGAGTTCTATACACGAGTTATGGTCGTTGAGAATCAGTGATGGTGTAAAATCGTGTTATAATATACTCACTCGCAAGTGCACGAATCGTGAAGATTAGCACAATGACAAGTAAGGATCGTTCCCACGAGGAAAAGAGATTTATTAATTAAAACTAATTCTAATTAAAGTTAAATTAAAGTAACCAAAGATTTGTTGATGATTTAATTAAACTAAAACTAAATTAAATTAAGCTAAGAAAACAATTAAAGAAAATACGGTTGTGATCAAAAGATAGAAAACACTAAGTCATCAATGATCCCCAATTATGAACACTCAATGTATGGAATTAATTTGTAAACAAGATTCAATCAATTCTAGGGTTCATTCTTTGTCTTTAATGTGACTATTACCGTATGGTCATGGGATGAGTCACGTGTTCCCAATTATTATTCACCCTTGGTCTATGGTGTAAACAATGATTAGAAACCCTTTAAGTGCAAGAAATAAGAACCAAATTCTATACTTTGCTTGGCCTATGCTAAAGATAAAATTCATTCATTCAAAAGAGCATTAATCAAGATTAGGTTTGGTCTATACTCTAACCCTAATTCTCAGATAGTCTTAACCCTAAAATCATGCCAAATAGTTATTCACCCTTGGTCTATGGTGTGAATAAATATTAAAACTAATGAGGATCAAGTAATTAAGAACAATGAATAAATCAAGAATTTTAATTGATGAAATAATAATTAATCCATATATGAGCATTTACAAAAGGTTCACATTGATTCCATAGTTATGAGATTAGTTACACATGTTGAAAATAAAAAGAGAAGAGAAAGAAAAGATAAAACCCATTAAGATCTTCAATGATGAATTCTCCTTCGTCTTCAAATCTTCTATGTGTAAATATGGATGAGTGTGTGGTGATGTATGGTGGTGGAGTGATGGGGGACTGCCCCCTTGGTGCCTTGGGACCTCCCTTGGCTTCTCTCTTCCGAAATTAGGGTTCACATGGGTTTAAATAGGCTTTAGATGATAAGCCAAGTCCTTAAACAACAAGGAAATTGGTTCCCTTTTGGAACTCTACCTTTTTTGGGATTTAATTCTTTCCTAATCCACTCAAATTGATTACTTATTGAAGGATGATAAGGATTAGGTGTCAACTTACTTTCCAAGACTCACACTCATGTCCAAGAAGGTAATATTTCCCGTTCCGACAACTTGCAAAATAAATCCCGTCACTATTTGCGGAATTATGACTGATCTGACCATCGGATACTAAAACGAGCATAACTTCTTCTAGGAATATCAGAATTGCGATCCGTAAAGTGCGCCAGAAACTAGACTTCAGGGGCTTTCCATCCATAGGTGATAGGACATACAATTCAATTGGAGCTGAGAGATATTTCCCCCGTAATCTGGATGTTCTGCACTGGCTGAATTAGCCTTTCCCGGAATGATGTGCGGCATAGATCGCGGTTGAGGTTGATGCCTGGGAAGCGGTATGGACCGAGGAAAAGAACAGAAAGCCTACTGAAATGTACCGCTGGACGTGCCGCGGTGGAGGTCGTGCATGAAGAGCGACCTACATAGCGGTGGATGACAGCTTTGCTCTTTTTCTTCACATCTAAGCTCTTTTCCTTGAAAATACCTTCAAACACTTCATCTAAGGAATGTGACCTATACATGCTCAAAAAACACATAAAATACCTAATTTCACCCAAGAACAAAGCACAAATAATAGGAAATGGGGACCTAAAATATGTATAGAAATAGACCGATCAATCAGCTGAGAAGAAATGGAGAAACTCTTATCGACATGAGAATTTCGGAGAAAATTTTACGATCATTGGATCCAAAGTTTGACTTTATAGTGGTGGCCCTGGAAGAAACAAAAGATCTGGAGACGATGTCTGTTGAAGAATTAGTGGGTTCATTGCAAGCCCATGAGCAGAAAGTCATAAGAAAAAGTGAAGACAAAGTATTGGAGCAAGATCTCGAGTCATAGCTCTCCCTCAATGAAAAAAGATACGAGCAAGGGGGAACCTCACAACAAGGAAGAGAACGAGGTAGAGGATCTCATGGAAGAGGTTCTGAAAATGCCGAAACCAAATGTTAAGGCAGAGGAGGACGAAACGCAATTAGAGGAGGACGTGGACAACAGAACTATGTCCCACGAGGAAGAGGACGCGGAAGAAGAGGCTGTTACAACAACCGTCTGAACGTTAACAAAGAAATGTTCAATGTTATAACTGCCACAAATATGGCCACTATAGCAACGAGTGCAGAGGTAGCCTAAATGAGGTAAATGAAAATTCTAACTTTGTAGAAAAAGAGCAAGTGGAAGGAGAATCGTTGATGTTGATGGCACACAACTCAATATATCAAAACCAAAATGTTTGGTTTCTTGATTTTGGATCCAGCAACCATATGACTGGCAGAAAAGACTTATTCATTGAACTTGATAAGAAAGTTCACAGAGAAATCTCATTTGGTGACCTATCAAAAAAATCCATGTCCAAGGAAGAGGAGATGTCATGATCAAGCAGAAGAATGAAGATCATGCTTTAATCTCCAATGTTTATTATGTTCTAGACATAAAGACCAACATCCTAAGTCTTGGACAACTCCTGGAGAAAGGTTATCATATTAGCCTGTAAAATATGCAACTCACCATCACAGATACTTGAGGAAAGCTGGTTACTCGAGTCCAGATGATGAAAAATATGATGTTTCCTCTCGCAATTCATCATGATACGCCAAGGTGTTTGACAGCCATCATCGATGAC
This sequence comes from Dipteronia sinensis, assembly GCA_033220585.1. Classification (NCBI taxonomy): domain Eukaryota; kingdom Viridiplantae; phylum Streptophyta; class Magnoliopsida; order Sapindales; family Sapindaceae; genus Dipteronia; species Dipteronia sinensis. Next base: position 78,675,621 of record CM065637.1, on the reverse strand, counting down.
AAAGATTGGTTATGGCATCTAAGGTATGGACATCTTAACTTTGAAAGTTTAAAGCAATTGGGAAGTAAGAAGATGGTGAAAGGATTGCCAAACATCCATCACCCAAATGAGATGTGTGAAAACTGTGTTTTGAGTAAACAAAACAGAAATAGCTTTGGAAATGAGGCAAATTGGAAAGCAAGCATGCCAATTGAGGTCGTTCACATAGATGTGTGTGGTCCATTGACACCAGTATCAAATGGACAGAATCAATACTTCCTTACCTTCATTGAGGACTACAGCAGGAAGACTTGTGTCTATTTCCTAAAAAGGAAGTCTGAAGTATTTGGTTACTTCAAAGAGTTCAAAACTCTTGTGGAGAAGCAAAGTGGCTACTACATCAAAACATTACAATCAGATCAAAGTAGAGAATATACTGCAGGTGCTTTCCAGGAATTCCTTAAGCAACAAGGAATTAGATATCAGTTTACACCGGCTTATACTCTTCAGTTAAACGGTGTAGCTGAAAGAAAGAATCGAACAATCCTTAATATGGTTAGAAGCATGTTAAAGGATAAAAACATGCCCAAAAGTTTTTGGGCTGAAGCAGTCTTGTGTGCGGTATATCTACTAAACAGATGTCCTACAAAGAGTCTTGATACAAAGGCACAGCAAGAAGCATGGAGCACTCACAAACCAAGTGTGAGTCACCTCAGAGTTTTTGGCTCAATTGCCTATATCAAGGTCCCAGAAGAGAGAAGAACTAAGCTTGAAGATAAATGAGTAAAGTGTATCCTTGTTGGATACGGTGACAGAACTATGGGTTACCGGCTATACAACCCTATCACCAAGAAAGTGATCTTCAGCAGGGATGTCATTTTTGAAGAAAATGAATCCTGGAATTAGGATCAGACCAAAGCTTCCAAAAGTGCAGAGTTGATACATGCGGAAGAGACAAGAGAAGTGGCTACAGAGCCACAAATACCCAGAGATCAGCAGACTCCTCAACGTGTTTCCTTTTCACCACAAATGTATGATGCCCCATTACTAATTGAACGTGACTTTTCAGATATGATGCCTAGAGGGACACGTAACCTAGAAGATCTGTATGAAAATACAGAACAGGTGGAAAAAGATATTAATCTGTATTGTCTGCTGATGACAAGTGATCCAGTTAGCTTTGAAGAGGCTAACCAAGAAGAAAAGTGGAGAAGTGCAATGGATGAAGAGATTCGATCCATTGAAAAGAACAAGACATGTGAGTTGACTAATCTTCCAAAAGGCCTGAAAACCATTGGAGTGAAATGGGTCTACAAGACCAAAAGGATTGCAAAAGGAGAAGTTCAGAGATACAAGGCAAGACTTGTAGCAAAAGGCTACAAACAAAAGGAATGAGTTGATTACGGAGAAGTCTTTGCCCCGGTTGCCAGACTAGAAACCATCAGATTGCTGATATCATTGGCAGCCCAGAAAAGTTGGAAAATTTACCAACTTGACGTAAAGTCAGCTTTTCTGAATGGCTTTCTTGAAGAAGAAATCTATGTGGAAAACCATCTGGATATGTGAAGAAAGGCAGAGAAGATAAAGTGTGCAGGTTGAAGAAAGCTCTATATGGTTTGAAGCAAGCACCTCGCGCATGGAACATGAGGATTGACGATTACTTCCAAGAGAGCGAATTTGAGAAATGTCTGTATGAGCAGGCACTATATATGAAGAATGAGACTAATGGAAGCTTATTATATGCATGCCTATATGTTGATGACTTGATCTTCATCGGCAACAATCTAGCCATGTTTGAAGATTTCAAGTGGAGAATGGTGCAAGAATTTGAGATGACTGACATTGGTCTAATGGCTCATTTCCTCAGCATTGAAGTTGTGCAAAGTGAAAAATGTATCTTTGTCTCTCAGAGTATCTATGCAAAAGAAATTCTGAAAAGATTCGGTATGAAAAAATGCAATCCTGTCACAACTCCAGTAGAAACAGGACTAGAGTTAAGAAAGAATGAAAGATGAGATGTTGATCCAACCTATTTCAAGAGCTTGGTTGGAAGCCTGAGATACTTGATGTGTACCAGGCCAGATATACTCTATGGAGTTGGACTAGTTAGCAGATACATGGAGACTCTTGACCAGTCTCACCTGAATGCAGCAAAGAGGATACTCTGTTACATAAAAGGTACTATTGATGATGGTATATTGTATACCAAAAGCGAAGATTGCAGGTTGATTGGCTATTCAGATAGTGACTGGGGAAGAGATCTGGATGAACGTAAAAGGACGACAGGTTTTACGTTTTTCATGGGAGATACAGCGTTCACATGGTCATCCAAAAAGCAAGTCATTGTGACAATGTCATCATGAAGCTGAGTACGTTGCTGCCTGCTCAGCTGTTTGTCATGGTATTTGGATCAGAAATGTGTTGCAGTACTTGGGATTTCCACAAGTTAATCCCACAGAAGTCTACATTGACAATCGGTCAGTGATTACGCTAGCAAAGAATCCAGTATTCCATGAAAGAAGCAAATATATTGATACGAGGTATCATTTCATCAGAGAGCATGCGAAGGATAAAGAGGTGGAACTAGTCTCTTGCAGGACAAATGATCAATCTGCTGATATTTTTACCAAGCCTCTCAAACATGACGTGTTTTCAAGGCTAAAGACAATGCTCGGTATGGCGAAGCATGGAGAGTCAAGTTTAAGGGGGGATATTGGAAGTTAAACTTTTCCCTCTAGCTGCCACCTTCCAGAAGCTCTCAAACCAGCCATCTTCTCAACCTCCAACCACCATCTTCCCGAATCGCTCAAACCAGCCACCTCTCAACTGCTAGTAAACAAACTGAAATCTGTTTGCATTTATTTTGTTTGTTTTTATCTCATCTTATTTCCCTATATAAAGGGATGAAGATTATATTGTAAAGTGTGGAGTGGTGTAAGTTGATCTAGTGAGAGAAATAAGAAGTGTTTGTAGTTTCTCCGTCTGTTGAGTGTTTGAAATCTCTCTTAGAGGTGCACCACAAGTGACCTCAAACCATACCATCCCACCAACACAGGAGCCGGTCAGCTAGCGTAGATTTTCCATGACCGATGTGGGTAATGGGTCAAGTCTTTGTTGCTGTTTTGATGAGAACAAAACAAAACAAGTCAGATTCAACAAAAAATCGATGGTGTTGGGTCGGGTTGAATCTGGGGTTTAGTGGATTGATTCTGAGGATTGAAGAGAGTGTCTGTTTGTCTTGTTTTAGGGTTTTTGAGGCTCTGTACAGACCCATTTAATGGGGGGTTTTAGAAGAGAATGAAAAAATTGAGACTGGTTTTTCGAGGAAGAGGATGTGTGTTCAAAGATGAGGATGACGTGTCATGGCTTGTCAGCACAATCAGTGACGTGCCAGGAAAAATCAAATGAAATGATAACATGTTATATCACATAAGCTCAACGGTATGATGTGTCTAAGCATGTCACCACATTTGGCTGAAGTGCACCGGTACATCAACGAGAGGGTGGTCACGTATTCTAACATGTCAGCTAAGTAGGATGATGTGTCCTAACACTTCATCGAAATGGATGCCTAAATGACACGTCCGTGAAATGGTAGGTGTCGTGCTAGGCCACGTCGGTCAAAGTGGATGACGTGTTCGGACACGTTCGTAAAAGTGATGACACGTCAACTAAACGGTATGACACGTTAACTAAATGGTGACAAGTGCTCGGATACATCCGCAAAAGTGATGACACATCAGCAAGGGTGGGCGGTGACGTGTTAGGCCACGTCGGCCAAAGTTGGTGACTTGCCCAAACACGTCATAGGAAGCTAATTGTTTTCCTTTGTCTGGATATAGAAGAAGAAAGAAAGAAAATCACAGAAATGGAGAGATTGTAAATCTGGAAATGGCGTTTCGAGTGGGAACTCTTCAACGTTCAATGATTCAGAAACTGCATTTCGAGTGGGAACTCATCAACATTCGATGATCCTCTCCAACAATGGTTAGGGTGAGTACATTTTCAATGGTTAGGGGCATTTTTAAAACCATTTGTGTTACCTACTTAATTTACATTCACTTCGTGTTTCCAGTAGTATATGGAAACCATTGAATAAACAGGTGCTGTTTCTATAGATCAATTCGCTTTCACAAAATTCTCATATCTAGCTTCAATGGTTATTTGTTGTGAATCTCCAAGCATTTTCTGATGTCACTGATTCAATTCACCTCATGCAGCATTGGCACTGAGCTTACCCGAGATGCTTGTCGGAAATTGTACTCCAATTTTGGTTTACTGTAATCTCTTCACTCAAGCTCGCTTATGTTTTAACTCTTGGTACTACTTGCTGCTTTGTTGTGTTTCTCTGACAACGGTTGCTTACGTAAATCAGTTTTCCCTATGGCATATAGATCAGGTTTGTTTTCATTTTTAGACTATAATTGGAATGTGCATTATATTGTTTAGAGAGCAGGATAATGCTCATACTCTCTCGGGTTTTACTAGAGCTGATCTGAGTTACAGCTAAGTTTGAGAGAGCAGCATGAATTTTCATCTAAGTTAGATGGTTTGAAAGACATCACTGAAAGAAGAGGCAACTTTTCCAATCTGCTTTTGAGCTAGGAAAAGACATCACACACAAATATTCTTTTTTATTGGAAAGAACCCTACCAAACAAGTGACCCATCAGAGGCTTTAACTGCAGAGAGGTTTCCATTCCAGCTTGGAAAATAAATGGTGTCATTGAAAATTGACGGTGTCACACTTATGTCACCTCTTGCATAGAATTTTCACTTCAGATGGAGTTGGACACGGTTTCGGGGCTGACCTTTTTCTCCTTGTTTGCATATCTCCTGTTATACAAGTGTACACCATGGTTTGGCCAGTTTTGTGCAGCCTACTATGTATCAATTTACCATTGGAATAAAACATCAAATTTAAAGCTATGTTTATTTTCCCTTTAGAGAGTGGTGTGTGTCTGAGAGAGAGAGAGAGAGAGAGAGAGAGAGAGAGAGAGAGAGAGAGAGAGAGAGAGAGAGAGAGAGAGAGAGATTACTTCAGAATCTGTAGTAGCTGTGAAAGTGAGCAGACAAAAAATGCTAAGGAGAAGAACAGAGAGATTGTTGTAGCATCCAGGAACTGCCATTGAAGTAGATCCTTTAAAGGTTTCCTGAAAGTGCAAAGACTTACTATTCTTAGGGGTCGTTTGTTTTTTTATCTGAAGACTGAGCAGTCTTGAATTTTTCTGAAGACCGAATAGGGACTGAAATCTGAACTTGAATGACATAGAAATTAACTCAATTTTTACATAGAAAAGAAAGGTTTTTTTTTATAAAAAAATAAAAAGGGCAGCAGAAAAACTCACACAAAACACTCTAAAAAAATAAAATAGAAATACATCACCCTAATACCATAATAAAGTATTGATATTAAATATCAATATGAGAAGTGATTATGGTTATTTTTTACTTTTAAAGCTATTTAAAATAAGCAATGTATTAAAATAACGATTTCTGTACAATATATAATTATGATGAAATTAAAAATATGTTATATATGGGGGATAGTATCGGAAGAAAAGAATTTGTATTGCATTTAATGCAATTCAGTGATTTGCAATTAAGTGAAAAGTCAAAATTTTTTACTTTTTATTTTAAGTTGTTTTTTTTGGTATTTTTAGTCTGTTTAAAACATATAAAGTGATTTAGTGGCTCTCAACTTATTATCACTTTGGCTTAGAGAACACAAAATCTGGATTTATTTAATTTAGATTGGTTCTATTTGCACCTATTAAACTATTGCTTAAGTCTGCAGGGATTGTATCCCATATATAATTTTGTTTGCAGCTTCTTGAAAAGTTTAATTAAGAAAACTTTCAATTATGGTATTTTAATTGAAAATTTTCTGTTTCTGAGCTACAGGAAGGCTTCTCTCTGCAACATTTTATGGAACTTCACCTTTTCATTTAGTAATTGAAATAGAGAATTGTGCCTTAGGGGACAATGACTTAAGACTCAATACTTTGGGTCCTTACAAAATACATTATGTTGGGTAAGTAAATTGATATTATTTAATACGGATGGTAACCGAGTATTATAGTACATAGTAACCAAATGCGTAGGATAAATTTATTTTGAAATCATATACATAAGTTTGTCAATTATGATTTTTATTATCTTCCCCAGGTTGAGTAGCGGGATTACGAATAGCAAATTTAGTCCGTACATATATCCTCTGATGTTACTATGGTATTCAATGAAGGGTTATCAAACACAAAAGGCAAAGAGTGAGGTTCCAGCAGTGAAGGAAGGAAAAAAAAGCTCCATTGCTAACAGTATATCCATTCCCGATGTATATGCCTCCATTGCTCACTAACATTCCACCATTTACTGTACCTCCAGTGTCTTATGACCACAGAACTTTCCCGGTTTTGGCATTCATGGCATATATTGGCCCTTTTCCATGTGTTGAACCAGCAAAAAGGACGCCAGTAGCCAATGTGACAGGGCCAAAGGCAAGTGCATTGCTTGGATCAGCTGTGGACCAAAGAATTCCGCCATTTCGAGCATCCATTGCCACCCACCCGCCAGAGGTTGTGGTCTTGTTGGATGGTTTGAGAGTGAAATTCTTGCCATCTGAGTTGACAATGTTTGTATAGATCCTCTTTTCATCAGTAGCTGCGCCCCAAGTTCCTCCTCCTCCAATGCTGCCAGGTCCAGCCTCCTACAGTACAATGAGTGTTTTGTTTCAACATGTAGTTAGGTCAAATGCTAATTATGTGGGATTGAAAAACTTACAGTAGACCACAAGAGGCTTCCATTATCGCGATCCAGAGCCCATCTAAATCCACTTTTCTGAACAGCAGCAATGATATCTTTCTTCATTCCTTTAACTTGTATGCTAAGCATCCTTGGTGCCACCCCAAAATCTGCATCCGGGATAGGTCCAGGTGGGCAGCCAGGAGTTTTTGTCATTTTCTGTATAATTCTGGTCATTCTGCAATTATAAAGAATTTTATTAGTAATAAATTATTAGATGTTCTTCATATAGTGTGAAAATAGAGATAAGGAAAAGAATAATAAAAGAAAAATTACCAAGAATCTAAAATAATAATAAAAAAGTTAAACAATCAATAATCAAAACACCAATCCCTGGTAGCGGCGTCAATTTGACCTGACTGTTTTTGTCCTTAAAACACAAGTCAGAAATGATGTTTTATATTGATTTTCAAAACTGATTTTTAAACACTTGCAACCACTAGATATATGAATTTAGTAAAGTGGTGAGAAAGGGATCGTTCCACAAGGATTAGATGCATAAACTATATATAGTGTTACTTATTGTTTCTTCTCCAATGACTGTTATCACTTCCAAAATAACACATTTTTTTATTTCCAATTCCTGGTGTTGCGCAAGGCCCAAGACCAGAGATGGAGTAAATATATATCTCAGTCTGCAATATTTATCATCCACCACCAACAATTTTAAATTGCTGAAGTAGCTGGCAAGAAGGTTTTCGTGCCATAATTCTTTCAAATAGGGAAATTCAGAGACTATAAATTTTCTATATCACGGAATCCAATTTGTCAAACCCAAATATGTCGTTTTAATTCTCTTAGAATAAAGAAAATAAACAAAGTTCCAGAACAATATTAAGTTTCAACAATATATATAACTCTCAAATAGGAAGATCATGGCAGTTTCCTAAGATTTTACTTTGTCTAAAAATGGGACCTATTTAATCTGAACTAGTTAATCTATTTCAACATGATTATTGTCCACTGAGAAAGCTTTACTCATTATTTGTGTCTATGAGACGATTAATCTTATAAAAATAATAATAAGGATAAAACAAAACAAAAACAGCACAAGTTTAAAGAAGATGCATGGGAAAAGTTGATGAATGAATGTACATACCATGTCTCTAAAAAGCTTCTGTATGGTAGTATTAAGGTCACCTTCCCAATATTCATTCTTTATATCTAAGTGTTTTGAAAACCTTCTAAAAATGCGTCCAGTAGCGGTTTCTCTCGTTTGTAGACTGTAGCTTTGGTGTGCTCAAGACTCCTTGTGAACAATTCATCATCTTTAAGCATTTTATCACAAGTACTCGTTGTAAATATGGAAATTCAATTGTGAAATTCCCCTTGCAAAAGCTTGTGAGGCTTGGCAAACAATCAAGGGTCAGATATTCCAGTTGGTTGAAAACAATCCCATCCTTTATTTCATCTCCCGTGTCTACTATAATCTCTTCTATCAATTTGCAATCAATTATTTCCATTCTTTTCAATTGCTCCAAACTTTTAGCTGTTGAGAATGTCACCAAACTTATCAATCCATCGCAATTTCGTACTTCCAAAATCTCCAAGTTTTGAAGAGACACCGATGATGGAATTAAAGTTTTTAAGTTGACACAACTTGATACTTCTAGATATGCCAAATTTTCGAAAACTTTTCTTGGTTGAGAATTTTTTTTCCACAGATGCAACAACTCAGGCAGTTCACTCAACTTTATTGTCTTCAAGCAGGAGAATGAAACCTGAAAATTCAATAAATATACTTTGATTGAACATTTGTAATATAGACAAAACAGCTCTGTTTCATATGAAACAGTTTTGATTGAACATTTGTAATATTGCAGGGTGATATTACAGTACTGTTGATACCGACAAGGTTATTGCTAACTTGAGCGTGGCAACCAAAGAATGGTCGGTCTAACTTCTTTAATTTTTTTTATTCTTTTTCTGTTTTATATTTAATCAAAACCAAAGTTTAAAATATAAAACAAAATCAAAAAAATTCAAAGAAAGAAAGAAATAAATAAATAAAGAGCAGAGCAGGCCATCAGTCTCATCACTGGTCTCCACCTCTAACATTTTTTATTTTTTAGTTTCAACTAGTTCTTTTTATTTTTAATTAAAACTATTAGATCACTTATTTATAAAATACATATATCTTGTATAATTTTATTACATAAATTTATAAATTTGGAGCTAAAATTGTGCATTCACAGTAAATCTCTATAAAGCTAAACTTTATAAATAAATTCTAGAGCAATGGAATGTCTGTAACTAGAACTTTAACAAAAACCTATTAATAGTTATTTGATAAATAGTTACACAAGTGTTTTTTTAATAAACAAGATTGGAGATAAAAAAACATTAACTCAGAGGATTAATAGAATAATTTTCTTTGTTTTAATAAATCGCATCAATCAAGAGAAGAAAAGCATCATAGAAAACTCAAGATTAAAGTATAAAAAGCACAGCAAAGGGTAAAAAGAAATGTGAAGAAAGAATGAAAGAAGGTAACCGGGGAATAATTAACCTTTTCATCAAAGAAAGAAAGAAGGTTCTCCTCTGTATCTGTATTCACTTCCTCAGGTTCTTCAATACCCGGTAGAGAATTGGATGCAAATGTTTGCATTTTAGGGCAATTCTTGATAATTAATTCAGACAAGGAGGGCAATTCAATTGAATTTCCATTGAAGTTGCAGAATCTTGTGAGTTCTGGAAGATCATCAAGGCTCAACTGCTTTAATTTAGGGAACATAGTGCTACTTTTTCTTTCTCCTTGAGTGATTATTACCCCTTCCATGAGCTTGCAATCGTATATATGAAGGTCCTTGAGATGGTTAAGACTTTCAGCGACAGAAATTGGAAATAAATATTTCAAATTATGACAACCATAAATGGACAACTCTGTTAATTTATGGAAGCAAACAGAGTGTGGCTGAAGTTGGTTGTGCCATATGGTCTGACTAGCAATGGAGGACAGGTTCAAGTATGCCAGAGTGGGTAATTCAACCTGCAGATAAAATTATTATGTTATTGTTATGAATAACATGTTTGAATTATCATCGATCAGCTGGTCTTGATGATCATATGAGAGTGCATAGCAATTAAGCAAGAAGAGAATGATCATGGCTGATTACAGACACATCAGCTGCTGACAGATCAGCTCTAGCAGTAACCAATTACTGTATTCCATGTCATACTCCTAGTCTAGAAAGGGAGAATTGAAGGCTTTAACTTAAATTTACCAGCTACAATGCTAATAAAACAGTGCCTACTCCAATCAAAATAACCATAATATTTGAAAAACATAGTCATTTTCTTTGAGTATCAAGTAATGTGAATACAAACAATTATTGTCTACCTATCGGACATAAGAATGACAAAAATTGGTGAAATAGATATTAATTATGAAAAGAAGAAGATTGACTGTACATAAACTGACCTTTTCACTGAAAAGCGGTGTGATCCTGGTACAAATATCCTTCAAATGAGTGAAAACAAATGTCTCCATCTTTGGACAATATGATATGTCAATAATTGTCAAGGAAGGACATTCCAGAGTATTACTTCCTGAATAAAAACTTGTCAAGTTTGGCAAAAATTCCACAACAAGGCAGTTTAGTTGAAGGAATGTGATTTTCTCAATGGCTGCTGCGTCATTCTCTCCTTCCTTTGTGATGATTTCTTCCATGATAGCACAGTTTTTTATTTCCAATTTCTGAAGTTGCGTAAGGCCCAAGATTACAGATGGAGTAAATATATATCTCAAGCTGCTGCATTTATAAACTTTCATCAATTTCAGGTTTCTGAAGCCCAGAACTTCCGAGTGATTCTTCTGCCAAATATGCTCCAATCTTGGTAGATCCACCAGGAAAAACTCACTTAACTGGGACAGCACCTTCAAATCTCCATCAGCTTTTAGCTCTTCCAAATCAAACACTTCTTCTAGTGAATCGCTATTTCTTACATGCAGCTTTTCCAAAGAGTTCAAATGCTGTAGCAAATTCCCAGAAATAGCACTCGAGATATTTGCACAGTCATCAATCACCAGCGATTTCAAATTGCAGAAGAATTGGACAGGAAATTGGCCATGCCACACTTCTTTCAAATGGGGAAATTCCGAGGTTGTCAAATGTTCAAAGTCACGGAATCCAATCTACCAAACAAGAATATTTCATTTAAATCCATTTCAAACAAAAGAATCATGCATGATAGCTTGCTAATTTCTCTTAAATTAGAACATATTATTTAGAGATACATATCCACTAAGACTGGAATTTTTTGTGCATATCAGATTAGACACCTGGATTTTATTGGGGAAATATTTGAAATATAAAATATAACATGGAAAAATAATAGAACAATAGCCACAATAGCATAAGAAACAAGTAAAAATCCAGTTAATCAATGCATACCATGTCTTTGAACAATTTTTGTATTGTCGTATTAAGACTGCCTTCCCAAGGGCGATCTACTTCTGCTGTTTGTAGTCTTTGTAACTTTGGTGTGCTTAAGACTCCTTGTGAAAAAATCTCCATGGTGGGACATTGTCTCACAACTATTTGTTGTAAAGAGGGAAATTCGATGTTACAATTCCAGGAGCAGAAGCTTGTAAGCTTTGGTAAAGAATGAAGCTCCAAATATTCAAGTTGGTTGAATATCATCTGATATTCCACTTCATCAAAGCCATGAATTATGATTTCTTCTATCATTTTGCATTCGTTTATTTTCAGTCTTGTAAGTTGCACTAGACTTTTAGCTACCGAGACCTCCATTAAATTGATCAATCCATCACAATGTGATACTTCCAATTTCTTCAAATTTTTAAAAGACACAAAAGGCGGAACTAGGTTTTTTAAGTAGGCACAATTTGATACTTCTAGACTTGTCAAATTTCGAAAAGCTTTACAAGGCAGAGAATCCTCCTCCCACTGACACAACAAGTCTTCCAAGCCAAAAAGCTTTAATTGACTCAATTTACAAGGTGTCTCTGCATGTTTTTTCTTACAATCAAGTCCTTCACATGTGAATATTTCCTCAAAAAAACCATAATAAACATCAAGTCTCTCAAGATTGGTTAACGTGTAGAGGAAACAACATGGACAAATACCACTTTGCTTACTAACGGTCGTCAACTCAATAACTTTTAGATTGCATGAGTACTTTGAAAAGTTTTTGTGCAATATCTCTTTCACGATCCAATTCCATTCTAATGCCAGTCGTTCTATTTTGGGGAACGCAACCTGCAATAGTAATAAAGGTTTAGTTGGTGCTAGTCAGGGTGTAATTAGACATGAAAATGGTCATCGGTGCATGAACTATGAACTTATACTAGATTCCTACTTGTATCTTTGTTTTTAGATTCTTCTCCAACAGTGCATCCATATATATTCTATTCCTGGCTGCACTTATTCATCTCTCGTGGCATTTTCAAGAGTCTAGTTATATAAACATATATATATATATATATATATATATATATATGTATTTCTATTATCAGTTCAAACTGATATAAAATATATCAATTCCAAATCCAATGGCACGCATACAAAGAACTGATATATCTTATATCAGTTCGAACTGACAATAGAAAAACTATATATATATATATTATTATTATTAAAGTTTTGGTAAAATCCATTAATAAAATTATTATTTTGACAAGATGATGTGGTCCAGTAGTATACACCTTACACATAGATCATGAGGTTATGGGTTCGAGTCCTCCCCCTCCCCAAAACCCCGAATTTATAGTGTAATACTTCAAAAAATATATTTTAATTTATTTGGAGATTTTGGGAGGATTAAATCAATTTTTTAATTCATTATTTTGGCATCAATTTGTATTTATGATGGTCAATGGATATTTGAAAGGGTTATTTTTGACAATGTCCTCTATTTTGGGATATTGTGGTTTACAGTCATGTTGTGTTTGTGTTTTGGTTTACCCGAAAAAATTATACCATGTTCGTGTCAAGCCGCTAGGTCTCAAAAATGAACTCTAGTTATAATACGTGTAATGGTCGTATTTATGATGCTAAAATGCTAAATTGTTCCGAGACCGGTGACACATAAATGTCCATCGATACTCACGCTAAAAAAGAAGGATTAAAAGAAAGAGAAAACAAAGTGTGTAATTCAATTATGTTTTTTCTGAAAAAAATTAGTTTAATTATGTTTTGTTCTATTATTATGAGAGAGATATTGTGGCAAAGAGGGAAAAAAACGGAAAAAGGCTCTTTTAACTCTTTTTAAAAAAAAAAAAGATAAATGTTTTTAAATTTAAATTTTAATGGTATTTTTAGATATTGCTCCAACTAAAGTTGAATGATGAATAATGTGATTAGCTCTCATACCTTATCAACAATGAAAAGTTGTTCTTGAATTGACTTCTCCAATAATTGACTCCCCCCGTGGCTCTTCTCGAAGCTCGAAAATTCTGAAGTAAGTATCTTCACTTTGTTGCATCTCCCCATCCTTAACTTGTTTAACTTTGGCCATTCAGAAATATACAATCCTGGATAGAAACTTCTAAGGCTTGGTAGATCCCATAATTCCATCCATGTTAATTGTGGAAAGACAAACCTAGGTTCTGTTTCAATATCTTCTTCCTTGATGTTAAGCTCTTCAAATATCAATTCCAGTGAATTACAGTCGAGTATAAACAACTCCTCTAATTTTTGGAATCTTCCAAGCATATTGGATGGAAAATTATTCAGCAAGTTATGACAGTCATATACCCCGAAAGAATCTATTTTGGAGAAGGAGTCCATAATGAGTTGATGACACCATATTTTTCTCATGTTATCCATTTTTTTGATACACAAAAACTTTAGATCAAGGATTCGTACCTGAACAATTCAATTGATTGCATTAATTAATAAAATATCAGTAATTGATAGCCAAACACAATTACAAATAATAGACCAAGAAAATATGAGATAGACAGATTAGATTTAGGAACTATTGATTAAACAAAACTCTACAACTACGAGTTCAAAAAAAGAAGTGAAGATGCAAAAGGATTTAAAAAAAAAACAAAACAAAAAAAGAGGAAATATAGAAATAATACTTTTTCATCAAAAAAAGGTTGTATGTGTGAATGGAAGTTCTGCTCTGAATTCATTTGTTCTTCATTAGTTGCTGGCATATCAGCATGTGGAGAATTAGAGACAAAGGCATGCATTTTGGGGCAATTCTCAAGCCACAATTCAGTCAAGGAAGTCAACTCAATCAATTTTCCAGCAAAGTTGCAGAATATTGTGAGTTCTGGAAGGTGTTTGAGGTGCAGTCGGTGCAACTTGGTGAACAAAGTGTTACTCATCCTTTCTCCTGCTGTGATTGTTACCACTTCCATTAACTTACAATTGGAAATCTTAAGGATCTCGAGTTGGACGAGACTTTCAACCATAGAAGATGGAAGTCCATATTTTACGGTATCACAACCATCCATAATAATTTCTTTTAAATTTTGAAAGCACGGAGACATCGGCTTAAGTTGGTTGTGCCATACAGTTTGGATACGAATGGAGGACAGATTGATTGATGCCAAAGTGGGTAACACAACCTGCAAGCACAAAAAGCTGTTTATTCGGCTCAACTTGATTTTGTGCCCCCTGTCTTGTAATTTTTATGAAGAACGCAATAATTCTATATCTACTTATATCTTAATTAAAAAAAATACAAATTTATTCTCAATTAAAATAAAATTTTAAATTTTCATTAAAGCTAAAATAAATACAAAATCAATAAATTTAACCAAAAACAAAATAAAAGAACTGATCATGTCCATCTCCTCATTTGTTCTTATGCTTCTCTGTTTTTTTTCTTCATCTTATCTTCTTTTTTCAGTTGATTAAAATAAAATTTATTTTATCTTTCATCTCCTCATTCATGAAAGATAAAATAAACACAACATAGAATTGAAATTCAATTATTTGCCAGGTGAGGAGTAAGAAATGTTAATATAAAACATAAAATTTCTACTACCTGTACTTGAGAATAAAAACAGAGTTACCTTTTCATCAAAGAGAAGATGAATGTCATCCTGGAAGTTCATTTCTTCAACTTCTTTGCTCTTTTTTATGTCCACATACTTAGAGCCGGAGAAGAATGTCATCAACTTTGGGCAATCCTGGATGGATACTTCAGTCAAGGAGGGGAATTCAACTGAATTTCCGGAGCCGAATTTTGAGAGTTTCGGAAGACCTTTGAGCTGTAGGTTGAGTAGTTTAGGGAAAACCATCTTAATCACTTTTCCCTCTCCTCTTAATTATTCTGAATTGATTACTCCTTCGATTGACTTTCAATTCCGTATCTTAAGCTTTTTTAGTAGAACAAGACTTTTAACCACAGAATACGAAAACAGAAATTTGAGATTACCACTGCACTCCTCCAAAGTCAAGCTTGTTAAAGTTTGACAACAAGAAGACATTGCTGGAAGTTGATCAAGCCACAAGCATTCAATGTTAATTGAAGACAGCTTCAAGTTCTCCAAGTTTGGGAGCAAAACCTGCAAATGCATTTTGCTATTACTTATGTTGACAAATTGGCTCACTTCCACCTACCACACCCTTCACCTACCACCCACCAACTCCTTGAAATGTATATTGTTGACAATGGGGAAAAAACCAAACCACCATGTTGAAAATGGGGGATGGTTGTCTCTGTCTTTCCCCTATAAATAAAACCCTCAGCAAGGCAATAATATCAGAGAAAACAAGCAGCAGAGAAGCAAAGCTTCCAGAGAGAGTTCTTGAGAGTTTTAGAGAAAAAAAACTCTGTTTTCTGTAATTCTGAAATATATTTGTTTGCTGCCTCCCGTTGACGTAGGCAATTGCCGAACCACGTAAATATTTGTGTCTTTGTGTTGTGTGCATTTTTCTGTTTAATTTCTAGCCATTTCCGCAACAAATTGGTATCAGAGCTTTGGTTTTGGTAAAGTCCAGAAATTTCAAAGTGCTTGAATCGCTTTTCGGAGGGTATCGTTGTGTTCCTCTCGGAAATACGATTCCAACGCCGGTGACCGCATCTCAAACGGAGCTCAAACGAACTCTCTAGCTTCGGTCAAAGTTCTGTCAACTCTGGAAAATTTCTAGAAATTTTCTGCAGAAATTTTCAAGGAAGAAGACGACACTGTAGCGACACGTCATCAGCCACGTCAGCGCCCAGTCAGCAGCAACCTCGTCGTCCAGTCATCGCCACATCAGCGCCACGTCATCGATAAGCCACGTCGGCGCCACGTCGCCTCTTAGGAGAATATTCTGTTACCATCAGAGAATATTCCGTTATCTGCAGAATATTCCGTTACACTAACGGAATATTACTGAGTCAACTCGGTCCAAAAGTGTTTTTACCCAACTCAGTGCAATTTTCACCCGTTTTCGACAAAGTCGGACTTGTTTTCAGCTATTTCGACCGTTCCGGACGCAACTGTGCCATCCGTTGCAGCTAATTCCGCTTGTAAGTATTAGTTTTACTTAGTCAAGCTTTATTAACTCTATTTCCGGGCACGATGGAAGATCCAAAAGCTGGAGAAATCTTGGAACAGTCAACTGAACCTCAGACCTCGGCATCAACCAGCAGTTCTTGGCAAAGAAGCTCGATATCAAATGCGAAGTTTGATATCGAGAAGTTTGACGGCACCAACAACTTCGGCATGTGGCAATGCGAAGTTCTGGATCTGTTATTCCGGGAAGGATCCGATATTGCCTTGAGTTCCAAACCTGAGAATATTTCCGATGAAGATTGGAAGTATGTAAATCGTCAAGCTTGCGGCACAATTCGGTTGTGTTTAGCTAAGGACCAGAAGTACTTTGTCATGAAGAAGACTATGGCATCAAGTCTCTGGAAAAAGTTGGAGGACAAGTACATGACGAAAAGCATAGAGAACCGACTCTACTTGAAGAAGAAGCTCTTTTGTTTCCAGTACAAGAAAGATAAAGCTGATGATGAAGAGGATTTAGCTTTTACAGTTTCATCATCAGACAACCATTCTGATAGATGGATTATGGATTCCGGCTGTTCCTATCATATGTGTCCCAACAGGCAATGGTTTTCAAGCTTACAGGAGCTTGATGGAGGAGTTGTCCTTATGGGCAATGACAACACCTGCCAGATGAAAGGGATAGGAACTATCAGCTTGAAGATGCACGATGGTACAATCAGACGACTGACAGACGTCAGGTATGTTCCTGATCTGAAGAAGAACCTCATTTCACTAGGGGTCTTAGACTCCAGCGGTTACAAGGTGACCATGGAAGATAGAGTCCTGAAGGTTGTACGAGGTGCATTCTTGGCAATGAAAGGTACTCGACAGAGAAATCTATATTTTCTAGACGGGTACACAGTCACAGGGAGAGCAGCCGTCTCCAGCAGTTCCGATGATGAGTCATCTGATACTTCTCGACTCTGGCACATGCGCTTAGGGCATGTCGGTGAGAAGGCTTTGCAAGGTTTGGTGAAGCAAGGTCTCCTGAAAGGTGCAAAGACAAGTAAACTTGATTTCTGCTAGCATTGTGTCATGGGAAAGCAGACAAGAGTGAAGTTCAGCACCTCCATTCATCGTACAAAAGCAACACTGGATTACGTTCACACTGATGTTTGGGGGCCTTCCAAAAATGCTTCATTGAGAGGTAAACATTATTTTGTGACGTTTATTGATGATTTCTCCAGGTATGTTTGGGTATACACCATGAAGCATAAATATGAAGTTCTGGATATCTTTCTTCAATGGAAGAAGACGATTGAAAACCAGACAGGCAGAAAGATTAAAAGGCTCAGATCAGACAATGGCGGGGAATACAAATCAGATCCTTTCATGAAATTTGTCAGGCTGAAGGGATAATCAGACACTTTACAGTTCCCGGCACGCCACAACAGAACGGTGTAGCAGAACGGATGAACCGTACTTTGGTGGAGAAAGTTCGATGTATGCTTTCTCAATCCGGCCTGAGCAAGACATTCTGGGCAGAGGCTTTGGTGTATGCCTCTCATATAGTCAATAGACTACCTGCTTCTGCACTTGGTGGGAAAACTCCCAAGGAGGTATGGTCTGGACAACCTGTTTCAGATTATGATCGATTGCATATATTCGGATGTCCAGCATACTTTCATGTTACAGAATCCAAACTGGATCCTAGGGCCAAGAAAGTTGTTTTCTTGGGCTTTAGTGAAGGAGTTAAGGGATTCAGACTATGGAATTCCGAGTCAAAGAAGATCGTCTTAAGCCGAGACGTTACCTTTGATGAATCTGCGATGCTAAAACAAATACCTCTAGACACAGAGAATGAGAATCCAAATTCTCTACGACAGGTGGAGTTTGAGACTCCTAAGAAGTCAGAAAAGGCTTCTCCGACATTCAACCGTCCTGATGAGGTTTTTGATAGTCAGGACGAGATATCAGTTAAGGTGGAGGATTCAGAACCATTATCTGAGATCAGACAACAGCCAGAATCCATTGCCACCAGCAGACCGAAACGAGACATTCGGATGCCCGCCCGTTACACAGACAAGGTAGCATATGCTCTTCCAGTAACTGATGATGATGTTCCGTACACCTTTAAAGAAGCTGTGCTCAGTTCGGACAGTGTCAGGTGGAAGAAGGCGATGGATGAGAGATGCAATCACTTCATCAGAATGAAACTTGGAAGTTGACGCCACTTCTAAAAGGAAAAAGAGCTATAGGGTGCAAATCGGCCTATGCCAAGAAGGAAGGTACTCCTGGCAAAGACAACATCAGATACAAAGCCAGATTAGTAGCGAAAGGCTACGCACAGAAGGAAGGAATAGACTACAATGAGGTATTCTCACCTGTTGTCAAGCATTCATCTATTCGGATTCTATTGGCTTTGGTTGCACAATTTGATCTGGAGTTAGCTCAACTCGACGTGAAGACTGCATTCCTCCATGGTACTTTGAACGAGGAAATCTATGTCTCAGCCAGAAGGGTTCAAAGTTCCAGGACGTGAGAATTTAGTTTGCAAGCTGAGCAAATCTCTGTATGGTTTGAAGCAATCACCGAGACAGTGGTACAAACGGTTTGATAGCTCCATGATGACTCAGAAGTACACACGGAGTCATTTTGATCACTGTGTATACTTTCGCAAACTCCAAGATGGTACATTTGTCTATTTGCTCTTATATGTGGATGATATGCTGATAGCATCTAAGAACAAGGTGGAGATCGACAGGCTGAAGGCTCAATTGAGCTCAGAGTTCGACATGAAGGATCTTGGAGAGGCAAAGAAGATACTTGGTATGGAGATCAAAAGAGACCGAGCAAAAGGTACCATCTGTTTGACCCAGACTCAGTATTTGAAGACTGTACTTCAGAGGTTTGGCATTGATAGCAAGTCTAAACCTGTAAGTACACCGTTAGCTCCACATTTCAAACTGAGTGCACTGATGTCACCAACTACTGATGATGCAAAGAGGCAAATGGATCATGTTCCATATGCAAATGTTGTTGGTGCCTTGATGTATGCGATGGTGTGTACAAGACCCGACATTTCACACGCCGTAAGTATGGTAAGCCGTTACATGCACAATCCTGGTAAAGGCCACTGGCAAGCAGTGAAATGGATTCTACGGTACATTCAAGGTACTGTAGATATTGGTTTGAAGTTCGAGAGAGATCAGACAATTGACAAACATATCGTAGGATATGTTGATTCTGATTATGCTGGTGATCTTGACAAACGCCGATCTACTACTGGTTATGTGTTCACTATGGCAGGAGGACCAGTAAGTTGGAGATCAACTTTACAGTCAACAGTGGCTTTGTCTACTACTGAGGCAGAGTATATGGCTGTAACAGAAGGTTTCAAAGAAGCCATTTGGTTTTGTGGTTTGATCAGGGACTTGGGTATTGTTCAGGAAAACATGGAGATTTTCTGCGATAGCCAGAGTGCCATTTGTTTGGCAAAGAACCAGGTCCATCATAGTCGCACCAAGCATATAGACGTCCGTTACCACTTTATTCGTGAAATAGTAGATGAAGGGAATATTCTACTTCAGAAGATCGGAACTGCAGACAATCCTGCAGATATGTTAACAAAAGTGGTAACAGGGATCAAGTTCCAACACTGTATGGACTTGATCAATATCTCTCTAGCTCGTAGCGCCTAAAGGGCGTAATGGAGGCAGCATCGATTGGTGGATTCTCGCCAAGGTGGAGATTGTTGACAAATTGGCTCACTTCCACCTACCACACCCTTCACCTACCACCCACCAACTCCTTGAAATGTATATTGTTGAAAATGGGGAAAAAACCAAACCACCATGTTGAAAATGGGGGATGGTTGTCTCTGTCTTTCCCCTATAAATAAAACCCTCAGCAAGGCAATAATATCAGAGAAAACAAGCAGCAGAAAAGCAAAGCTTCCAGAGAGAGTTCTTGAAAGTTTTAGAGAAAAAAACTCTGTTTTTTGTAATTCTGAAATATATTTGTTTGCTGCCTCCCGTTGATGTAGGCAATTGCCGAACCACGTAAATATTTGTGTCTTTGTGTTGTGTGCATTTTTCTGTTTAATTTCTGGCCATTTCCGCAACAACTTAATGATTAAATGTGCATTTTTTACATCACCAACCTCCAATACAAAACGAAGAGAAAAGTAGAGTACGAGAGGAAACATACATTTTGACTAAATGATGACATGAAACCGCCAAGCTCATCTTCAGCAAGGATTTCTTGAGATCCAATTTCAGGCGTGAAAGAAGTCAAACCAAAACTTGTAAGCTGTGGTAGGCATTGTAGTCATAGGGTGCGTAGTCGAGCGAACTCGGCTCTATCAACCCTGCCATTTTGGTTGATTTGTTTATCGCTAGTATTAAAAACAATCTCTTCTAGCTTCTTGCAGTCGATGACTTCAATTGCTTCAAGCTGCAAAAGGTTCTTGGCCATGGAAAATGAGAGTAGATGCTTCAATCTATCACATTTTCCAATTTTCAAGATTCTTAATTTGTTGAGAGACTCTGTTGTAAGTTGGCCATTAAATAGCTTCTCCAAGTTAATCAAATTATGAAGAAACAATGACTCTAGTTTGGGAAAGACATTGCATAGTCCCCGTTGAATTGAGTTAACAATACATTGAATCTCATGACCATTTTGTACACGAAGATGCTTCAATTGTGGGAATTAAGTTCATATAGAGCATTTTAACACCTTTCAGCTCATCTAGATAGAGATCTTCAGTTGTATTCAACAACATTTTAACCCCATTGCCCAAAACAATGCTATTAATCAGTTTCAATTTCAAATTCCTTGAGGATTCATAATCACCAGACCACTCCCACACATCTCCAATAATTATTCTGTCTTTCCAACTTCTCAAACTTTCAGCTCATCTAGATAGAGATCTTCAGTTGTATTCAACAACATTTTAACCCCATTGCCCAAAACAATGCTATTAATCAGTTTCAATTTCAAATTCCTTGAGGATTCATAATCACCAGACCACTCCCACACATCTCCAATAATTATTCTATGTCTTTCCAACTTCTCAAAGATCAAAAAGTCTTGTTGCATAATTTGGGCATCAAGAACATGTATTTCTAAAGTTGTTAGACGAGACAATTGCTCCAACTCAGAAAGACTGGCATTAGTCCGTCCATTAACATCCCACCGAACAAAACTATTGCCCATATAGAGTTCTTCTAATCGAGTCAAACTTGATATGACACCTGGTGTGATTGTCTTAAGTTTTGAACAATTGCCTATATTTAACAACCTTAATCGAGTCAATTGTTTAATTTCTCCAGACAAATGTTCAATATCAGAGTACTTAATGGTAAGAACTTCTAATTGTGTTAGAGCTCCAATAGTTGCTATATCTCCTAGGACGCAGTCGTACAAACATAATGTTTGAAGCTTCATTAGCAGTTGCAGAGACGAAGGCAGTGACAGCAAATGGAATTTTGTCAAATCTAAAAATTTAAGTTCTTTCATCCCTTCAAAAAAGGTGTCTGAAATTTGAAAGAGATTTAAATCATTCTTAAACAAAATAAGTAAATTGAGTTTTGGAAGTTCCAACCTTTCAGGAAGCTCACATATATCTATCTTAAACAGAGAAACGGCAGTTGCATCTTTGGACAATTTCTCCTCTAGAATTTCTTTTAAGCCAGTGGTATTCTGAATGTTAAACATAAACTTATCTGTGGATGCAATTGCAGTGGCAACAACATGAATAATGTCATGCATTTTAACTGTCTTGTTTGTGCTACCATCCAGCAGTAGAGATGAAGCTTTGAGATTATTGATCAACGTGTATAATCTGTTCTAATGTAGAAACATCTTGAAACAAACATAATCCCATTGCAATTTTCAACAATTCTTCAATGCGTATATTGAAACTTGCATTGTGTAGACTACAAAGTAGAAATAGTGATTTTGCTTCCTCACTCTCCAAAAAATTGTAACTCAATTTTATGGCAGAGTATACATTTGCTTCCATCCCTTTGATGTGTCTTGGATTGGAGCTTCTTAGTTGATTCAAGGCATCCTTCCAATCAAAAAGACTCTTTTTTTTCAATGCACTTGCAATTGTTGCAATTGCAACTGGCAAGCCATAACAAAACCGTACGATCTCAATTCCAATAGTGTCAAAATCAGATTGTTTGGCTGAATCACCCACAGTCTTCCAAAATAAATTCACTGCTTCCTCGTCAGATAAAATACTAATCAAGAAATTCTTTTCAACATTCATATCGTTGCTTAATACAGCTTCACTTCTAGATGTCAGCAATATTTTCCATCGTCTGTGAACATCATTTCTTCCTTTTGGATCTTCTCCTTGCAGGGAACTGCTCTTCTTCTCCACACCAACAGGAATTCCAACAACCTCAAGGTCAAGTTTTGCCCAAATATTATCTAACACTAGGAGGAGCCTCTTTTCCTTCTTCAACCTATCACGTAATCGATCGGCCCTTCCAGATACACTCTCTTCTTGAAATGTCAGACCTAGCTTATCAGCAATTTGTCCTTGAATATTCTTAATGTCTGGCCATAACCACAACATCAAATAACTTGTCTTGTATAGCTTGCCCAACAACTCTCTTGACCAGTGTGGTTTTACCCACACCTCCCATGCCGTACACCCCAATCAAGTCGACATCCGTATCAGTAACTGCCTTCATAAGATCATTAAAAACTTGCTTTCTTGAATCAAAGTCGCCATAGCCTCTGACATAGATTGAAGTTGTTTTCTGAAGGGGTGGACGGTATGAAACTTTATCAAAGTTACCTTCTCCCAAAAGATCGACCCCATCCTTTGTGGTCTTGGCTGCTTTCCTGCTGAGGGAGTAACGAGCCATCAGATTGGGGCAGAAGCCGATTGAACAGAGCTTCCCTGCTTTGACTTGATCATCAATGATGGATTTTGCAACCCCATTAGTGAACTCATCCACGCCGTTGAGCCATTTCTCAACCTGCTTTTCGATCTCATCGCCTTGTCTCTTGGCCTAGTCAACAGAATGCTGCACCATCTGTCTTTGAGCTGTCAGCTTCTCAACCTGTTTCGTTAACTCCTGCATGTTGCTCTTATATTTGAACGGATACAATATGTGCTTTCCGATAGGAACAATCAACAGCTCCGCAACTTTTCCTGCAACAGTAATAACTACGTCCACCATTTCTCTCTGTTTCTTATCACTCCTTGCTCTCTCTCTGTTTTTTTTTCCACTTCGCTCTCTTTATCTTTTTTTCAACAACTGAGTAACAACAATAAAAGTCTCTCTCTCTCTCTAAACAAACAGAGTAACAAAGTGAAGATCACCAAAAATTCTTTTCTTGTTTTTCCTTTTTTATAACAAACTGAGACACCGAGATAAATGATTCAACACTAGATTACTAATACAGATAAATCTAATTAAGAAGCAAGAGTTCTTTTTTTTAGAGGGAATAAGAGGAATGGATAGTTTTTTTTTTTTTTTTGGATTATTTTCAATTGTTCAGCTACAGTTGTAAACTCACAAGAAAAAATAGAGGACGTGAAAACAGAGTAACAAAGTGAAGATGACAATAAAAGATTTTCTTGTTTTTCTACAACAAACAGAGTAATTAATTTTTTTTCTTTTTCTTTTACTTATGGGAGGTATCAAATAAGCAGAAATATAGAAGAAATTTTTAATTTGCACAATAAGTCAACGATAGATAACTGAAGCAGAATAAGAGAATTGAATTTTTTTTTTTTAGGTGGAAAATAGATGCAAATAGCAGAGGAAAGCCAATAAAAGGAAGAACAAACAGTGAAAAAAAAGGTGAAGAAGAAACAACGACAAACAACAAAAGCTGTTGATTAAAAGAAAAAGGTTGTGAAAAGTTGAGAACAAAGTGCACCTCTGTTTGTATGTCAGAGCAATAACAACAGAAAGTCTCTCTCTATATCTCCCTGAAATGGCGGTTTCGAGCAATAATGACTGAACAAGAGAAAATTTTGAAAGATTTAAATCCAGTTGTACTTGTATATCTCTCTCAAAGCTGTTTCAAAGGATCACTGTTTTTGCTGTTTAATGAATAATTGAATATTTTGATGTCAAAACAGGGAAGAAAAAGATGAGAATCACTGCATGCCCATGTATTTCCAAAAAGCCACGTAATGATATTATTATTTTAATACAAATTGATTTATTAAAATTGACTACAAATAATTAACAATGACCTGTCTAACTAGTCAACTACACAATGAATGAATAGTACAATAAATCAAATTTGAACATTCAAATTCAAATTAACAAGAAATATTACTGCTTTTCCGTTTGCCCAATTCAACTTAAGAGACCCTATTGATTTGATTTTTTTTTTTAAATTGATCACATGTGTGGTAGCAACTTGAAATGGGATACCGTAATACAATGAAAACATATACTAAAGATTCAATACTTGATGATACTATAATACAAAATGTACGAATGAGGATGTTCATATAAACAGAATATCAATTTAAGTATTGAATCAAAAGCTAAACAGAAGAATGAAGATGACAGATAAAAGTTATTGTTTAGCACATAATAATTTTGTGTTAGTCAAGTTTCTATATGAATGATGAACTCTGGATATTATGTGATTATGAGGCATAGCACATTGAGGATTTATAAAAATAGACTAGAATTGAAAATATATAAATTAAGAATAACTCAATATAAATAAAACAGCTTATGTCACATTAGTTAAGGGATATGATCAAAATACACGTGGCTACATGTAAAGGGAATGACTCCCCATGTTTCAGGATTTTATGACTAAAGAGAAACAAATATTTACATCTACCAATACTTGAACTTTATTGATGGAACTTTGCCTTGAATACCCCAAACACTAAGACAAGAGGTCATCGGTAATTTTACATTTTTTTAACTTATAATTTAAGGGTTTAAAGTTTCAAACCCACAACCATCGGTCACAAACTCACAACCTCATTGATGTGGTGTGAGCCTTGCAAATGAAGAGTCAATGTCCAAATCTTTATAAAAATGGATTAGAAATTAAAAATATATATAATTAAGAATATCCAAGTATAAATAAAACAATTTATATCAACATAGAACAAATTTAAAATATTTGTACCCAATTATTGTAAGACCTTGAGAATCTAAAATTAAACTTTCACCTTGTCCTTCCTAGCATGTGCACATTTCCTTCGACATTTGTGGCGGGGATTTTAATACATATGAGGAGTTTTTTCATTGCAAATATGGGAGTAGGTGAATTATTGGACTATAACGTTTGTCCTTTTTCTGCCGGCTTTGTTTCTACTTGGACTTACCTAATTTTCATTTTTATATATACAACACCCTAATAAACTTACCTAACATTGGATTAAAAATAATACAAATTGCATTATAAAACCAACCCTTAATAATTTAACTGTTATAATAGTCACCTAATATAGTACTTAATTTAATACAAATTAATTTCTATATAAAATTGGACTACAACTACAAAATTATTATTAACAATGACCAAAACATTTTAAAAAAATTATTACAATAGAAACTCCAAATTATAAATGACCAAATCAAGGAGAAAAACAAAAAACATCATCTGAGAAGATGCAGTGCAATTCACATTAAGAAATGAAGCTATAGTGTATTCGGTAGTAACTTCACATAATTCAGAATCTAATTCTAAAGGATGAAATTTTACCAAGAAAGAAAAAAAAATCAAATTATCCGGAGATGTGGAGTCACTTGGCATGAAAGAATTAATATCAACTCAAGTAAAAGGCTCTCCACTCCACATCAATAATATTTACTATCTAGGAGATTAAAATTTATTTCATTTAATTTTATCCTTGAACCAATAGACTACTAAAACACCAATAAAGAAAAATGAAAACTTGAGTGTTACAAAACAAGAAAGACAAGGAAGATTTTGATGGCAAAATAAGAATTTTTGAAGGAAAGAGGCAATGCCAAGTCTTTCTCAAATTGATTAGAATTGACAAATATAATTAAGAATGACTAAAGTAAAAAAGAAAACAATTTATATAAATCAAAACAGATCAATCACGAAGGTGAGGGAAAGAGATATTGTTTATGTTTCTTGGCCTCGTCAACAGAATGCTGCACCATCTCTCTTTGAGCTGTCAGCTTCTCAACCTGTTTCGTTAACTTCAGCATGTTGCTCTTGTATTTGAACAGATACAATATGTGCTTTCCGATCGGAACAACCAACAGCTCCGCAACTTTTCCTGCAATAGTAATAACTACGTCCACCATTTCTCTCTGTTTCTTATCACTCCTTGCTCTCTCTCCGTTTTTTTTTTCCACTTCGCTCTCTTTATCTTTTTTTCAACAACTGAGTAACAACAATAAAAGTCCCTCTCTCTCTAAACAAACAGAGTAACAAAGTGAAGATCACCAAAGATTATTTTCTTGATTTTTCTTTTTTATAACAAACTGAAACACCGAGGTAAATGATTCAACACTAGATTACTAATACAGATAAATCTAATTAAGAAGCAGAAGTTTTTTTTTTTTTGGAGGGAATAAGAGGAATGGATAGTTTTTTTTTTTTTGGATTATTTTCAATTATTTAACTACAGTTGTAAACTCACAAGAAAAAATGGAGGAAGTGGAAACAGAGTAACAAAGTGAAGATGACAATAAAAGATTTTCTTGTTTTTCTATAATAAACAGAGTATTTAATTTTTTTCTTTTTCTTTTTCTTACGGGAGCTATTAAATAAGCAGAAATATAGAAGAAATTTTTAATGAGCACAATGATTCAACGATAGATAACTGAAGCAGATAACGGTGATGGTGGCATCTTAGGGGTGTGTGGCGGATCAGAACTATTGGATTTTTCATGATCCAAGATCCAATCCGAACCAATCTGATCAAAGAAATTTCAATATGATCCGATCCAATTGCGAAATACTTAAATCTGATCCGATCCAATCCAATGAATAATAATGATATGAAGCAATTCTTAACATATAAAAGTTAAGACATTACTAAAATTAACAAAAACAATAACTAATTCATTCGATACTTTAAATAAAATTAACAAATTAATAATTAACATAAAATCAATACACAATAGTAGAAGTCAAAATTCTAACAATTTATAAACTTTATAAGTTCTAAACACAAATATATGTACTTTATAAGTTATAATCAACGGATATTATGGATTGGATTTGATTGGATCATGCACATCCCTAATGACATCCATTAGAGACTATGTACCGGTGTTTTGCTGCATTCAATCATCAAAATAAACCCAAATATGAAAAATAATACATGTTATTATCGAATTTAAATCAAAGTTTCCTAGCCAGAGAAAAATAGAAAATAGTCTCACACCTTATAAAGGGTAGAGCTTGCATTCCACATTGACTGCAGAGACAAGACAATGTGGAATTATTGGATCCAAAATAAGACAAACTGAGTACTGTAAAGAAACAAATATTAAGTAAACCAATTATTGTTTGTAGTGAGAAGATCACCATTCTTCTTAGCACACTTGATGCAGTCATCTAATATCATCTTGGTATCATATTTGTACACAAAACCCTTCTCAATTAGCTTTGTGGTGCCCCACTTGATTTCTCTCTTTGGACCGTTCAAGTACCTGAAAACACAATTTCACTGCCCTGTTAGAACTCACAATCACATAATTTTGATGTCTTAGAAAAGGGTAATTGGATATTTGGATGCTCACTCTTGTTTCACATGATTTTCTGGATAGTTTTGTCGATAGTAATCGGCTATTTCTGAAGACGAAACATAGGAGTTTGCACACAAGAATCTGCCGCGGATGGAAGGTTGCTCCATGCAGAAGATATGAGCTTCACAGACATCATCAATGTGCACAATTGGAAGTTTTCCAAGCAATTCTTCTAAAAACCTCAGTGCTTGGTAGGTGAATTCTCCATTGGTAAGCGATGAAATGAACATAGCCACGCTTAGGGGCATGTAAGATTGAAATGTATCCCCTCCCACAACCCCTAATGGCAGTGTAACCATCTCCAACTCACCGATATCTGAATTGGTCCCGTAGCTCAAAATCTGCTCTTCTGTCAATGTCTTCGAAACTACATATTCCTAAAACACGATACATTATATGTTATTGCTTACACATGCATGCAATTATCTCACAACCTAGATCTCAAAAATGGTAACACTAATGCTATTCGGATCAATAAGATATATACTCACCGTTAGATTAGGGTTAGAGTAGGCATACGAGAGATTAAGAGGCGTCCAACATGTTTCGTCTATGAAGTCCTTAAATCCAGAGCCATCCTCCATAAGCGGAGATGTGGAAACCACACTGGCAGTGTAGATTACTCGCCTCACTGATCTTGATCGAACGCAAGACATGACAATGCTGTTAGCAGCAGCTATCGAGGCTTCGGTCCTGTTATTAAACTGTTTATTTACGAAAAATCAAATCTTAATTAGACCGAAATTACACACTTGTCATATTAAAAGAGAGATTAATTAAAATTCATCAACACTCAAGAGACATGCCTGATATCCCTCAGTGTGTAGCAATGGGGTGGCAACATGAAAAACAAACTGACAGCCTTGGATTGCAGGGTCAAACGTCTTAGGATCATAAATGTCAGCTTCAAACAACACGAGTCTTGTGTCCGCACCAGGAAAGCTCATCAGAAAATCAACTTTCGATCGATCATCTGCAAATTCAACACGATTAGAGATCAACGAGAACGAAAGAGATCTAGAGCTAGACACAGAGAGATCAAAAAGAGAGAGGTACCAAAGTTCCTTAATGTTGCATGGACATTGTAACCTTTCTCTAAAAGCTTTTTGACAAGAGAAGAGCCAATGTAACCTGCACCTCCTGTAACACAAACCTTACACTTACTCATCTTCTCCATTGCGATTTGCGAATCTAGTACCTGTTCTTCGCTCCTGCTAATGAAGATTTAGAGAGGCCAGTATTTCAATATTTCAATATTTCTTGCCCAACCAATTGACATCAAAATTAGATTTAATGGGTTAGATTTGTTGGAATCACAAACAATATGGAATTTAGTTTTGTCCACATTAGAAAAAAAAATCACAATAGGTTAACTTACTTATAATAGATAAACAAAGTAATTACTCCCCACTGGTCCTCTCTCTACACCTTCCAAGAAGGAAAAAAAATAATTAAATTCTTTGTCAGAGCAAAGTGCAAAGTTGAGAAAAGTCTCTCTATATCTCCCTGAAAAGTTGAGAACAAAGTGTACCTCTGTTTGTATGTCAGAGCAAGAACAACAGAAAGTCTCTCTATATCTCCCTGAAATGGCGGTTTCGAGCAATAATGACTGAACAAGATAAAATTTTGATAGATTTAAATCCAGTTGTACTTGTATATCTCTCTCAAAGCTGTTTCAAAGGATCACTGTTTTTGCTGTTTAATGAATAATTGAATATTTTGATGTCAAAACAGAGAAGAAAAAGATGAGAATCACTGCATGCCCATGTATTTCCAAAAAGCCACGTAATGATATTATTATTTTAATACAAATTAATTTATTAAAATTGACTACAAATAATTAACAATACCTGTCTAACTAGTCAACTACACAGTGAATAATACAATAAATCAAATTTGAACATTCAAATTCAAATTAACAAGAAAAATAACTGCTTTTCCGTTTGGCCAATTCAACTTAAGAGACCCTATTGATTTGATTTTTTTTTATTATTATTAATCACATGTGTGGTAGCAACTCGAAATGGGATACCATAATACAATGAAAACATATACCAAAGATTCAATACTTGATGATACTATAGTACAAAATGTACGAATGAGGATGTTCATATAAACAAAATATTAATTTAAGCATCAGTTCCATTTTAAACAAAAGCTAAAGCAGAACAATGAAAATGACAGATAAAAGTTATTGTTTAGCACATAATAATTTTGTGTTAATCAAGTTTCTATATGAATGATAGAACTCTGAATATTATGTGATTATGAGGCATAGCACATTGAGGATTTATAAAACCAGACTAGAATTGAAAATATATAAATTAAGAATAACTCAATATAAATAAAACAGCTTATGTCACATTAGTGAAGGGATATGATCAAAATGCACGTGGCGACATGTAAAGAGATTGACTCTCCATGTTTTAGGATTTTATGAATAAAGAGAAATAGATATTTACGTCTACCGAGACATGAACCTTAATGGTGGAACTTTGTTTTGAACATGTCAAAAATTACGACAATAGGTCATCTGTAATCTTACATTTTTTTTTTAACTATTATAAGTTAAGGGTTCAAAGTTTCAAACCCACAACCACCGGTCACAAACTTACAACCTCATTGACGTGGTGTGAGCCTCTGCAAGTCAAGAATCAATGTCCAAATCTTTATAAAAATGGATTAGAAATTAAAAAAATATATAATTAAGAATATCCAAGTATAAATAAAACAATTTATATCAACATAGATCAAATTTAAAATATATGTACCCAATTATTATAAAACCTTGAGAATCTAAAATTAAACTTTCACCTTGTCCTTCCTAGCATGTGCACATTTCCTTCAACATTTGTGGCGGGGATTTGAATACATATGAGGAGTTTTTTCATTGCTAATATGGGAGTAGGTGAATTATTGGACTATAACGTCTGTCCTTTTTCTGTCGGCTTTGTTTATACTTTGACTTAACTAATTTTCATTTATATATATATATATATATATATATATATGTAAAACACCCTAATAAACTTACCTAACATTGGATTAAAAATAATACAAATTGCAATATTAAACCAACCCTTAATAATTTAACTGTTATAATAGCCACCTAATATAGTACTTAATTTAATACAAATTAATTTCTATATAAAATTGGACTACAACTACAAAATTATTATTAACATTGACCAAAACATTTTTAAAAAAAATTATTACAATAGAAACTTCAAATTAGAAACGACCAAATCGAGGAGAAAAACAAAAAACATCATCTGAGAAGATGCAGTGCAATTCACATTACAAAATGAAGCTATAGTGTATTCAGTAGTAACTTCACCTAATTCAGAATCTAATTCTAAAGAATGAAATTTTACCAAGAAAGAAAAAAAAATCAAATTATCTGGAGATGTGGAGTCATTTAGCATGAAAGAATTAATATCAACGCAAGTAAAAGGCTCTCCACTCCACATCAATAATATTTACTATCTAGGAGATTAAAATTTATTTCATTTAATTTTATCCTTGAACCAATAGACTACTAAAACACCAATAAAGAAAAATGAAAACTTGAGTGTTACAAAACAAGAAAGACAAGGAAGATTTGGATGGCAAAATAAGAAATTTTGAAGGAAAGAGGCAATGCCAAGTCTTTCTCAAATTGATTAGAATTGACAAATATAATTAAGAATGACCAAAGTAAAAAAGAAAACAATTTATATAAATCAAAACAGATCAATCAGGAAGGTGAGGGAAAGAGATATTGTTTATGTTTTTTTTTTTTTTTTAAATAAATAAAAGCAGTGTGAACTGAATGGCAAAAGAAGAAGAAAGTGAAGATCGAGAGCTAAAAGGCAAAAGCTAGCTCATCATTAGTTATTTAATACAAATTGATTTATAAAAGTAGTTAATTGACAATATATAATTATATATTTAAGAATGACCAGTACAATTAAAACAATTAACATCACAATAGGTCACATTCATTTCAGGTGAGCTTCCAATAATGAAATTCAACTTTAGAGTTTAGACACCTGAATTTCCTCTCAAAGAGCAATACCTGGCTTTAACTTATTTTGCTATCAATTTTTAATTAATTAAAAAAAGTAGCAATTAATATGGCAAATTGATTAGAATTATATGTTGATGGTTTTATTGGGTAATTGTTTTAGAGTTTTGTTTGGGCTGGTTTATTGATAATGTTTCCTATTAGACTGATTGACTCTGTTTTCAAATCATGGCACCATTTTATATATGCTGCAAGTCATTTTATTGTTTGATTTCTTTTTTCTCTTTTGAACAAACCTAAAGACTAAAGTAGAAATGGGTTTAATTTAATAAATTGTAATGTGAAAACGACCCTTATTAATTTGGCTCTTATAGCCACTAACATAGGATTTAATTTAAAATCATTTTTTATTAAAAAAAACACATTACAACTACCTAATTAACAATGATCAAAATATATACAACAAAAGACAAAAGTTAGGGTGAGCTAACAAATTATAATTAACAAGGACCGGAATTCGATAAGAGGTAGAGCAACTCATTGGCAAGCTCTTCACACTCATAATAATGAGATTTTGGTTAGAATCGAGTCCTTGTTTTACGATTGCCAAGTTTATAATAATTCAAGGAAAAAAAAAGATGACCATAAAACTCAAAACTTGTAATAGAATAAATTATGAATTAAGCTACAATGCATTATTCAAAATAACCTCACCTATTAGCTACCAAACTTTTCAACTTTTCGTTGAGAAAAAAAACACGCATACTCACTTTAATTTTTACCTAATTTTATTTATTTATTTATTTATTTATTTTTGAAATCTGACACTAATTGGTCTGGAGTTTGTCAGGATTTAACGAGATTAACTGCTACAAGCACGGTTCGAGATGTAACTCTCACTACAGGGGATAGATATCCCCACACTTTACGATCTGACGAGCAAATGTGAGACAATCAATCATTTGGAAATCTAAAATTCAGAGATTCTTTAGAGTTACTTTATTTTTTTGAGTTAAGATCATTTCCTATTCTGATATTTTTGCTCGTCTTTTTCAAATAAACTTAGGTGTCATGTGATGTTTTTATTCTCAGAGGTCACCAGATTAGGAAAAGACCAAGAATATGGGCTGTTCTTTCTCAAGCTATCTAATGGTATGGTTAATTTAATACAATTTGATTTTATAAAAATATGGATTAGAAAAGAACAAATATGATTAAGAATGGCCAACTATAAATAAATAAATCAATTTTGAACCATCAGCAACCAATCATTAGGAAACCTAAAGAATTAAAATTAAACCGTGACCTAGTCATTCATAGTACTCTATTTGCTAACATCAATTCATTTGACTAGTTTATCTCAAAGCTACCTAATCTGATTAGATTAATAATTATTAATATAATGTAAATTGATTTATAAAAATAAACTAGAATTGGCAATATATGATATAATGAGGTTGGCCCGGTGATATAGCCCCTTACACCAACACTACAAGGTTGTGGGTTTGAGTCTCTCTCCAACCCGTAAAATCCCAAATTAATGTAATATTCCAAAAAACAAATTGACAATATATAATAAAGAATGACCGAATGACTCACCATAATTAAAATAGTCTATATTCGAAACATCCAAATAGATTTGAATTTCCAATGAGCTTCAAGTAATGAAATTAATTTAATACAAATTTCTATATAGAAATGGACTATAACTACCAAATTATAATTAACAATGACCAAAATGAAGTTTCGGAGTATTAAATAGTAATTTTAATTTCATCTAACTAAATTAAGAGAATATTGCAATAGAAAACTCAGACGCTTCCAAATCTTAGAAGGAAAAACAAGAGCATTAGAAAATTTGTTGTGTAATTCACGTTATGAAATGAAGCTATATTGCATTGAATTATAATTTCCATCTAACTTTAGTTATCCCAGTACTCTATCAATGCTACCAAACCATAAGACTAAATTGGTGAATGTGGATAGCTTCATTCTATCTAGTAATGTTTTAATGTTTTAAGTTCGAATCGACGTCACCGAATATAATATTAAAAGAAAAAAAAGACTAAATTGATACAAATTGATTTTCAAAAATTAATTAAAATTGACTATTTATCACAATAGATCAAATTTAAGAATACTCATATATAAATAAAACAACTTATATCACCTCAATTGTTTTTCCGATATAGATGGTGGCAACTCGAATTTGAAAAATTAATTTAATACAAATTAATTCAATAAAGAAAGACTTTAAAATTAAGCTATGTTATATAAAACTATTTGTTATTCTAGTTGAACCAATGCATTATAAAGCTATTTTATATATAATTCCAACGCTGTTAATAAAATAGTTCAAGTTATTTTTAATAAAATATGACATAATTGTATTATAATCCCAAATTTTATCAAAAAAGAAAATGAAAAAAAAAGCCCAAATGTGTTAAAGTTTTATCGAAGTGGGCTGAATCTGTTTTTATAGAAAGCCCAGCCCAATACCAAAGAGAAGGGGAAGAAACTACCTCCAATGGTGCCATTTTATCAGGTGTTTCGGGTTTCCCAAATCATTATAAAAGCCATTGACGTGCAAATTCACGTGACCAAAATGCGCATATGTGGCTGTCACGTGATGAAGCCAACAAGGATATGCATTTGTTTACACCTAGGCAAAAGTGCATGACGTGGCCACACACGTGAACAAACATTGTTGACCAAAATTTGCCGCGAGAGAGAGAGGGAGGGACAACATGACCGGCACGTGAGCAATTTCTATGGAGTCTCAGCAGTCATCGCCATTTCAATGGCTCTCCGATCTAGAAAAATGCAGTTAAGGCAAATATGGAGGTTGAATTTGCTTTCGTTAAATAGGACTCTTCTTCTTCTTCCTCCTGCTTCTACTATTCTGCATATAGAAAAGGACTACGATTATCAAATTATAATTAACAATGAATAAAATGAAGTTACAGTGTGTTCAATAGTAATTTCACCTAATTAAATTGAAAGAATATTGCAATAGAAAACTCATAAGCTTCCAAATCTTAGAAGAAAAAAAAAAGCATTAGAGAATTTGTTGTGTAATTCACATTATGAAATGAAGCTATATTGCATCGAATTGTAAATTTCATCTAACTTTAGTCATCCCAGTATTCTATCAAGTATCAATGCTACCTAATCATAAAACTAAATTAGTGAATGTGTATCGGTGGTAACAACGTTCATTTTATTTGGTAATGTTTCGATATTTTAAGTTCAAGTCGCTGTATGATATTAAAAAAATAAATAAATAAGTTGATACAAATTGATTTTCAAAAATTGATTAGAATTGACTATTTATCACGATAGATCAAATTTAAGAACACTCATATATAAATAAAACAACTTATATCAAATCAAATTTTTTTTTGATATACTATGTGCGATGATGTGTGACGACAACTCGAATATGAACATTGTAAATCTGAACGAGTGTTCTTTCCACCAGGTCATGTCAAATTTGAAACATCTAACTTGACTTGAATTTGAAGTGAGCTTCAAATTATTAAACAAAACCTTATAGATAAAAGATTATAATTTCCTCTCAAAGAACAATTTCTCATCTAATTCTAAGGGAAGAAATTTTACCAAGGAAGAGAAGGTAAATGCCAGAGGAAGAAATATTACCAAGTTGTGGAGCTCTGGAGTTGAAACAGGTCTTTTAAATTGTAAATAGTTACTGTTGTTAAAAAGCTTGATGTTTTTGTCTTGTCTTTCCATTAAAAAAATGTTCAAAATTATTAGAATCCATTATTATCAGGTCAGCCCATTTTGTCAAAAATCCTCCTGTAATCAAGCCCATTACAAAAAAAAAAACAGCTCATCAAATTAGTAATTAGAACGACAAGTTTCATTTTGCTATAGAATATAAAATGAACAAGAGTGGTGCTATTGGCACACCCTTATTGATCTATTAATGCCCCACTTTTAAAATTTTGATTTAATTAAATAAAATTAAATGTTTTTATTAAATTTTTTTTTATTTCCAAAACTACCCATTTTACTTATTTTTCAAACTTAATACATATCATATATGATCTCTCTATCTCTTATCTCTGTATCTGTATACATCTCTCTCACCTCCATTGATTGATTTATTTTTTTTCTTCTTATTTCTTTATTTTTAGTTTTTTTTTCTTCTTATTTTGGAAACGAAAAAATAAAAAATAATATGGTACTTTAATACAACGACAACTTGATATCATTCTAAAGAAAAAATAAACTTCAAACTTATTTCCAAAGAATGAATTGTTTACAGATGCTTACTATCATTGTCAGACAATTCTTGCTTTATGTCATTCTCAGATAATTCTTCAAGATGTTTGATATTGTTCTTAGACAATTCTTCAATTTTCTTGATATCGTTCTCAGTTAATTTTTTT
This sequence comes from Dipteronia sinensis, assembly GCA_033220585.1. Classification (NCBI taxonomy): domain Eukaryota; kingdom Viridiplantae; phylum Streptophyta; class Magnoliopsida; order Sapindales; family Sapindaceae; genus Dipteronia; species Dipteronia sinensis. Next base: position 78,639,274 of record CM065637.1, on the reverse strand, counting down.
TTTTTTGAAGAAACATATTACTGAGGTTTTTTTTTTCGAAAAAGAATATGAGATTTTAATAGATTTACTTTGTAGAAGATTTCTTTTCTAAATTGTATGTCTCTTTAAGTAATTTTGATAAAGGAAAAAAAAAATTATATAATTAAAAAATGGGGCATGAATAGATCAGTAGGGAATGTGCCAATAGCATCACTCAATGAACAATTCTTGGTCAGTATCCAAAATACTGACCTACCAATGGGAGTGCAACACATGATCTTTTTTCTTTTACTTTTTACATTTATCTCATAAAGTGGGTTACGTATTGCACTCTCATTGATAAGGTCAGTATTTTGAGTAATGACCGGTCAATACCCAAACAATGTTCATATAAAATCCACCATTGTAATCTACAAACACACACCATGCATTGATGTATTCAACGGAAACCAAAGCAGTTTGAAGTTACACGTACTATGATGTTGTCTACCCCATGATGCCTTGCATGTTTGATTTCTTGTTGATCATGGACTGCTCTGTTAATTGGGTTTGATTAGCAAATGAAATCGTTAACTATTTTGTATGGGGAATCCAAATGAAGCTCTAAAGATTCTAGTTGAAACAAATTTACCCATTGAAAGCTAGCCACTGATTCTATTAGTTGAACCAATGCAAGCACTATCAGTACCATTAGAAACCAATTAGCACACATGACACTTCTATTATGTTCACAATATCAATAAAAATCCAATTGCATCATGAATAAATTTATGGTTTACGATTTTTAATCTCTCCTACACCCGAACAGCATATTTAGTCAGATACAGAAGGATACAGAAGGCGAAGAGCAAGGTTCCATCAATGGCAAGACTAGCTCCAAATACCATTGCCACCCACCCTCCAGAGTTTGCATGTGGTCTTATTTGATGGTTTGGGAGTGAAACTCTTGCCTTCTAAGTCGGCAATATTTGTATATATCCTCTTTCATCAGTGGCTGCTCCCCAATTTCCTCCTCCTCCAACCAAGGCCACCAGGTCCGGCCTCCTACAATTACGGATTCTATTGTTAGTTTTTTTTTTTTAACATCTAGTGTAAGGTCCAGTTCCAGAAATTTTTCCAAGTCTGAATTCCAAACCCAAACACATAATCCAGGATCCAGTTAGATAGCCTAGAAGCCCAAGTCTAGACCCAAGTTGACCCAAGTCAACAATCCATTTGCAATTATAAAGCCTAAGGCCGTGCTAGCCCAAGCCCAAACTTGAAATTCATTTGGTTGAAGTCAGATTAGTATTAAAAAAAATAAAATAATAAAAAGTAAAGCAAGGTGTGGCAAGTGTTGGTGAGTGGTGGGTTAGGTGGCAAGCAAGGTGGCAAGAGGAGGAGAAGGGGTGCAAAAGAAATATACTAAAAGGAAAAGAGAGCTGAGAATGGGGGGGGGGGGGGGGGGGGGGGGGGGGGGATTCGTGCCAATAAAAAAAAATAGAAAACAGAGGATGAGAGAAAGAACAGAGAAAAGAAAAGAAAGAAAGAACAAAATAAGAAGCTGATCGTGTGAAAGCGTGAGAGAGATAGAGAGAGACCGAGACCTAGAGAGATGGAATATGGGATTTTGAAAGAAAATAGGTGCAGCAGGAGATATATATAGCTCGTGAGAAAAGAAAGAAAAAGAGAAATAGTGAGAAGAAAAAGATGTCTATGGTGCAGCTGTATGTGTATATACAGGGAGGATCTAGAATCAGATGAATCCAGAAGGAATCCAGTCCCAGAGCAGATTTGAGAACAGGAGTTTTGTGAGTAGAGTCCTGTTTTAAATTTGTAATTAAGCTAATTGTTTTAATTAATCATTAGAGTTGATTATTTGGATTGCTTAAAAACAAATGAATTATTCATTTCTTTAAGTTAACAGATTTCCAGATTTTTAGACATGATATTAGAAAACAAAAAGCTGCTATTAGAACTCATAATAGATTTATAGAAGTATTCACTTAGTTTACTAAGAAGAAACAGATAAATAGAGAATAAAGACATGAAAAGAATAAGTCACTATTTCAAGATAGATTTTCATATTTTAATATCTCAGTTATTGATGATAACTTTCGGTATAGGAAAATATATTGATTTATGTTTTCAAAAAGAAAGTATTTACACGAGATATGTTTCAGGAATATATAGTTCCATAACATATGTCAGGAAAGCACTGTGAGTGGATACCTTTAATAAAAGTTATATCTTTTACAATTATATGTTAGCATTAGTCATTTAGAAAATTATTAGAAATCAATGGTTTGTTCATTTATTCAGAAAACAGAATTCCAGATGATTTGAGATATTTTAAGAAATGTGTAGATTTCCAGAATCCAGAAATAGATTCTTTATAGAATTAAGATTTAGAAAGAAGAATAATTCACGTATGTTCAGACAGATTTCCAGTAAATTTCCAGATTTCGGGATTTTTAGACAGATTTCTAGACTTGCCAGATTTTATGTTAGGTTTTCAGATAGATTTCTAGATTTCCAGAATTCCAGTTTTTCCAGATAGATATCCAGATTTTCAGAAAGATTACCAGATTTTTAGAAAGTTTTCCAGATTTAAGTGTTTTATGATAATTTTCAGAAAAGAAAAGAAAAAGAAGATTGATTTATTCATGTTTTCGTAAAAGTGTTTCTAAAGATTATATATGTATGTTCAAAAAGCTAAAAGAGTTTTTAAAGATTGATCAGATTTTAAGATATCAGATGTGTACCCTCCCCAGCAGTATCAGATTCAGATTATTGGCCAACTCTGCATGTGCGGAAATATCGCCATGTATGTGAGAACTCGGCACGTTTGATTTGATATCAACGTGTATGTGAGAATATATTCAGATTATTGGCCTTTGGGGCTGCTTTGCACGTGTATGTGAGAACTCTGCACGTTTGATTGATATCATCGTGTATGTGAGAGGTTTTTCCCCTGCTCTGCGTATGCAATGAGATGCTTTGCCACGTACGTGAGAAATTTCCCCTGGGTACTAGTTTGGTAAAGAGTTTTCAGAATTTATATATTACTGATTATGATTAGTAGAGAAAAGTTTTCAGATCATCAGAAAAGATTTCAGATTATCAGATATTTTATATTTTATAAAATCAGAAAATGTTTTTACTATATTATATGGTATTTACCGACAAATGTGTTAAAGAAAAGATATATCGTTTAGAATGGAATACAGATTCATGGAGAGATTCAGAATTTAGAATGAGAATATGGAAATGTTTTCTACAGATTAAGTTTAGCCCAAGAGATACAGAATTCAGAAAGAAATAGAGAAGAGTGTTCCACATATAATAGTTCCAGATTAAGTTTATTAAGTATAGAATGTCTTTCAGAAAAAGATTTTGTTTCCCGAAAGTAAAGAAGATACTTATGATTTCAGATTTATTTAGAGATAATAGTTTTTAGTAAAACTTATAAGAAAAAGAAAAGTTTCAGTTTCAAAGTTTATTTCCACTCACTGGGCGTTAGAGCTCATTCTTTTATTTTAAACCGTTTTTCTCAGTTGATCACCAGGTTCGTGCAGACTCTTTAGTATCGTAAGATGAGCCACATGTGATAATAGAAATGATAGTTGCATTATTTTAATTAAAGCAGCAAATGTGCATATTTTCCGGATGTCAATATTTTTCATATATATTTTTGAATATGTAAATATTCAGCATGATGAGTCCAACGCAAAGAAAGCAGATATATGATTTTAAATATAGTATATTTGATGATGGGCCATAAACCACAGTTTAAATTGCACTTTTCAATTACAATGTGAGAAAGTTTGAAAAGCCAATGAGATTGTTAAAATTTTTGTTAGAAGCCACATTGAAAATTATATGATTTTCTGTTATGCTTTCCAGAAGACTCATATTTAAGATAGAAAGATAAGATTTTCACAGGATTCCCTCGTACTCAAGATAGGAGACGGGGCGGGTCCTGTCATCTAGAATCCTAGATGTTAGTGTGATGAAATGCTAATTGTGGGTAAAATTATTTGCATATCACCATTGTCTATTATCGCACTCCAGAGGCCAATCAAATCCACTTTTCCAATGAGTATACTTTTCCAACCAATCAATCAAATCAATTTATGGGCTGCTTCCTCAGATTGCTGCCGTTGTTATCAGGCAGCATGAAGGTTTTCAACAGGACTTCACCTGTCTCAACGTCTAATTTGCGGACAATGACTTGGGATTCATTCCTCCGGATCTTTATGACTGCATTTATTCTGCTCTGTATATGTAAATATATTAATAATCATTGACATAATCATACAATTTCGAAACAATGCAAGCACTGTCAGTAAATTGTAGCTAGAAAATCAAATCAAATCAATCTTAGATGATCAAATCAAAGAAAACACAAGTGCTGTAGCAACATCATTATGAAGGAAAAAACTACAGAAGATAGAAACAGAATTGCATTCCCACCATATCTGTCATCTGAATTCAACATAAATAATTTGATGAGCTGCGATGTTTAGCAAACTATATTGAAGAATCTGTCAACTCCGACTGTTTAATTAGTAGAAGGATCAGTGAAATCTTCTCTTCCAGGCAATCCGTAAAAGAGCAAGAATTGTAGATGTTAATTACTTTACAAAATCTCATTGATATATGTATGAGAATTTCAATAATAGATACCGCTTTTCCATGTTTTGTTGAATGGTTGTATTCATGCCAACTTCCCAACTTTGTTCAATTGCTTTCCAATTTAATTCAACTTTTGTGTGCTCGTGACTCCTTTACAGAAAATCTTAATCTTGGGGCATTCATTCATAACTAAACTTTCTAAAATTGGAAAGTTTAAAATGTGATTCATAGAGCAGAAATTTGCAAGACTTTGTAAATACACAAGTGACAAACTCTTCACTTTTCTGAAAAGAATCTCTTCAGGTACAGCTCCCTCGTTTGCTACCACTTCTGTCAGCATTTTGCAGTCAAATACTTCCATCAGTGGCAAGACCAGCTCCAAATACCATTGCCACCCACCCACCAGAGTTTGTGGTCTGGTTTAATGGGTTGATAGTGAAATTATTGCCTTCTAAGTTGGCAATATTTGTATAGATTCTCTTTTCATCAGTGGCTGCTCCCCAACTTCACCCTCCAACGCTACCAGGTCCGGCCTCCTACAATTACAGTTTCTGTTCTTAGTTATCTTAGTTTTATAATTGCTTTGCTTGAGATAAAATGCTAATTGTGAGCAAAACTATGTATGCATAACACCATAGTCTCTCGAAAAAACTTACAGTATCCCACTCGAGGGTGCCATCATCGCGATTCAGAGCCCTTGGATCATATATCCCCTATTACCATCATCACATATCAACAGCTCATAATAATTACCTGAAGAAACAAATGACATAAACTTGGATCTTTTAATCTAAACTAAACTTTGCTCTAGCAGTAAAAAGGCCATCAATATTTACTACATTAGTAAAAACTGATTGTTTACAGAGTCTTAAAGTTTCTAGAACTTCTTCACTATCAAGAGAACTTCTTTTGATGAAAAGTAATTGAAGCATGGTCTTTTGAATTTCAATAAGATGACTTGATCATAAAGTTGGAAAGCAATACCAGAAATTGAGCACTTAATAGTACAAGTAGTAATGAATAAATGCAGAAGTTCACATACAGAATTTTCAAATTTCAAGCACAAATGGTCATGAATAACATCAGTCATATAATTCTTCTGAGGCAATATCATTGCCATTCCAAGGGAAAGAAGATAAAGCATAAGAGAGAAGATTGCAACAACAAACAGTAAGGCTCTCATCAGTTGAAGGACTCTAAAAGTCCAGTATCTCAAGCTAATCAAGTAGCTAACTGGATTAACATTTCTAAAATCACGCAGCTAACAGTAAACATAAGCAGTTCAAAGGAAATGAAATGTAATAAAAGTTCATCCCAGGAAATGCCCTCTGCAGTAGAAATAACTCTTTCCTTTTGAACTTCAAGCAAGAAATTAATAACCTCTCCTATAAAATTTAAAAAATCATGACTTTTTACTTATTCTTCCCTATTTTGGCTGAATGTTTGCTCATCACTTAAACTATAGATAAATAGTTATCACCAATTAATTTCCCATAGATTGATCAACTGAAATATGCATGTCCACCTTCTGTTGACAAATTGGCTCATTTCCACCTACCACACCCTTCACCTACCACCCACCAACTCCTTGAATGTATATTGTTGACAATGGGGAAAAACCAAACTACCATGTTGAAAATGGGGGATGGTTGTCTCTGTCTTTCCCCTATAAATAAAACCCTCAGCAAGGCAATAATATCAGAGAAAACAAGCAGCAGAGAAGCAAAACTTCCAGAGAGAGTTCTTGAGAGTTTTAGAGAAAAAACTCTGTTTTCTGTAATTCTGAAATATATTTGTTTGCTGCCTCCCGTGGACGTAGGCAATTGCCGAACCACGTAAATATTTGTGTCTTTGTGTTGTGTGCATTTTTCTGTTTAATTTCTGGCCATTTCCGCAACAAATTGGTATCAAAGCTTTGGTTTTGGTAAAGTCCAGAAATTTCAAAGTGCTCGAATTGCTGTTCGGAGGGTACCGTTGTGTTCCTCTCAGAAATACAATTCCAACGCCGGTGACCGCATCTCAAACGGAGCTCAAACGAACTCTCTAGCTTCTGTCAAAGTTCGGTCAACTCTGGAAAATTTCCAGAAATTTTCTGCAGAAATTTTCAAGGAAGAAGACGACACTGTAGCGCCACATCATCAGCCACGTCAGCGCCCAGTCAGCCGCCACCTCGTCGTCCAGTCATCGCCATGTCAGCGCCACGTCATCGATAAGCCACGTCAACGCCACGTCGCCTCTTAGGAGAATATTCTGTTACCATCAGAGAATATTCCGTTATCTGCAGAATATTCTGTTACACTAACGGAATATTCCTGAGTCAACTAGGTCCAAAAGTGTTTTTGCCTAACTCAGTGCAATTTTCACCCGTTTTCGACAAAGTCAGACTTGTTTTCAGCTATTTTGACCGTTCCGGACGCAACCGTGCCATCCGTTTCAGCTAATTTTCGCTTGTAAGTATTAGTTTTACTTAGTCAAGCTTTATTAACTCTATTTCCGGGCACGATGGAAGATCCAAAAGCTGGAGAAATCTTGGAACAGTCAACTGAACCTCAGACCTCGGCATCAACCAGTAGTTCTTGGCAAAGAAGCTCGATATCAAATGCGAAGTTTGATATTGAGAAGTTTGACGGCACCAACAACTTCGGCATGTGGCAATGCGAAGTTCTTGATCTGTTATTCCGGGAAGGATCCGATATTGCCTTGAGTTCCAAACCTGAGAATATTTCCGATGAAGATTGGAAGTATGTAAATCGTCAAGCTTGCGGCACAATTCGGTTGTGTTTAGCTAAGGACCAGAAGTACTTTGTCATGAAGGAGACTATGACATCAAGTCTCTGGAAAAAATTGGAGGACAAGTACATGACGAAAAGCATAGAGAACCGACTCTACCTGAAGAAGAAACTCTTTCGTTTCCAGTACAAGAAAGGTATTTCTATGATTGAGCATTTGGATTATTACAATAAAATTCTCGCCTATTTACAAAATTTAGATGTTGAAATTAGAGATGAAGATAAGGCATTACTGTTGTTAAATTCCTTGCCTGATACCTATGAACACTTAACCACAACTCTGTTATATGGTAAGGATGAGGTTAAATTCATAGACGTTTCTAATGCTCTGGTGAATAATGAGTATCGGAAGAAAGATCAGCTTGATCACAGAGAATCAACATCAGAAGCGCTGACTGTTTTCCGAGGCAGGGCAAACAACAGAAGATCTGGAGTATCTAGTGAGCGTGGTAAATCTCGCTCAAAATCAAGAGGAGCATTCCGCTCGAAGCCAAATGGTGAATCATCATACAGACGTCCTGCGAAGGACGAGTGTGCCTACTGTCACCAGAAAAGGGCACTGGAAGAAAGATTGTCCAAACAAGGACAAATCTAATGTGAATGTTGCAGATAAAGCTGATGATGGGGAGGATTCAGCTTTTATAGTTTCATCATCAGACAACCATTCTGATAGATGGATTATGGATTCCGGCTGTTCCTATCATATGTGTCCCAACAGGCAATGGTTTTCAAGCTTCCAGAAGCTTGACGGAGGAGTTGTCCTTATGAGCAATGACAACACTTGCCAGACGAAAGGGATAGGAACTATCCGCTTGAAGATGCACGATGGTACAATCAGACGACTGACAGACGTCAGGTATGTTCCTGATCTGAAGAAGAACCTCATTTCACTAGGGGTCTTAGACTCCAGCGGTTACAAGGTGACCATGGAAGATGGAGTCATGAAGGTTGTACGAGGTGCATTCTTGGCAATGAAAGGTACTCGACAGAGAAATCTATATTTTCTGGACGGGTACACAGTCACAGGGAGAGCAGCCGTCTCCAGCAGTTCCGACGATGAGTCATCTGATACTTCTCGACTCTGGCACATGCGCTTAGGGCATGTCGGTGAGAAGGCTTTGCAAGGTTTGGTGAAGCAAGGTCTCCTGAAAGGTGCAAAGACAGGTAAACTTGATTTCTGCGAGCATTGTGTCATGGGAAAGCAGACAAGAGTGAAGTTCAGCACCGCCATTCATCGTACAAAAGCAACACTGGATTACGTTCACACTGATGTTTGGGGGCCTTCCAAAAATGCTTCATTGGGAGGTAAACATTATTTTGTGACGTTTATTGATGATTTCTCCAGGTATGTTTGGGTATACACCATGAAGCATAAAGATGAAGTTCTGGATATCTTTCTTCAATGGAAGAAGATGATTGAAACCCAGACAAGCAGAAAGATTAAAAGGCTCAGATCAGACAATGGCGGGGAATACAAATCAGATCCTTTCATGAAATTTTGTCAGGCTGAAGGGATAATCAGACACTTTACAGTTCCCGGCACGCAACAACAGAACGGTGTAGCAGAACGGATGAACCGTACTTTGGTGGAGAAAGTTCGATGTATGCTTTCTCAATCCGGCCTGAGCAAGACATTCTGGGCAGAGGCTTTGGTGTATGCCTCTCATATAGTCAATAGACTACATGCTTCTGCACTTGATGGGAAAACTCCCAAGGAGGTATGGTCTGGACAACCAGTTTTGGATTATGATCGATTGCATATATTCGGATGTCCAGCATACTTTCATGTTACAGAATCCAAACTGGATCCTAGGGCCAAGAAAGTTGTTTTCTTGGGCTTTAGTGAAGGAGTTAAGGGATTCAGACTATGGAATTCCGAGTCAAAGAAGATCGTCTTAAGCCGAGACGTTACCTTTGATGAATCTGCAATGCTGAAACAAATACCTCCAGACACAGAGAATGAGAATCCAAATTCTCTACGACATGTGGAGTTTGAGACTCCTAAGAAGTCAGAAAAGACTTCTCCGACAGTCAACCGTCCTGATGATGATTCTGACAGTCAGGATGAGATATCAGTTGAGGTGGAGGATTCAGAACCATTATCTGAGATCAGACAACAGCCAGAATCCATTGCCACCAGCAGACCGAAACGAGACATTCGGATGCCCGCCCGTTACACAGACATGGTAGCATACGCTCTTCCAGTAACTGATGATGATGTTCCGTACACCTTTAAAGAAGCTGTGCTCAGTTCGGACAGTGTCAGGTGGAAGAAGGCGATGGATGAGGAGATGCAATCACTTCATCAGAATGAAACTTGGAAGTTGACGCCACTTCCAAAAGGAAAAAGAGCTATAGGGTGCAAATGGGTCTATGCCAAGAAGGAAGGTACTCCTGGCAAAGACAACATCAGATACAAAGCCAGATTAGTAGCGAAAGGCTACGCACAGAAGGAAGGAATAGACTACAATGAGGTATTCTCACCTGTTGTCAAGCATTCATCTATTCGGATTCTATTGGCTTTGGTTGCACAATTTGATCTGGAGTTAGCTCAACTCGACGTGAAGACTGCATTCCTCCATGGTACTTTGAACGAGGAAATCTATATGTCTCAGCCAGAAGGGTTCAAAGTTCCAGGACGTGAGAATTTAGCTTGCAAGCTGAGCAAGTCTCTGTATGGTTTGAAGCAATCACCGAGACAGTGGTACAAACGGTTTGATAGCTTCATGATGACTCAGAAGTACACACGCAGTCATTTTGATCACTGTGTATACTTTCGCAAACTCCAAGATGGTACATTTGTCTATTTGCTCTTATATGTGGATGATATGTTGATAGCATCTAAGAGCAAGGTGGAGATCGACAGGCTGAAGGCTCAATTGAGCTCAGAGTTCGACATGAAGGATCTTGGAGAGGCAAAGAAGATACTTGGTATGGAGATCAAAAGAGACCGAGCAAAAGGTACCATATGTTTGACCCAGACTCAGTATTTGAAGACTGTACTTCAGAGGTTTGGCATTGATAGCAAGTCTAAACCTGTAAGTACACCGTTAGCTCCACATTTCAAACTGAGTGCACTGATGTCACCAACTACTGATGATGCAAAGAGGCAAATGGATCATGTTCCATATGCAAATGCTGTTGGTGCCTTGATGTATGCGATGGTGTGTACTAGACCCGACATTTCACACGCCGTAAGTATGGTGAGCCATTACATGCACAATCCTGGTAAAGGCCAGTGACAAACAGTGAAATGAATTCTACGGTACTGTAGATATTGGTTTGAAGTTCGAGAGAGATCAGACAATTGACAAACATATCGTAGGATATGTTGATTCTGATTATGCTGGTGATCTTGACAAACGCCGATCTACTACTGGTTATGTGTTCACTATGGCAGGAGGACCAGTAAGTTGGAGATCAACTTTACAGTCAACAGTGGCTTTGTCTACTACTGAGGCAGAGTATATGGCTGTAACAGAAGCTTTCAAAGAAGCCATTTGGTTTCGTGGTTTGATCAGGGACTTGGGTATTGTTCAGGAAAACATGGAGATTTTCTGCGATAGCCAAAGTGCCATTTGTTTGGCAAAGAACCAGGTCCATCATAGTCGCACCAAGCATATAGACGTCCGTTACCACTTTATTCATGAAATAGTAGATGAAGGGAATATTCTACTTCAGAAGATCGGAACTGCAGACAATCCTGCAGATATGTTAACAAAAATGGTAACAGGGATCAAGTTCCAACACTGTATGGACTTGATCAATATCTCTCGAGCTCGTAGCGCCTAAAGGGCGTAATGGAGGCAGCATCAATTGGTGGATTCTCGCTAAGGTGGAGATTGTTGACAAATTGGCTCACTTCCACCTACCACACCCTTCACCTACCACCCACCAACTCCTTGAATGTATATTGTTGACAATGGGGAAAAACCAAACCACCATGTTGAAAATGGGGGATGGTTGTCTCTGTCTTTCCCCTATAAATAAAACCCTCAGCAAGGCAATAATATCAGAGAAAACAAGCAGCAGAGAAACAAAGCTTCCAGAGAGAGTTCTTGAGAGTTTTAGAGAAAAAACTCTGTTTTCTGTAATTCTGAAATATATTTGTTTGCTGCCTCCCGTGGACCTAGGCAATTGCCGAACCACGTAAATATTTGTGTCTTTGTGTTGTGTGCATTTTTCTGTTTAATTTCTGGCCATTTCCGCAACACCTTCAATCCAAGTAAACATTTATATTGACTTGAAACAGAATACTGAAAATTTGACACTGAAACAACTTTCCTCATCAAATATTGATTCAAGCAAGGCAGAATTTTTACAAATACCCGCTTCTCGATATGCAAAATATCACATAAACAACAATTCTTTTATCAATTATATATATGTATGTAAAGGAGACATTTTTACCTGCAACTTATGAGGCTGCCATGCCCTCTTCTGATAGTCCCAGTGAGCTCCAGGAGCCGGTCAGTCAACGTAGATTTTCCATGACCGATGTGGGTAATGGGCCAAGTCTCTGTTGCTGTTCTGATGAGAACAAAACAAAACAAGTCGGATTCAACAAAAAAATCGGTGGTGTTGGGTCGGGTTGAATCTGGGGTTTAGTGGATTGATTCTGAGGATTGAAGAGAGTGTGTGTTTGTGTTGTTTTACGGTTTTTGAGGCTCTGTACAGACCCATTTTTGGGGGGTTTTAGAAGAGAATGAAAAAATTGAGACTGGTTTTTCAATGAAGAGGATGTGTGTTCAAAGATGAGGATGACATGTCATGGCACGTCAGCACAATCAATGACGTGCCCGGAAAAATCAGATGAAATGATGACATGTTATATTACATAAGCTCAATGGTATGATGTGTTTGAGCATGTCACCACATTTGGCTGAAGTGCACCGGTACATCAACGGTCACGTATTCTAACACGTCAGCTAAGTAGGATGATTTGTCCTAACACTTTATCGAAATGGTGGCCTAAATGACACGTTCGTGAAATGGCAGGTGTCGTGCTAGGCCACGTCGGTCAAAGTGGATGACGTGTTTAGACACGTTCGCAAAAGTGATGACACATCAACTAAACGGTATGACACGTTAACTAAATGGTGACAAGTGCTCGGACACATCCGCAAAAGTGATGACACATCAGCAAGGGTGGGCGGTGACGTGTTAGGCCAGGTCGGCCAAAGTTGGTGACTTGCCCAAACACGTCATAGGAAGCTAATTGTTTTCTTTTGTTTGGAAACATAAGAAGAAAGAAAGAAAATCGCAGAAATGGAGAGATTGTAGATCCGGAAACTGTGTTTCGAGTGGGAACTCTTCAACATTCGATGATCCTCTCCAACAATGGTTAGGGCATTGTTTAAAACCATTTGTGTTACCTACTTAATTTACATTCACTTCGTGTTTCTAGTAGTAGATGGAAGCCGTTGAATAAACAGGTGCTGTTTCTATAGATCAATTCGCTGTCACAAAATTCTCATATCTAGCTTCAATGGTTATTTGCTGTGAATCTTCGAGCATTTTCTGATGTCACTGATTCAATTCACCTCATGCAGCATTGGCACTGAGCTTACCCGAGATGCACGACGGAAATTGTACTCCAATTTTGGTCTACTACTTGCTTATGTTTTAACTCTTGGTACTACTTGCTGCTTTGTTATGTAAAACAGTTTTCCCTATGGTCATGAGGAGCTTGCTGTCTGTGAGGATACAGATCAGGTCTATTTTCATTTTTAATACAATGTAGCTTTTAAGTATGGTGTTTTCGGAGGGCCTTATGCCAGTTCCTCAATCGATTATATGTATAGGTCTATCTTTGATTAATTTGCATTGCCTTATAGAATGTAACTGCAATTCTGGCTCTTACTCTTCTGTTGCATTGCTGATGTAGGTTCGTGCTGTCATGGAGAAGCAGGACTACAATCGGAATGTGCATTATATTGTTTAGAGAGCAGGATAATGCTCATACTCTCTCCGGTTTTACTGGAGCTGATCTGAGTCACAGCTAAGTTTGAGAGAGTAGCATGAATTTTCATCTAAGTTTGATGGTTTGAAAGACATCACTGAAAGAAGAGGCAACTTTTCCAATCTGCTTTTAAGCTAGGCCTAGTTCACTGGAAACAAATTTTCTTTTTTATTGGAAAGAACCACCCTCCCAAACAAGTGATCCATCAGAGGCTTTAACTGCATAGAGGTTTCCATTCCAGCTTGGAAATTAAATGGTGTCATTGAAAATTGCTGGTGTTACACTTATGTCACCTCCTGCATAGAATTTCCACTTCAAATGGAGTTGGACACCGTTTCGGGGCTGATCTTTTCTCCTTGTTTGCATATCTCCTGTTATACAAGTCTACACCATGGTTTGGCCAGTTTTGTGCAGCCTGCTTTGTATCAATTTACCATTGGAATAAAACGTCAAATTTAAAGCTATGTTTATTTTCCATTTACAGAGTGGTGTGTGTCTGCGTGAGAGAGTGATGTAGGACAATTGGCTTTGGACTTTGAAGAAGAGATGGATAGAAAATTGTCCAAAAGAGGTGTTTCAATGAAACGGGCATAACTTTTCGCTCGGTTGACAGATTTCCTATTATAATATGTTTTCGGAAAGGGTTTTCGAAGCTCCATAGTGGTTCAACCCGGGCTTTCCCGGTTGACGTCATTTACTCCCTCAACGGAGCTGTTTAAGATAGGTTATCGGGCATCCGAAGATTTTTATGTTTTTATTTGTTTTCCGTTTTTATTTTATTTAGATGAGGATATTTTAGTCTTTTCTGTTTTTAGGGTTTTCAAAGCCTATTTAAGGCTTTTGTTATCAGTTTCGAGGTATTCAATAAATTTTACAATTTGGTTTCAGTTTCTTTTTTCTGGTGGATTCCAGTTTATGTTCTGTTAGGGTTACGCTTGTGATCCTAGAACTTCCGTTCTGCGTCAGAGAGAGAGAGAGATTACTTCAGAATCTGTAGCAGCTGTGAAAGTAAGCAGACAAAAAGTGCTGAGGAGAAGAACAGAGAGATTGTTGTAGCATCTAGGAACTGCCATTGAAGTAGAACCTTTAAAGGTTTCCTGAAAGTGAAAAGACTTACTATTCTTACTCTGTTTAAAACATATAGAGGCCCAGTTTGGGACTGCTTCTAGAGGTGCTTTTGGGATAAAAAGTGCTTCTAAACCAAGACTAGGGTGTTTGGTAAAACCTTTAGAAAGTGCTTTTAGTCCTTTTTAGCTTCCCCAAAAGCAGAAAATAAGAAGCTAGTTTCACTTGCTTTTAAAAAACTGCTTCCTGAGGAAGCAATATTGAAAACACGGGACTCTTCAAGTTTAATGAATTTTTAACAAACTTCCAATTTTATCCTTAGTCTTTCATGGGATTTACCAAAAAACCAAAACCCTTCTCACCTCAAGCAGCCATCATTCCTTCCATCCTCATCTCCTCTCCAGCTCTCCCTCCATCCTCACGCGAAGGCTTCTACGGCTGCTTCTCGGTGAGTAACAATCTATTTTCTTTCTCTCTGTAATTTCTCCTCTCCCTCCATCCTTTCTCTCTATAATTTCGTTGTAATTTCTTTCTCTCAGCTTCTCGGCTGCTCCTGTAATTTCTTTCTTTCCAATCATTACAATCCATTTCGGCTGCTTCTCCCTCCGTCATAATATGAATTTTGTTGTTGTGGAGTTGAGCAAATGAAAACCCCTCTTTTTTTTTGTTTTTGTTTTCGTTTTATAAGATTTTGCTATTCTTGTATGAAATCTGTTTATTCCTAACAATCTGGAACTTTAAGCCTCAAATGCATGCTATAATTTTCTAGATACCACTTATGTATTTAATTTACTTGATAAAATGTTTGAAGAAAATTTATGGGTAATATAATATATACATGCTATGCATATATCTGCTTCTTCGGTTCTTATTGTTGGGTTTTCTTTTACAAATGAATTAGGATTAAACGAATATTATTCTTACTAACACCTTTTACTTACTTAAATCAAATGAGGTTAATTTAGAAATTGATTGGTTTGCCTTATAGAAATTGATTGATTTACTTGACACTAGTCCACGGCAATCTAGGTTTGAGGTTGTGGGGTTACGCAGAAGCTGCATTATTAAAGTATCCACTGATCTGGACCACATTTCTAACCCACTGAAAAAAAATGTATATTGTTCTTATTGTTAATGTGTGCACTGTGCATCATTGTTACTGGGAAAACTGTTTATCCTGCCTCACTATGGATTTATGCTTGTCTTGTGTTATTTGTTTATAATCGAACTACTGGTGTTGCAGCTGAAACTATAATGCTAGCATTTCAAAACTACAACCCCACAACCTTAACTGTTAGTTTGTTCTGTTTTACTTGAAATTGTACTCTAATTAACTGTTACATGCTATGGAATACTTGGTGTGGGTTGTGTGAGTACTATTATCATTGTAGTGTTTGTCATTGTTAATATGTGGATGTGGGATTGTGGATATGCTGATATTGGTATTGTGAATCTATGGATTTGATTATATGGTCATTGGTTTGCTTGTTAAGATTAGTTGATAGATAGGAACCAAGAATTTTATTGTAGTGACAGAGAGGTTATTGGTGTGTTCTTGTAGTTGAACAACATTGGGTACACTTTTCTTGTGTTTTTGTAGTTGATAAACATTAGGTACATCCGGTAACCCATTTGTGCACACACTTAGCACTTTCTTGCAAGTTACTCACAACTTTGTAATAGATTTTGCAATTTGGGATCTTTTGTTGTCTATTTTCAATTGTGTAACCTTATAACACCTACTAAATTCAGAACTTGTAGAGATGGGAAACACGTTTATTTTCATCAGGTCCTCATCTTCAAGTCTTACAAATTCCAGTGTCAAATGGACAAGTGTAGGCATTGGACGCAGACCATCAACCGACAGCCAAGCGTTCCTCACCTCCAGTTCAAGAAGCCTATGGCCTGCATATGTATAAATAAACATCAATGCTACTGAGTTAATTAGCAATACAAAATCATAAACAAAGTGCCTACAATGAGATAGAAGATCAGACTAGAGGCATGTACTGTATAATTATTTGAAAGAGAGAAAAAAGAATGAATAATTGACTATAGTCTACTCAATGGACCATATCCAAGTTTCCATGAAAATTATCCTAAAGCTAAGATTTTTTTCATTTTTTATTTCTTAAATAAAGATCTTTATTCCATTTTTGTTTTACTTTTATTTTTATTAGACATATATGTATATATATTATTTGTGATTTTGGGGTTTCTACAAAAACTTCAATTTTGCTGCCAAGAATTACACAAGTCATAAGATGAAAACAATCGTTTTTATAACATGTTTATGTGGCAAAATATTTATTTTTGGACAAAAATAAATAATTTGTTTTATAAAATTTTTATGCACGTAAACATTAAACAAATTAGTTATTTTATAACATGTTTATGGTTATATAAAAATAAAACAAATCATTTATTTTTAAACCATCTATAATATTCATTTGTGTCCTTTCTAGTAATTTTGCATAGTCACAGTACTTTTTACTTCCAGTTTACCAAACACATTGAAATTGTTTTTGGTTCTCACAGCACTTTTGAAAATCAGTTAACCAAACACTCAGCTGATTTTTTCCACAGCAATTCTAAAAGCAATTCCCTCCACAGCAGATCCAAAAGCAATTCCCCCCACAGCACAGCAATGCCAAACTGGGCCAGAGTGATTTAGTGGCTCTCAACTGATTATTACTTTGACATAGAGAACACAAAATCTGGATATATTTAATTTAGATTGGTTTTATATGCACCTATTGAACTACTGCTTAAGACTATGTTTATGATTGCTTTTACTTGAAAAATAATCACTTATTTCTCAAGTTTTGAGCAAATATGTGTTTGGTAAACTTTTCAAAAGCCGTTTATTTTACAATTTGCTTCCTCAATAATCAGTTTTTGAGAAGTTGATTGGGGTAGCTTTTGGACGTTGATAAGTGGAGAAGCTATATTATTCCTTATACAATGTCCATAATACTCCCACTATTTAAATAAAATGACGATAATGCCATCGCATTAAGCAGTTGTATTTAAAAAATATATATAATTCATAAATATTTATCTTTTGAAATGACATTTTTTTTTGAAAACTTAAATTCAGAAAAATTCAAAATTCAAAATAAAAGAGAATATTATTTTTAATAAAAATAAACATTTTTTCAAAAAAAAAAAAAACTTGAAGGATAGTGGCCACCAATGTTGCCGGCGAGAGTCGCCACCATCGTCGCCGGCATAAGTGGCAGGAGGTTAATCGAACTTCACCGGCGACGTCGACATCGCCGGTTTCCTCCGTTAGTGATAGAACTTGCTATAAAAACGGTGAGATTCCGTCGCATTCTCGATTGAGAGGATTGAGGAGGCTTGTAGGAGTACAACCGGCCACCATCATTGCCGGAAAAGTTGTTGTGCTCTAGCGATCGCGAGCACTTGAGGACATTGTTCCTTTGCCGCAATCGAAAACCAGCGCAGGAGAGGCAGTTCGTCGCGAGAATCGGAGGAGACTGTTCGTCCCCTCCTCCACTGCCGGAGGAAAACTAGTCTCTTACAACGCCACCGGCTGAGGCTGGTTATCATCTATTGGATTGTTGCTGAGTTTCAGATCGGTTTGAGCGAGTTGACTCAATCCTAGTTGTTTGAGAAGAAGCTGAGTTGACCCGGTCATTTTTATTTTGTTTAAATTTGTTTTTATATACTTTATATTTATATTATTAATGATGTCTATTTTAGTAATTTTGTTTAATACATTTTCCATCATTTCAAAAATTAAGCACTTCTAAAATTTAGTTTACCAAACATGTACCAATTTTTTTCTTAAGTTTATTATTTCTAAAATTAAGCTATAAGCAGATTTTTTCTAAAGCAAAGCAATCCTAAAAATAGCTTAAGTCATCAGGGATTGTATCCCATATATGATTTTGTTTGTAGCTTCTTGAAAAGTTTAATTAAGAAAACTTTCAATTATGGTATTTTAATTGAAAATTTTCTGTTTCTGAGCTACATGAAGGCTTCACTCTATATCATTTTATGGAACTTCATCTTCTCATTTAGTAATTGAAATAGAGAGCTGTGGCTTAGGGGACAATGACTTAAGACTCGATACTCTGGATCCTTACAAAATACATTATGTTGGGTAAGTAAATTGATATTATTTAATATGGACGGTAACCAAGTATTATCAGTACATAGTAACCAAATACATATGATACATTTATTTTGAAATCATATACATAAGTTTGTCAATTATGATTTTTATTATCTTCCCCAGGTTGAGTAGCGGGATTACGAATAGCAAATTTAGTCCTTACATATATCCTTTGATGTTACTATGGTATTCAATGAAGGGTTATCAAACACAAAAGGCAAAGAGTGAGGTTCCAGCAGCGAAGGAAGGAAAAAAAAAGCTCCATTGCTAACAGTATATCCATTCCCAATGTATATGCCTCCATTGCTCACTAACATTCCACCATATACTGTACCTCCAGTGTCTTATGACCAGAGAACTTTCCCGGTTTTGGCATTCATGGCATATATTGGCCCTTTTCCATGTGTTGAACCAGCAAAAAGGACGCCATTAGCCAATGTAACAAGGCCAAAGGCAAGTGCATTGCTTGGATCAGCTGTAGACCAAAGAATTCCGCCATTTCGAGCATCCATTGCCACCCACCCGCCAGAGGTTGTGGTCTTGTTGGATGGTTTGAGAGTGAAATTCTTGCCATCTGAGTTGACAATGTTTGTATAGATTCTCTTTTCATTGGTATTTGGTAGCTGCGCCCCAATTTCCTCCTCCTCCAATGCTGCCAGGTCCAGCCTCCTACAGTACAATTAGTGTTTTGTTTCAACATCTAGTTAAGTCAAATGCTAATTATGTGGGATTGAAAAACTTACAGAAGACCACAAGAGGCTGCCATTATTGCGATCCAGAGCCCATCCAAATCCACTTTTCTGAACAGCAGCAATGATATCTTTCTTCATTCCTTTAACTTGTATGCTAAGCATCATTGGTGCCACCCCAAAATCTGCATCCGGGATAGGTCCAGGTGGGCAGGCGCAGCCAGGAGTAGAAAGATTGTTACATGCGAAAAACCATAAATCATATCACCCAAGTTGATGGTACCACTTGATCTTTCCCGAGTCCAAATCTAAAGGCCAGGAGTGAATTCGAATGGTTATCAGGCTCCACACACTCGTTCAAATGAGTTGGAACTGTTTGATTGTTTTCCCTCTCCTGACATTCTTCTATATGTGGAGGAACTGAGTACAAATTTCCTGTGGCAATATATACATGATAATAAGCAGGTCCATAAGCTCCAATAATCAGCAACAACAAAAGCAGGTCCATAGACTCCAACAATCAGCAGATCATGATCATCATCAACTACAATTGTTGGAGTTGCTCTCGAAACTGTGCAATTAACATTCGTAACCAAGCCTGGATTCGGGCTCAAACCTGTCAAATTACGAGAGTTTTTCTTCCAAATCAGCAAACCATCAGAGGCATTGACTGCATAGATTCCAGCTTGGAAAATAAAGGGTTCCATTGAAAATAGATGGTGTTGCACTTATGTCTTTTCCTGCAAAGAATTCCCACTTTAAACTCAGCTTGGAAACTGTTTTGGTGCTGATTTTGGTCTCCTTGCTTGCATGTCTTCTGTTGTATAAATCCCCACCATGGTTTAACCTGTTTTCTGCGAGAGCTGTGAAGGTGAGCAGATAAAGCATATAGATGATGAGTAAAGGAAGAAAATGAATTTGTTGGTAGAATTGGAATTTAGGAAGTGCCAATATTAATACATTACTCCTTTATTAACGGTGCTATTTGGACTTGATTCTATGTTGTTGAAAATTTAGGTTTGAGCAACGTCTATTTCAGTTTGGGCCCCAAAATTTGGGCTGCTTAGCTGGCAAATTACTAGAACCCCCAATTATCTACCTATAAGTTTGTAATTCATTTTCAAAACTACATATTGATTCTGATTGATTCGATAATACCGATGAATGTTTTTAAGTATTAAGGCTCCTCTTCAACTTTCACAAATCGGAAGATCTCAATTTTCTGTATAACTCTGCCTCTAGCCATTTTGCAATTATAAATAATTGTATTAGTAATAAATTATTAGTTATTCTTCATATAGTGTGAAAATAAAGATAAGTAAAAGAATCAATTCATTTTCTTTACAACTCTTAGACATTTTATAATTATAAAACATAGCAGAACAAAGACAAAAGCCGGAGCTCTAAAAACAACCACTGATTGAGAAAAATAAAAGAAGACAATATTCGGTCAATTGAGTAATTCAATACTTCAATCGTCATACATTCCAGATTTAATCAAACTAATTCTCAACTACTAATACTCATTTGGAATTTTTATGCACAGTTTTGCAACCATGAAAACTCAACTCTCATTGTTCCCCTAGGAGTCTTAAATTCAATTAGCAAACCGAAAAAATTAAATAAACATTTCAATTATTTCATTTCAAATAGCAAATATGTTTCCACACCATGGATAGAAAGATATGAAAAATCAAAGTGTACGGGAGATGAGAAAATATTGTAAATTTTTGTGTACCTCTATGAATAGATGTTCTATTGTAGTATTAAGGTTTCCTTTCCAAAACCCTTTGTCCTCTTCTTCTGATGTTTGTAGTATGTGCAGCCTTGGGGTGCTTAAAACTCCTCTAGAAAAAATCTTCATATTCGGACATTCACTCATAACCACTTGTTGTAAAGATGGAAATATAGTGGTATAACTCCCATGGTAGAAGCTTGTAAGGCTTGGTAAACACTTCAGTTCCAAATTTCTTAGTTTCCTGAAAATGATCCGACCTTTCACTTCATCTCCCTCATGGATTATAATTTCTTCAACCATTTTGCATTCGGATATACTCAATTTTGTAAGTTGCATCAGACTTTTAGCCGTTGGGACTGCCACTAAATTAAGCAATTCGTTACACCCCCACACTTCTAGTCTCGTCAAATTTTGGAAAGACGCGGAGGATGGCACCAAACTTTTTATGTTGCTACAACAAACTACTTCTAGAATTGCCAAATATTGAAATACTTTACTAGACAGAGAATTATCCTCACAGAGATGCAACGAGTCCAACATATAAACAAGCCTTAAGGAGCTTAATTCACTACGTGCTTCAACATGATTCTCTTCACAACCATACCCTTCACATAAAAATACTTCCTTGAAAAAGCCTCCAGAAACTTGAAGCTTCTCAAGATTGGGTAGTTTATGAAGGAAACAAAATACACAAATATCTGCCCCCTTATGAAAGCTTTCAATTGTAAGAAACTTTAATTTGCATGAGTACTCTGGAAGTTTTTCATGTAACGCTTCTTTCTCAAACCACTTCCAATCCAACCCCAAACTTTCCAGGTTGGTCAACGGAACCTGAAAAATAACCCAAAGTATTAGTTGGTGTAGGCATTGAATGCAGAGCAACAAGGGTGGACAGGGAATAATTATTTATTTATTTTGCTAAAACGAAATGTACAATAATTTTTGTGTAGCGTATTGTTCTTGATAGAAACTATCAATTGAGGTTAGAGATTAGAACTCTAATATTTGTGAAGAAATTTAATAGAGTACTTGGAGTCGTACCTTGTCAAGTAGGAGCAGGGGTTGATCCAATGGCATCTCATGGGTCACTTGAAAGCTCAAAATTTTTGAAGCAGATACCTCGACTTTGTCACAGTTCCAAACCTGCAATTTCTTTAACATTGGCCATTCTGAAATATGTACCCTTGGGTAGAAACTTCGTAGCTTTGATAGCTCTGCTAGTCTCAGATTAAATAATTGAGGAAACTCAGGCACTGCATCATCAACTTCTTCTCCCTTGGCAAAAATTTCCTCCACCATGCAACACTTTTCTATCCAAAGTTGTTCAAGTTGAAGAAGATTTCTACCTACCGAAGCTGGAAATATGCTTTTCAGACTGCCACAACCCGTAACTTCTATTGAGATTAGATTCTGACAAGTTAGAAGACCTTGTGAGTCCACATCCCATATATGCTTCAGCTTTGGCAAATCATTTAGCACCAATTTTTCCAATTGAGTGGCGGTTACAGCTTGTGTTTTTCCACAACTGGAAGCTTGGAGTTCAAATATCTCACATAGTGAGCTACAATTTATTAGCCGCAAATCATCTAGTTTTTGGAGTCTTCCAAGCATGTTTGAAGGAATAACATTCAACACGTTATGGCAGTTATGTACTCCAAAATAATCTAATTTGCAGAAGGAATCCGAACTGAGTTGATGATGCCATATTTTTCTCAATTTATCCATCTTGTCTAGTTCTAAAAACTCTAGATTAGGGAGCCGTACCTAAACAATTCATTAATAGAACAATAATCAAATGAAGTTATGGATTATATATAAGACACCAAAATGGATATGGATGAGATAAACAAAGGAGGAAAGAAATGTCAGTAAAGAATTTTAGATGATATTTGCAGAAACGTGGAAAAAAAAAAGAACACCTTTTCATCGAAGAGTGGTTGTATGTTAGTGTGGCATTTGTCCTTGCTTGTTGATATGTCTACACCCAGAAAATTTGAGATAAATGTTTCCATGTTGGGGCAATTCTCAATCGACAATTGTTTCAACGAGGGCAATTCAATTGAATTTCCAGCAAAGTTGCAAAAACATGTGAGATTCGGAAGATCTATAAGATTCAGACTAGTTAAATTAGGAAACAGAGTGTTACTTATCGTTTCTTCTTCTATGACTGTTATCACTTCCAAAATAGCGCAGTTTTTTATTTCCAATTCTTGGAGTTGCACAAGGCCCAAGGCCACAGATGGAGTAAATACATATCTCAAACTGCAACATTTATCATCCACCACCAAAGATTTTAAATTGCTGAAGTTGCTGATCAGAATTTTTTCGTGCCATACTTCTTTCAAATTGGGAAAGTCAGAGACTGTAAAATTTTCTATATAACATAATCCAACCTGTCAAACCCAAATATGTCAGTTTTAATTCTCTTAGAACAAAGAAAATAAACAAAGTTTCATAATCATGGCAGTTTCTTAAGATTTTACTTTGTCTAAAAATGGGAACTATTTCATCTGAATTATTAAATCTATTTCAACTTGATTATTGTCCACTGGGAATGCTTTACTCATTATGATTAGTCTAATAAAAATAATAATAAGGATAAAACAAAACAAAAACCGAACAAGTTTAAAGAAGATGGACAGGTTGATGAAAGAAAATACATACCATGTCTCTAAAAAGCTTTTGTATGGTGGTATTTAAGTCACCTTCCCAACATCCTCCATCCTCTTCATCCTCTTTTTCTTTCAAACTTAGTTTTTGTAGTTTTGGTGTGCTCACGACTCCTTGTGAAAAATTCATCATCTTTAAGCATTCTATCACAAGTGCTTGTTGCAAATTTGGAAATTCAATTGTGAAATTCCCCTTGCAAAAGCTTGCAAGACTTGGCAAACAATGAAGTTTCAGATATTTCAGTTGGTCGAAAACAATCCCATTTGTTACTTCATCTCCCATGTCTATTATAATTTCTTTTATTGATTTGCAATCAATTAGTTCCATTTTTTTCAGTTGCTCCAAACTTTTAGCCGTTGAAAATGTCACCAAATTTATCAATCTGTCACACTTTTGTACTTCCAAAGTAGTCAGGTTTTGAAGAGACATCCAAGATGGCACTAAAGTTTTTAAGTTGCGACAACTAGCTACTTTTAGACCTGCCAAAGTTTCAAAAACTGTGGTAGGTTGAGAATTTTCCTTCCACAGAAGCAACACCTCAGGCAGTTCACACAGCTCTAAATTTTTCAAGCAGGGTAATGTAACCTGGGAAATCATAGTATTAAATGAGAAAGAGATCTGAGACGCTAGTATATTTCAAGCAAGTATCCAGTAGGATTGACAACATAGCAAATGATGAAAAAGAATAGAATGTATGTATCTAGAGCTTTAACAAAAACTGTTTATTAGTTATTATTGTTAGTTACACAAGTGTTTTTTAATAATTAAAATTGTAGATTAAATAAATTAAAATAAGATCATCAATAGATTAAACTATATATAAAGCATAGTTAAGTTAGAAAGGAAATGTGAAAAAAGAATGGGAATGGTTAACCTTTTCATCAAAGAATGAACGGAGGTTCTCCTCTGTCTCTATGTCTAGTTCTTCAGGTTCTTCGATGGCTCGCATGTCTGTACATACAGAAAGGGAGACAAATGTTTGCATTTTTGGGCAATGCTCAATCTCCAATTTAGATAAGGATGGCAATTCAATTAAATTTCCAGTGAAGCAGCAGAATGTTGTGAGTTGCGGAAGATCTTTGAGTTTCAGATGATTGAGTTTAGGGAACAGAGTGCAGTTCATTCTTTCTTCTTGTGTGATTATTACCCCTTCCATGAGCATAAAATTGGATATAACAAGGACCTCGAGATGGTTAAGACTTTCAGCGACAGAAGATGGAAAAAAATATTTCAAATTATGACAGCCATCAAAGGTCAACTTAGTCAAATTTTGGAAGCAAGAAGACAGTGTCTGAAGTTGGTTGTCCCATAAGGTTTGGCAAGCAAAGGAGGACAAGTTCAAGGATGTCAGGGTGGGTAATTCAACCTGCACAATAAATTCTGGTAAATGATATGCAGATAAAATACTATTGATAAATAGTAAAAGTTAGCATGTAAAATAGATTCTATTCATTCTTTATTACTACAATAGAAACAGGAAGCGTCAATTGATCAAATAAAAACTAACCTTTTCGCTGAAAACAAATGTCTTCATCTTTGGACAATCTGATATGTTAATAGTTGTCAAGGAAGGACATTCCAGAGTATTACTTCCTGAATAGAAACTTGTCAAGTTTGGCAAAGATTCCACATCAAGGCAGTTTAGTTGAAGGAATGTGATTTTCTCAATGGCTGCTGCGTCATTCTCTCCTTCCTTTGTGATGATTTCTTCCATCATAGCACAGTTTATTATTTCCAATTCCTGAAGTTGCATAAAGCCCAAGATTACGGATGGAGTGAATATATATCTCAAGTTGCTGCAATTATAAACTTTCATCAATTTCAGGTTTCTGAAGCTCAAAACTTCCGATTGATTATTCTTGTTCCAAAT
This sequence comes from Dipteronia sinensis, assembly GCA_033220585.1. Lineage (NCBI taxonomy): Eukaryota > Viridiplantae > Streptophyta > Magnoliopsida > Sapindales > Sapindaceae > Dipteronia > Dipteronia sinensis. The sequence goes on along the minus strand of CM065637.1, from coordinate 78,613,754 downwards.
ATGCTTCAACCTTGGTAGATTAACCAGGTTAAACTCAATCAACTGGGGCAGCACCTTGAAATCTCCATCAGCATTTAGCTCTTCCAAATCAAACACTTCTTCTAGTGAATCGCCATTTCTTACATGCAGCTGCTCCAAAGAGTTCAAATGCTGTAGCAAATTCCCAGAAATAGCACTCGAGATATTTGCACAGTCATCCATCACCAGTGATTTCAAATTGCTCAAGACTTCGACAGGAAATTGGCCATGCCAAACTTCTTTCAAATGGGGAAATTCCGAGATTGTCAAATGTTCAAAGTCACGGAATCCAATCTACCAAACAAGAATATTTCATTTAAATCCATTTTAAACAAAGAAACACAATCGTGCAAGATAGCTAGCTAGTTTCTCTTAAATTAAAACATATTTTTTAGAGATAGATATCCACTAAGAGGGATATTTTTTGTGCTGATCAGATGAGACACTTTTATCTTATTGAGGAAAAAATCGAAATAAAATATAAAATGGACTAAAATAGAACGATAACCATTAACCACAACGTCATAAGAAATAGGTAAAAATTCAGTTAATTTCAATGCATACCTTTTCTTCGAACAATTTTTGTGTTGTTGTATTAAGATTCCCTTCCCAAGATCCTTTCTCGTCTACTTCTGCTGTTCGTAGTCTGTGTAACTTTGGTGTGCTTAAGACTCCTTGTGAAAAAATCTTCATGGTGGGACATTGTCTCACAACTATTTGTTGTAAAGAGGGAAATTCGATGTTACAATTCCCAGAGCAGAAGCTTGTAAGCCTTGGTAAACAGTGAAGCTCCAAATATCCTAGTTTCTTGAATATCATCCAATTTTCCACTTCATTGCCGACATGTGTTATGATCTCTTCTATCATTTTGCATTCGCTTATTTTCAATCTCGTGAGTTGCACTAGACTTTTGGCTACTGGGGCCACCATTAAATTGACCAGTCCATCACAGTTTGATACTTCCAATGTCAACAAATTTTCAAAAGACACAAAAGATGAAACTAAGGTTTGTAAGTTGTCACAAATTAATACTTCTAGACTTGTTAAATTTTGTAAAACCTTATGAGGTAGAGAATTCTCCTCACACAAAAGCAACGAGTCTTCCAAGTCATAGAGGATCAATTGATTCAATTTACTAGGTGCCTCGATATGTTTGTCCTTACAACCAAGTCCTTCACATATGAATATTTCCTCAAAGAAACCATACCAAACCTCAAGTCTCTCAAGATTGGGTAATGTGTAAAGGAAACAACATGGACAAATACCACTTTGCTTATTAGCTCTTATCAACTCAAGAACTTTTAGATTGCACGAGTCCTTTGAAAAGTTTCTATGCAATATCTCTTTCACGATCCAATTCCACTCTAAAGACAGTTGTTCTATTTTAGGAAACGCAACCTGCAATAGGAATAAAAGTTTAGTTGGTGCTAGTCAGGGTGGACTTGGTGTAATTAAATGAAAATCAATAGCTGATATAGCTAATTAGAAGTGACCATGGTGCATGACCTATGAATTTATACCTGATAGTCTAGATTCTTACTTGTATCTTTGTTTTTAGATTCTTCTCCAACAGTGCATCATATATATATATATATATATATATATATATTCTATTCCTAGCTGCACTTATTCATCTCTCGTAGCATTTTCAAAAGCCTAGTTATATATATATATATATATATATATATATATATGAAGATTTTCTCATCAGTATGCACTGATAAATATATATATCAATGCCTTGAATGCATACCATTAGATTCAATTGATTTGACCCAATGTGTATGCACTTGTCAGTGCTTATTCATAATCTATGATCCACATACAATGCACTGATGTATTTTATATCAATGCGCACCGAGGAGAAAAGAACTGTATGCAATGCACTGTGAAGAAAATGACTGTATATATATATATAATGGTTCTCTCATAAGAGATCTCTTATTTTAATTTCGGTAAGAACTTTGATGAAATCACATCCACTTTTATGAATTTTGATCCGAATATTTTTGTGGATGATATGTTCAATTAAATCTACCTATGAATAAATTTTGAGAATTTTTTAAATACTACAACTATTTTTCTTGAATTTTCCTATATTTCACCCGTTTCCCGATACTTTCATATTTAACAAAATCGGGATAAATAGTTGTAGTGCTTGAAAAATTCTTATATTTTTTTATTGGTAGATTTCATCGAACTTATCATATACAAAAAAATTCTGATCAATATTTATAGAAATCGAGGTGATTTCATCAAGATCCTTATAACCGAAATTAAAATAATGGATCCCTTATGAGAGAACCAATATATATTCTAAAGTTTTGATAAAATCCTAATATTAATCAAATTATTATTTTGACGAGATGGTGTTGGTTCAGTGGTATACCCCTCACATCTGCACCATGAGGCGTGAATTCGAGTCATCCCCCTCCCCAAAACCCTGAATTTATGTAATACTTCAACAAAATTAGTAATTTATTTGGAGATTTTGGGAGGATTAAATCAAATTTTTAATCCATTATTTTGCCCACAATTCGTTTTATGATTGTCAATGAGATATTTGAAAGTGTTTTTTTTTTGACAATTTCCTCTATTTTAGGATATTGTGGTTTACGGTCATATTGTATTTGTGATGTGGTTTACCCAAAATTTACCCAAAAATATTATACCGTATTCTTGTCAACAGCTGACACCCCTAGTTATAATATTGTGTAATGATAGTATTTAGACCATATCCAATGTATGTGTGAGTGTCAATGCCAAATTTGGCACAAAAAGAGTAAAATGCTTTATTTGGCACATCAATTTAGTTTTGTGCTTTAATACATAGTTTTATTTAAAATGCTATTTTTATTGTTTTATTAATTAAAATTATGAAAGTCAACACTTACCATTAATGTATTCATAGAATAGTTACGGATGCAATAGATTTTGATTAAATTATCATTATTGTATATTAAATTTAAATTGTTTTAAATATTAAAAATATTATATAATGGTATTTTTGTAATTAAAAATGAACATTTATTGCTGTATCAATTTTGGCTTATGCTATACTTTGTGTTAAATTTGGCTCTGTTAAATTATAGCATTAACATAATAATTTAGAACATGAGGTGCTCTTATGATGCTAAAATGCTAAATTGTTCCGAGACTGGTGAGACATAAATGTCCATTGGTACTCACGCTAAAAAGAAGGGTTAAAAGAAAGAAAACAAAGGTGTGTAATTCAATTATGTTTTTTCCTTGAAAAAAATCAATTATGTTTTGTTCTATTATTGTGAGAGAGATATTGTAGCAAAGAGGGGAAAAAACGGAAAAAGACTCCTTTAACTTAAATTTTTGTAATTTTTAATTTTAATCGAATTTTTAGATATGACTCTAACTAAAGATGAATGATGAATAATGTCCTTAGCTCTATTACCTTATCAACAATGAAAAGTTGTTCTTGAATTGAAATCTCCGGTTGACTCCCTCCATAGCTCTTCTTGAAGCTCGAAAGTTCTGAAGTAAGTATCTCCACTTTGTTGCATCCCCACATACTTAACTTGTTTAACTTTGGCCATTCGGAAATATACAATCCTGGATAGAAACTTTTAAGGCTAGGTAGATCCGATAATTGCAAGCATGTTAATTGTGGAAAGACAAACCTAGGTACTTTTTCAACATCTTCTTCCGTGGTGTTAAGCTCTTCAAATATCACTTCCACTGATTTACAATCTGATATTTCCAACACTTTTAGTTTTTGGAGTCTTCCAAGCATATTAGATGGAAAAATATTCAGCAGGTTATGACAGTAAACTACCCAGAAAGAATCTATTTTGGAGAAGGAGTCCATAATGAGTTGATGACACCATATTTTCCTCATATTATCCATTTTTTCAATATATAAAGACTTTAGATTAATGATTCGTACCTGAACAATTCAATTGATTGTATTAATTAATAAAATACACATAATTGATAACCAAACACAATCACAAATAATAGACCAAGAATATATGAGATGACAAATTAGATTTAGGAATTATTGATTAAACAAAACTCTACAACTGCGAGTTCAAAAGAAAAAAATTAAGATGCAAAAGGATTTAAAAAAAAAATACTAAGAGAAGATAGAAACAATACCTTTTCATCAAAAAAAGGTTGTATGTGTGAATGGAGGTTCTCCTCTGAAATCTTTTGTTCTTCCTTGGCTTCTGGCATATCTGCATGTTGAGAATTAGAGACAAAGGCAAGCATCTTGGGGCAATTCTCAAGCCACAATTCAGCCAAGGAGGTCAACTCAATCGATTTTCCCGCAACATTGCAGAATGTTGTGAGTTCTGGAAGGTGTTTGAGGACCAGCCGGTTCAATTTAGGGAACCAAGTGTTAATTATTCTTTCTCCTGCAGTGATTGTTACCACTTCCACGGCCTTACAGTTGGAAATCTCAATGGCCTCAAGTTGGATGAGACCTTCAACCATAGAAGATGAAAAAACATATTTTAAAGTGTCGCAACCATCCATACTGATTTCCTTTAAATTTTGAAAGCATGAAGACATTGGCTGAAGTTGGTTGTGCCATATGGTTTTGATACGAATGGAGGACAGGTTCATTGATGCCAAGTTGGGTAACACAACCTGCAAGCAGGAAAAGTTGCTGTTTATTCAGATCAACTTGTTTTTGTTCCCCTGTCTGCACTTATTATAACAATAACGGCATTTGTTATTTACAAATCTTAATTACAAAAAAAAAAAAAAAATTACTTCTCAATTAAAATCTTCATGAAAGATAAAATAAATACAACATATAATTGAAATTCAATTATTTGCTAGGTGAGGAATAATAAATGTTAATATAAAACATAAAATTTCTACTAACTGCACTTGAGAATAAAAACAGAGTTACCTTTTCATCAATGAGAAGATGAATGTCATCCTGGAAGTTCATTTCTTCAACTTCTTTGCTCTTTTTTATGTCCACATACTTAGAGCCAGAGAAGAATGTCATCAACTTTGGGCAATCCTGGATGGATATTTGAGTCAAGGAGGGGAATTCAACTGAATTTCCGGAGCCGAATCGTGAGAGTTTTGGAAGACCTTTGAGCTGCAGGTTGATTAGTTTAGGGAAAACCATCTTAATCACTTTTCCCTCTCCTCTTAATTCTTCTGAATTGATTACTCCTTCAATCGACTTACAATTCTGTATCTCAAGCTTTTCTAGTAGAACTAGACTTTTAACCATAGAATACGAAAACAGAAATTTGAGATTACCACTACACTCCTCCAAAGTCAAGCTTGTTAAAGTTTGACAACACGAAGACATTGCTGGAAGTTGATCAAGCCACAAACATTCAATGTTAATTGAAGACAGCTTCAAGTTCTTCAAGTTTGGGAGCAAAACCTGCAAATGCATTTTTTTATTAATTAGTGATTAAAAATCAAGCCTATAAACACTTACTGCTAGCTATACATTTTTTACATCACCAACGTCCAATACAAAACGAAGAGAAAAGTAGAGTACGAGAGGAAACATACATTTTGACTAAATGACGGCATGAAATTGCCAAGCTCATCTTCAGCAAGGATTTCTTGAGATCCAATTTCAGGCGTGAAAGCATTGAAGCCAAAACTTGTGAACTGTGGTAGGCATTGTAGTCTTAGGGTGCGCAGTCTAGTGAACTCGGTTCTATTAACCCTGCCATTTTGGTGGAATTGTTCATCTCTATTATTAAAAACAATCTCTTCTAGCTTCTTGCAGTCGGTGACTTCAATTTCTTCAAGCTGTAAAAGGTTCCTGGCCATGGAAAATGAGAACAGATGCTTCAATCTATCACATTTTCCGATTTTCAAGATTCTTAATTGGCTGAGAGACTCTGTTGTAAGTTGGCCATTAAATAACATATCCAAGTTAATCAAATTACGAAGAAACAATGACTCTAGTTTGGGAAAGACATTGCATAGTCCCCGTTGAATTGAGTTAACAATACGTTGAATCTCATGACCATTTTGTACATGAAGATGCTTCAATTGTGGGAATCCTTCGCCATTAAGTTCATAAAGAACATTTTTAACACCTTTCAGTTCATCTAGATAGAGATCTTCAGTTCTATTCAACAACATTTTAACCCCATTTCCCAAAACATTGCTATTAATCAGTTTGAGTTTCAACCTCCGTGAGGATTCATAATCATCAGACCAGTTCCAGTCATCTCCAATAATTATTCTATATCTTTCCAACTTCTCAAATATCAGCAAGTCATGTGGCATAATCTGGGCATCAAGAACGTGTATTTCTAAAGTTGTTAGACGAGACAATTGATTCAACTCAGAAAGACTAGCATTACTTTGCCCTTCAACCTCCCACCGGGTAAAACTATTACCCATATATAGCTCTTCTAGTCGAGTCAAGCTTGATATAACATTTGGTGAGATCACTTTAAGTTTTGAACAATTGCTCAATTCTAACAACCTTAACCGAGTTAATTGTCCAATTTGTGTCGGTAATTGTTCAATATCAGAACCCCAGAAGCAAAGAATTTCTAATCTCTTTAACTCTCCAATAATTGCTACATTTTTTAGCTGGCATTGGTCCAAACATAATGTTTGAAGGTTTGTTAGCTTGCCAAGTGATGAAGGCAGTGATAACATTTGAATTTTAGTCATATCTATAACTCTAAGTTCTTTCATCTCTTCAAAGAAAGCGTCTGAAATTTGCAAAGAGAATTTTCTCATAAACAAAAACAATAACTTGAGTTTCGGATATTCCAACCTTTCAGGAAGCATAGAGACATCTTTATAACGCAGAGAAATAGCAGTTGAATCTTTGGGCAATTTCTCCTCCAGCATTTCTTTTAAGTCGGTGACATCTTGAATATTAAACATAAGCTTATCCGTCGATGCAATTGAAATAGCAATAACATGAATAATGTCATGCATTTTAACATTCTTGTTTGTGGTACCCTTCAACAATAGACATGAAGCTTTGAGATGATCGATTAACGTGTGGAATCTGTTCCTTCCTTGTTCCAATGTCGAAACATCTTGAAACAAACTGAAACCCATGCAATATCTCAACAAGTAATCCAAGCTTATGTTTGAACCAGCATTATAAAGACTACATAGTAGAAATAGTGATTTCGCTTCCTCACTTTCCAAAAAATCGTAACTCAACTTTATCGTAGAGTATACTTTTGCATCCATCCCTTTGATGTGTCTCGGGTTAGACCTTCTTAGCTGATCCAAGGCATCCTTCCAATCAAAAAGACTCTTTTTTTTCAATGCACTTGCAATTGTTGCAATAGCAATAGGCAAGCCAGCACAATATTGAACTATCTCCATTGCAACAGGGTCAAAATCAAGTTTTTCTTCTGAATGACCTGCAATCTTCCAAAATAAATTTCTTGCTTCTTCGTGAGATAAAGTTTCAACTAAGAAATTCTTCTCGGTATTCATATCATTGCTTAATACATCTTCTCTTCTAGATGTCAGCAATATTTTGCATCGTCTCTGATCATCACTTCTTCCTTTCCGAACTTCCTCTTGCATGGCAATTTTCTTCTCCTTTTCCCCAAGAGGAATTCCAACCTCCTCAAGGTCAAGTTTTGCCCAAATATTATCTAACACTAGGAGGACCCTCTTTTCTTGCTTCAACTTATCACGTAATCGATCACGTAATCGAGCCGCTCTTCCAGACAAACTCTCCTCTTCCAATTTTAGGCCTAACTCATCAGCAATTTGTCCTTGAATACTCTTAGTGTCTGGGGTCCCTGTTACATCAGCCATAACCACCACATCAAATAACTCGTCTTGTATAGCTTGCCCAACAACTCTTTTGACCAGTGTGGTTTTACCCACACCTCCCATGCCGTACACCCCAATCAAGTTGATATCTGTATCGGTTACTGCCTTCATAAGATCATTAAAAACTTGCTTTCTTGAATCAAAGTCCCCATACCCTCTGACATAGGTAGAAGTTGTTTTCTGAAGGAGAGGACGGTACGAAACTTTCTCAAACGTTCCTTCACCCAAGAGGTCGACCCCATACTTTGTGGTCTTGGCTGCTTTCCTGCTGAGGGAGTAACGAGCCATCAGATTGGGGCAGAAGCCGATTGAACAGAGCTTCCCTGCTTTGACTTGATCATCAATGATGGGTTTTGCAACCCCATTAGTGAACTCATCCACTCTGTTGAGCCATTTCTCAACCTTCTTTTCAATCTCATCCCCTTGTCTCGTGGCCTCGTCAACAGATTGCTGCACCGTGTCCCTTTGATCTGTCAGCTTCTCAACCTGTTTCGTTAATTCCTCCATGTTGCTCTTGTATTTGAACGGATAAATTATGTGCTTTCCGATCGGAACAACCAACAGCTCCGCAACTTTTCCTGCAACGGTGATAATTACATCCACCATTTCTCTCTGTTTCTTATCACTCCTTGCTTTCTCTCTCTCTCTCTCTCTCTCTCTCTCTTTTTCCCACTTCTCTTTCTCTTTTTCTTTTCTTTTTTCAACAATAAAAGTCTCTCTTTCAAAACAAACAGAGTAGCAAAGTGAAGAAGTAGAATTTTTATTTTATTTTTTATTTTTAAAGAAAGATAAGAGGAAATAGATAGTTTTTTTTTTTTGGATTATTTTCAATTATTTAGTTAAATTATAAACTCACAAGAAATAGAAAGAACGTGAAAACAGAGTAACAAAGATTTTCTTGTTTTTCTATAACAAACAGAATATTAATTTTTTCCTTTTTCTTTTTCTTTTAGGAGCTCTCGAATAAACAGAAATATAGAAGAAATGTAAAATGAGCAGAATGATTCAACAATAGATAACTAGAACTGAAATATATATATATATATATATATATATATAAAAGAAACAAAACCAACAAAGAATAAGAGAAATTGATTTTTTTTATAGGTGGAAAGTGGATGCAAATTGCAGAGGAAAGTCAATAAATGGAAGAACAACAGTGAAAAAAACGTGAAGAAGTAACAACGACAAACAACAAAAGCGCTTGATTAAAAGAAAAATGTTGTGAAAAGTTGAGAGCAAAGACGTGCACCTATGTTTGTATCTCAGAGAAAGAACAACAAAAAGTCTATCTCTCTCTCTCTCTATCTCCCTGAAGTGGCGGTTTCGAGCAATAATGACTGAACAAGAGAAAATTTTGAAAGATTTAGATCCAGTTGAACTTGTGTATCTCTCTCAAAGCTGTTTCAAAGGATCACTGTTTTTGCTGTTTAATGAACATTTTTTTGTCAAAACAACAGAGAAGAAAGAGTTGACAATCACTCCATGCCCATGTCCGTCTCAACAGCCACGTCATGATATGATTATTTTAATACAAATTGATTTATTAAAATTGACAACAAATAATTAGCATGTGGCCATGTGCCGTCTGGCTGTCTAACTAGTCAACTAGACAATTACTGCCTTTCATTTGGCCAAGTCAACTTTAGAGACCCTTTTCCGTTGAATTGATTAAGAGCTTGTTTGGTTGGGTTTTTGAAAAACGTCTATTGGTAAAAGATCTACTTGTAGTAGATCTATTAGAAATATAGTTTTTTAAAAAAACATTTTAGTTGTTTGGTTGGTAGACATTTAAAAAAATGTCTATTTGAAGAAGCCTATCTCCATGAGCTTTTGTCCAATAGAGGTTTAAACTCTACTAGCTTCTACTCAATTTAAAATAGACATTTTTAAAAGCCCAGCCAAACAGCTTTAAAAAAACTCAGATAGACGTTTGTAGACTTTTGAGGCCGTAGAAAGCTCAACCAAACGGATACTAAGAAAATAGAAAGAAAACCATATTCAATCAAGCAATTTATACATCAATTGAGCATTACTATTTTGGATGCTCAACTGAATAATGAGAAAGACAGTTATGTAAAATGATGATAGCATTAATGCATATCCAATTTTAATTACAAAATTGAGATAGATAGTTTTGTTTTTACATTTTTTTATACCTATTATCATTTAAGGATTGAGGGAGGAGGACATGACTCAAAGTCTCGTACACAAACCACAAAGTCATTGATGTGGTGTGAGTGAGAAGTCAATGCCCAATTCTCTCTAAAACCTGCCTAATCATATAGTTAATTTAATTCAAATCGAATAAAAATGGATTAGAAATTGAAAATAATAATTAAGAATGACCTCTTTTCAAAAAATATAATAATAATTAAGAATGACCTAGCTAGTATAAATAAAACAATTACATCCGATTCATTTGCCATGTGCCCATGTCTATCTCAAAGCTACCTAATCATTAGATTAATTTAATGCAAATCGATTTATAAAAACAAACTAGGGTTGACAACCCAACATAATTTAAATGGTTTATATCACATTAGTGAAGTAATATGATCAAAATGCACTTGGTGAGCTTTAAAAATAATGAAATCCAACATTAATGACATAAATTTTTCTCTCAAAGAGCAATTGCTGAATTTTACTCCCTAAGGGTTTTTCAGTATATAATCACTTGTGATGTTTTTTTCTCTTAAGTTAGTCCAATTAAAAAAACACACAATTGCTTAATTTAAGTTTCAATTGTTTCAATTGTAGAACATTAATTTAACAAATTCTGCAACCAATATTTAGTTAATTAATTAAAAAAATGTAGCAATTAACACATCTCTCGTAGTTAAAGTGATGTGAACATTTCCTTCGATGTTTATGGTGGGGGTGGAGGAAATAGGGATTTTAGCACTCTTTTGAGTTGGTGTTGCACGTGAGAAGCTTAAATTTAAAAGCCACCAAAGTAAGTGACTTCCAAAAATGCTCTTACTGTACACATTCTTATATTATTTTTTTGACTTTAAATTTTGGAAGATATTTTAAAGCTGTCTGAGATCTACTTCTCTCTCTAACTGTCTTAAAGTGAAAAGTTCTGTAAACTGAAATCCAAGTTCATCTTCTTCTCCAACGAGTTCGACGTTCATATAGTTACATAAGATAACTCATCTTATCAGTTTGTGAATATCAAAATTCACACAATAAGAGGCAAAGTGGAAACAGAGATAGGAAACCAACAAAGAGTGTTAATGCAGCTTCGAAAAATGTAAATACTGAGCTATTGCAATTTAAAAGAATCAGCGAAACTTTAGTCCAAATATAATGATGGCTCTTGCCTCTTGAGTGGATTTGATCAGCAATTGAATGATTCTACTTTGTTCCGAGACTTTGTATAAGCTTTCCAAGACTTAGTATAAGCTTTCCGAGACTTTTGAAAGCCTATTCAAGTGTCGGAGCATAATTACAAAGTCTCAGAATCATAAAGTCTCGGAACAGAAACACAAAGTCTCGGAACAGAAACACAAAGTCTCGAAACACAATCACTGAGTTACTGTTCATCCTCTTCCCCACTCGAAAATCCCCACTCGAAAATCCCAACTCTCAACAATTTACTGACCACTCGAAAATCACTAGGTTACTGACCAAAGAGAGCTCAACAGGGAGCTCGACTCCAGAGTGTGCCAGTATAGCGCCACTTTGTCGCCGTCAGAGTGATCGTCTGGGTTTCAACAGGACTTTCTCTCAATACTTCACAATTCTGTCACCATAAACTGAATGAAAGAAAGCTGACGTGGAAGGACTGTGGGTGTGGGGGAATTTGGAAGAATACCATTTTTGGTGCCTTTTAAATATAAGTTTTTAAAATAGTGATACTCTTGCAATACCACCTCATAAATGTGCCATTTAATTTTTGAACTCAGGGTTCAAGTCCTACAATGCATATTTATCAGCACATATGAGCATTTTTTTTCCTAGTGGATGAATTATCGAGTTATAACACTTTTCCTCTTTCTGCCAGCCTTGTTTCTAATTGGACTTAGCTAATTTTCACCTAATAAATGTAATCGTTAACATAGGATTTAATTTAATACAAATTGAAAATGACCCTTATTAATATAACTGTTATAGCCACCTAACATGGCTTAATTTAATACATATTTCTATATAAAAATGAACTACAACTACCGAATTGTAATTAACGTACAAAAAAGCATAGAAGATGTAATGCAATTCACATTACGAAATGAGGCTATAGTGCGCATTCAGTAATAACTTCACCTAATTCAGAAGTTAATAAACTTTTCAACTTTTGATTGAATAAGATAAATGACGACTCACCATAGAGTAGTCATACTTTGAGAATCCAACAAGGAAGAGACAGAAAAATCAATGCTTCGTTAATTGTGTTTGATTAGCAAATAAATGACGGGATGAGGTTGGTCCGGTAGTAAACCATTTATATATGCACCATGAAGTTGCGGGTTCGAGTCTTTTACACCACCAAAAAAACCTCATCCCAACAAAAAATTAGCAAATGAATTGTATAACAATGTTAACCATTTTGAATAGGGAATCCAAATGAAGCTCTGCAGATTCTATAGCTACTGATTCTAGTTGAATCAATGCAATGCAAACACTATCAGTACTGATAGTAACCCGATTATATTGCACACAAGTTACTTGTATGATCTCAATATCAATACAAATCTAATTGCATCATGAATAAATTCCTTGTTTATGATTTTTAATTTCTTTCATTGGTCTGGTAGGAGGATTATGAATGGCATATTTAGTCAGACATAGAAGGCGAAGAGCGAGGTTCCATCAATAGCATGACCAGCTCCAAATACCATTGCAACCCACCCACCCTCCAGAGTTTGCGGTCTTATTTGATGGTTTCAGAGTGAAATTCTTGAATAGATCCTCTATTAATCTGTGGCTGCTAGGGCTGGGCACGGTCCGGTTTCAACTAGTACCGGACAAAACCAAAAAATTTGGTCTTTTGAAAAACTAGACTAGTCACTTTTTCAAACCAGACCAAATCAAATTGTATCAGTTCGGTTGATCTGGTTCTATCTAGCGGTTTGACTTATTACAAAATAAAAATTAAAACGTAATGAAACGTTACATACATTTTGTTTGAAAAAAAAACATACATTTCAATATTTTTTTTTGATAAATACATTTCAAATTAAAATATCAAGAAAACAAATAGCTAGTAAACACATTTACAATAAAGATCGGTTGTTTTATACCTGATGATTAGAAAGTAGAAACAAAAATAAGAATTATATCAAATCACTTATTTTGTATTTGTGGCACTACCTAGTTTTATTTTATATATAATCTTTTTTTTACCATTATTCAATGCAAAACAAATGATAACTTCATAAAGCAAATGGAAAAATAAAATTCAATTTCATCATAGAGTTCTTTCGACTTTGCATTAAAGTTGGTGGTTAATAAAACACATGAAATAATAAATAAGGGTTTTTGACTATAATGTTTTTTTAAAAAAAAAGTTTTATTGAAGAGTTTTGGATGTGATATATACTAGAATAAAAGTGTGTGTTAAAAATATTCTGTCTATGGTCCGGTCCGGGATCGATAAGCTTGGACCATAGACCGGATCAGACCATACTATTTTTTTAAAATAAAAAACCGAACCAAACCAAGCGATTTGGTTTGATTTGGTTCGGTTTGCAGTTTCTGAGCTTTTTTGCCCAGCCCTAATAGCTGCTCTAGTGGTGTCAAAACGGACTGTGCCGGGCCGTGCGGCCCAAATCAGTACTTGACCCAAGCCTATTATGGAGTACAGGCCAGGCCGTGCCCCATATGGAGGCATGCGGGCCGTGCCTCTTAGACCTGTTTACATTTTTTATAATATATATATATATATATATATACAGTCATTTTCTTCCCAGTGCGTACTGATATAACTTACGTCAGTGCGTTGCATGTGGACCACTGATTATGGAGAAGTTTTGACAGGTGCATACACTTTGAGTCAAAGTATGTAAATCTAATGGTCCACATCCAACGCACTGAAGAAGTTATATCAGTGCGTACTGATCTGAAAATTTCTCTCTATATATATATATATATATATTAAAATATGTATAATTTAACAAAGCCCGCCTCTTAAGAAGGCCAGGCTGGGCGGCCCGTTTTCAGCAGCAACTTCTTTTCTAGCGCCATTCTTTCTTTTGACTTCTGTTTGAGGAGTTTCCTTAGAGGAATTTCCATCTCTATTTGATGATTCAACTGCTGCCTTAGAACTTATCTTCATATCCTTTCCAGCGCTACGCTTCCTCCTCACTTGCCTTTTATGAGTTTCCTCTGATTTGGTTTAGTTGCAGCCTTGGAAATGTTCTTCTTCTTATCACCAGTTGCTTTACCATAAAATGAATGCAGATTCGGTTTCTTCTTATCACCGATTGTTAAAACTAATGCTTGTTTCTCAAAATAAGCCTGATCATATTACTTTAATGAATGTAATTGGGGCTTTTGCAGAAATAGCATCAATGGAAATGGGACAGAATATATACAATACTGGAGGAGTTGTGGTTGCAAATGCTGGATGAAGATCGTATTCAATTCCAAATATAGGCTTCAACAGTACCCCATACATTGGCAGAAACAAAGATGGGGTTCGTTCTCACTGTTAAGTTCGTTCTTCAAATTAACTGTCCCAAGAAGTCATGTTGGCAAGTTCTTCAGGTATGCTGTTTTCTTGTTTTCGTGTCTTTTGTTTTCTAAAACTTAAGATTTCATAATGGCATAACTATTGAAGTAACAATAGGAATTTGGGGAAAAATAAATTAATGATATTAATTGGTCTTGGTCCTAAACAGGACATATATACAAACAATAAGAAAATACAACAATACCCCTAACCAATATACATATATAATCCAACACTCCCCCTCAAGCTGGAGCAAAGATATCGATCATGCCCAGCTTGCGAATAGAAGACCTAAGAAGAGATGGCCATACAGGCTTCGTAAGAGCATCGGCGGTCTGTTCAGATGATGGCACAAACTTGGGAGAAACAACACCGGATCTAACTTTCTCCCTAATAAAGTGAACATCAACCTCAATATGCTTGGTCCTCTCATGCAAAACGGAATCGGAAGCTAGCATAATAGCCGACTTGTTGTCACAGTACAATGTCGAAGGCAAACAAGCTGGAAAGCCAAGCTCTGTAAGGATGGATTTGAGCCATATGATCTCACAGGTTCCTTGAGCCATAGCTCTGTACTCGGCCTCTGCAGAAGATCGAGAAACCACAGACTGTTTCTTACTTTTCCAAGAGAGAAGATGGTTCCCATAAAAGGAGCAGAATCCAGAGGTAGATCTCCTATCAGTCTTAGATCCAGCATAGTCAGCATCAGTAAAACACGAGATATCAAGAGTATTGTTCGAGTCATAAAAGAGACCAAGACCAGGACAAGATTTCAAGTATCTTAGAATGTGATAGGCTGCATCCATATGAGAGGTACGAGGAGCATGCATAAACTGACTCACCAAACTGACAGCGAAGGCCAAGTCAGGTCTAGTATTGGTTAGGCAGATGAGTCTCCCAACCAACCTTTGATAGACAAATGGATCAGGCAGAAGATCACCAGACTCAGCTGACAACTTTATATTCGGATCCATCGGGGCGGAAGCAGGCCTACACCCTGTCATCCCAGTATCACGCAGAAGGTCTAAAGTATATTTCCGTTGGGATAGGGAAATACCACATCTAGAACGAGCAACCTCTATCTCTAAAAAATACCTCAAACCTCCCAAATCTTTGATGTCGAAAACAGAGCTGAGATCTTTCTCTACTTGGGCAATCCTTAAGTTATTATCACCAGTCAAAATAATATCATCAACATAGACGGATAAAAACACACACAGCCCTTTGGAATTGCTCCTAATAAAGCAAGTATGATCAGAATGACATCTCAGGAAGCCCAAACCAAGGACAACATCACTAAACCGAGCAAACCAAGCTCTAGGAGACTGTTTCAAACCATACAACGACTTCCTCAAACGACAAACCTTCCCTGCATACTCCCCCTCAGCCCGAAATCCCGGAGGAGGATCCATATAAATAACCTCATCCAAGTCGCCATTCTGAAAGGCATTCTTGACATCCATCTGATGCAATGGCCAAGAATGCGAGGCAGCGAGAGAGATAAGAAGCCGAATAGTAGTAAGCTTAGCAACAAGAGCAAAAGTGGAAGTGAAATCCCTCCCAGGAACCTGAGTAAAGCCCTTAGCAACAAGGCGAGCTTTATATCGATTGACGGACCCATCAGCATTATGTTTGACATTAAACACCCATCGGCACCCCACTGTTTTCTCCCCTTTAGGGAGAGCAATCAAATCCCAAGTATGATTAGTTCGTAATGCCTCCATCTCATCTTGCATAGCCATGATCCATTCAGAACTCAACAATGCATCTCCAACAGACCTCGGAACCGAAGTAGAATCAAGTTGCCCAAGAAACCCCTGAAACGAACTAGACATGGCACTATACGAGATATGATTTTCAATAGGATGGTTAGTGCTACAAGATAAATTAAGGCGGTCTGGGGGATGACGGTCCCGAATAGGGTACCGCCGAGGAGAGGATATAGTGGGCGGGGGATATAAAGTAGGAAGAGTACCTTCATTCAGAGAGGATTCAGGCAGAGGGAGCCGAGGGCGACAACTATACTGAAGAATAGGAGCACCTGCAAGAGGGGGCAAAGGGGTAGGACCTCTAACAGTAGGAGTAATAACAGTAGAAGTAACTACATCAGAAGAAACAATAGGAATGGGACAAGAGATAGCCTCATCAGGAAAAAGGTCAGCCCTACTTGTATCAGGTCCAGTAAAGAAAGGAGTATCCTCCCAAAAGGTTACATCAAGAGAGTGAAACATACGACTAGAGGAAGAGTCATAACACTGATACCCCTTAGACTGGGAGGAATATCCCATAAAGGCACACCGAATAGCTTTATCATCTAACTTTGTTCGAGAAGGACCCCTAACTTGTACAAAACAAACACACCCAAAAACCCTAGGAGGAATGGGAAATAAGGGTTTATCGGGTTTAAGAACCCCAAGAGGGCAGTCTCCCCCTAAAACCCTACTTGGAACACAGTTAATCAAATAGGTTGCTGTAAGAACAGTCATATGCCAAAAAGACTTAGGAACTAACATACCACTAAGAAGGCAACGGGCAACACCCATAAGGTGACGATTCTTGCGCTCAGCGACCCCATTTTGTTCAGGAGTATAAGGGCAAGAAAACTGCTGGAGGATCCCTAATTTGGACAAGTGAGACATAAGATCCTTCGTAATATATTCCCCCCCATTATCAGTCCTAATGCCACGAACAACAGTAGCAAATTGGGTTTTAATCATAGTGAGAAAACGACAAAGAGTATCAAACACATCAGACTTCTTTTTAAGCAAGTAAACCCAAGTGCATCTAGAAAAATCATCAATAAAGGTAACATAATATCTATGGCCGGACATAGCAGTAACAGGGGATGGTCCCCAAACATCAGAATGAATCAAATCAAACATAGCTGAAGAACGATGCATACGAGAAATATAAGGATTTCGACAATGTTTTGAAAGTTCACAGACTTGACAATAAAAATTCAACTGTTTACAAGCTAAAGAGAAAGTAGGAAACAACCGACACAAATACTGAAAATTGACATGAACTAAACGTGCATGCCACAAATGCAAGTCTCTAGATGAAACAGAGACAGGAAAATCAAAAACAGTTGTGGCAGCAGCATGTAAAGTAGGTGGAGGTGGAGGAGAATGACACGGATCCCCAAAATAGTATAGTCCCTCGTGCTCATATCCCCTGCCAAAAATCCTCTTCGAAGTCCGGTCCTGTAGAAAACAGTGATCAGGTAAGAAGATAACAGCACAATTGAAGGATTTAGCAATACGACTGACTGATAAAAGGTTAAAAGCAATTTTAGGAACATGAAGAACAGAGGAAAGGGTAATATCAGACGAAAGTCTGACGTCCCCCCTACTACTAATAGCTGTGATAGAGCCATCAGCCACTCGGACAAACTCATTTGTAGGAACTAGAGGCGATGAAAACAAAGACAACTCACTTGTCATGTGATCATTCGCACCAGAGTCTAGAATCCATGAAGGAGACCTAGAGCGAGCATGGAAAACAGTGGTAGTACCTGATAGTAAAGTAGTAGTGGAGGCAGGAGAGGATATGAGAGGCATAGGAGGGGACCTCTGAGACATCAGCAAGGTCATTTGAGTCTGGAGGTCCGCCATCTGATTAGCAAGAGACGGAACAAGAGGCCTAGAGATATCAGCAACACATGCAACTCTAGTAGGAGGGCCTATCCGGTTATTAGGTGGTGCTCTCCGAAACTGAGTTCTCATCTCTGGATGGAGCTTCCAGCAAGTATCCTTGAGATGACCGATGTTCCCACAATGCTGACAGTGCTTCCTCCCACTAGAAAAACGAAGACCCGATGTCCCAGAAGAAGTAGCCAGAGCCATCTGATCAGAATTACTCCCAGAGCCATCTGATCAAAGTGTCGCAGCGGAAGCGTGGTGGGCCCATAACCCACAGGTCCCTGGATCGGAACCAGGCTTTGATACCAAATAGGAATTTGGGGAAAAATAAATTAATGATATTAATTGGTCTTGGTCCTAAACAGGACATATATACAAACAATAAGAAAATACAACAATACCCCTAACCAATATACATATATAATCCAACAGTAACAACTGTGAAGGATGTTCTATAGATTGACAGCAAGCTTTTTCTGGCTCAATAGCTTATTTTATCAATAATTATCAGCAGTAATTTCTAATCAAGTTTTGTTCAGAAATATGAAAGTTATTCATTGATTATTGTGGTTAATTTTTGATAGGAGAAGATATCGTTCTGCCATTGACAAGATTATGTTACCCCTTGAGCCTGGTAGTTGCTCAAATCCTCAAGACTCAAGTTTCTTATTTCCTTGATGAGCTTAGTATGTTATACAGTGCAAAGACTCGTCTTCAATCCACGGAACCAGTCTGACAAGCATCTGAGAAATCAGATTGACATTAGTACATTACTGTGTCGTCATAAACATTTGATTCGAGAGAAGATGCTTTCCACCCATTACTAGCCTCCTAGTCCTTCCCTCCTGCCTCCTGGCTGCTTGTCCTTCAATTTTCAAAAGCAGTGATTCTCATCAACTATAGTCTTAAATGTAAGATAGAATTCAGTAATATCAACATGTTTTTTTTTTTGAACAGCAAATTTTTATTCATGTGCCAATCAAGGCAACAACAACACAAACACAAAGACAAACGGCAGCAGATCAAGCTGAAGCCCAAAGAAACAGAGCAGACAGACCATAACAAAACCAATACCCGACCAAAAAGAACACAAACAGTACAATAATATCAACATGTTGGATTTTATCATCTTTGTATTGCATTACATGTCAATATAATCAATTCTGTGTTGTGCTGAGCATGATAATGTTTTTGACAGCAATATTTTCCTGGCTCAATAGATTACTTCATAATTATTATTGTGATTAATTTTTGGTAATCTAATCAAACACTTTGATTAAGTTCTTTAATTTTCTTCATTATCAAAAATAATGATAACATTTGTATTATCATTTAATTTAGAGCCCAAATTGATAATATTTGGTTTCATGAAATTTGATTGAATGCCATTGAAGACCAAGTAGAGTCCTCGAATTAATATTCAACTCCTTCACTAAATCAATTTCAAAACCATCAAAATTCATAACAAAAGTTCAGATTTTGAAGATGTCAAACATAAAACTCAAATTTCTATATTAATTTAGAATTCACAACAAAGAATTCACTCATCTTCGTCTTTTGGTTTGGTTGAAATCGAATCTCATTGAGAGCGAAGCTTCTTCCCCTTCAGTTTCGTCTTTTGGTTTGCTTTCTCTACAACTTCGCCTTTTGGTTTGGTTGAAATAGAATCTCTTTGTGGGCAAAGCCTCTTCCCCTTCAGTTTCGTCTTTTGGTTTGGTTGAAATAGAATCTCTTTGTGGGCAAAGCCTCTTCCCCTTCAGTTTCGTCTTTTGGTTTGGTTGAAATCGAAACTCTTTGTGGGCAAAGCCTCTTCCCCTTCAGTTTCGTCTTTTGGTTTGGTTGAAATCGAAACTCTTTGTGGGCGACGCTTCTTCCCTTTCAGTTTCATCCTTTGGTTTGCTTCCCCTTCAGTTTCGACTTTTGGTTTTGTTGAAATTCGCTCTCTTCGTGGGCGATGCTTCTCCCCCCTCAGTTTTGGAAAAGCCTTGATCCAAGATGGAACCTCACAACCTGACGCTTCCATTACATTAGCGATGTTGCGCAGAAATGGAATATCAACTTCTGCATAGAATGAGATAGCTTCTCCACTCCTCCCTGCTCTCCCCGACCGACCTGTTTTGAAGACCAACATTTTAATTTCAGTAACAATGTGCAAGTCTAAATCATTTCTCATACAAACACTAATCGGAAAAGTGTATTGATTTTTTTCCGTCTGATGTCTAGATGGCAATAATTACAAATGTTGCCTTACTATACCAACTCAACATAAAATTAAATGAATCACAGTGACATAGAAAGGCTGCAGGTTGAGCAACATACCTATCCTGTGAATGTAAGCAGCGGCAGAATCTGGAAAATCATAATTAATCACACAGTTGACACCCTTGAAATCCATACCACGGGACATCAGTGGCAATCAAAACCCATATTTTACGCACTCTGAAGTCATCGATAGCATCTTCACGCTGGATACAATAGAAAGAGATAAGGCGTAAGTAACAAGAGAATCATGATACTGACTTGGTGAATATAGCACCAGCTCTATGCACAAATTCCTCGTGGACCTGAAACCTTATGGATGGCTGGATGCCACTCAGAATTCCAGTCCAGTTTTGACCATTTATATGTAAACATTGCTGGGACATTTCTATTACTAACAACAATATTGAGAAATCCAACGTTGTGGTATAAAAAATATAACATGTCCAAACACATTTCGCCGGCAGCAGTTTTTCAATGCAAAATGTTTTTGGGACTCACAAGCCAGGCCGGTACTACTTCTTGCAGATCATTCTTAAAACAAACTAAATGGGCTTAAGTATGACCATCCAATGAACCATAGTTTTTTCACTAAAACAAGTCTTTTTCTGATGTCACGCGTGCAAACACTAATAGTTTGTAGTTCAGTTGACAACTAAAATTAAAATACCTCTGTTTGGGACGGATCAGAGTGGATGACACCAACTCTGATGTTTTCATATGCCAGCTCCCTATAGAGTTCCTTTGCTAGTTCCATGCTTTGTAAAAAGATCAGCACAGGCGGATTCAAGCTCTACTGCCAACACAACATGACAACAAAAGCAAGGAGTAGATCAAGAATATGATAAGCCCCACTTGCAAATAAAAGGACAACTACTAAATATATGCTGAAATATGTCACACTCGATCAACAATTTTCCAACAACATGTTCTAGTTTCTACCAGCTTACCTCTGCAAAACTTTGACGAAGTGCAAGAAGTTTCCCTTCTTCACTTCCACCAAAAATCAATTTTTTGCTTGATTCATTCAGAAACTGTATTCTTGTTCATAAATTCAGAAACAAGATAAACATCAACTCAATCACTCTGCTTTTTAAGAGTTAACATTTCATACTTACTTCCTTCCAATGATTACTCAAACAGCATCATATACTTTTTATGAAAGACACGCAATTAAAAGCTTGAATAGTAAATGATGTAGTGGGTCCCCCACAACTCAGAGGCAGCGCACTGTATGAAAGGGGGCTGTCAACCCAATCCGGCTCAGAGGCGGCGCACCGCATGGCCTGGGCCTAGACCACACCACAACAGGCCTACAGACCAGGCTCCCCAACCCATCATGTGTGCATTTCCACGCACACATAGGTTGTTCATACCAAGGATTGAACCCTTGATATGCTTTGATGCCTTTTCAGCATTAACCATTGGGCTGCACTTGACGCAGTAGGAAGCTAGATAAAAGCCAAATCCATGGCAAACAAGGGAAAACCCCAAATGGAGAGAAAACTCTATGTATTTTAATTCTCAATATCAATAGTCTGTCTATTACAATAACAAAGAGGGGTATTTATAGTCCACTCATTAAACAACACAAATATAAAAACGATTAATAATATGTTAAATCCCTCTACATCAGTTCACCCTTTCTTTGAAAAGAACTCGACCTCGAGTTCGGTTGAAGCATATGGAAATGAGCCGGTAGAACGACAATGGAGCGAAGTCCCCTATTAGGCTTGTGGGAGTGGTAGACCCCAACGGAAAAGTCCCTCCGAAGCGTGTCCCAAAGCCACACTGGCACCAAAGTAATAGCCCAACAAAATGTCAAGTAAGTCCAAGCTATCCACCATTGTCGCCGCCTTGTCCCTTTGGTCTCGAAACCATCTATGTCTACTATAATCAAACTAGGGGGTTTGCCCACCAAATAAGTATGGAATGGATCAAGAGTATTAATGAACCCGTCAAGGTCTTTCTTCACCTCAAATCCATCCCAAACAAAATCAACATCAACCAATTCTTGCTCCACTTTAGCATACTCAAATCCAATATCTAGTTTACCAACAAATTGGCCAACGAGAGTCAATGACTTTGTTACCAAATCTTCAATAATATTGCTCTCAATTGTCGGCTTCACAAATTGTGTTGTAATTTTGTCAATTTCTTCAACAACTTGATTTGTTGGTTCAATGTCAACTTCCATGACTACTCCAATATCAAATGCTTTTGTCATTGGTCGGATAAAATTATCGGAAATTGAAAATTCTATTTCATCATTCTCCTCCTCATTTTTAACCACATCAAAGCAATCTACAAGCTTTTCTTGAACACTATTATCACAATTAACAACTATGTCTCCTAACACATCACAAGAAGTATTGTCATTTTCCTCAAAATCAAACCATTCGGATACGAATTGCATCATATCTACTAGGGTTGTGGGTCGGTTTCTATGCAAAGTGGGTTTAGGTTTAGAATTGGAAGTGGACCCTACCAAATTCTCATGGGTCTGACCCATTTGAGAAATAACACTTTAATTGGGTGCAGAGCACCTGGAAATGTTCTCAGTAAAATCACACACCAAAAAATTATTTTGTTTGCTTGTGTTTACCTCACAAACACTAGACGCAGTTGCTGAAAATTGCCATTGGGTGTTGCAACCGCCTCCATTATCGTTCATAATAGTTTTCATCTGCAGTTTGTTTTTGGAATGGGAAAAATCGGTGTGTTGTTGAAGGTTCTTCGAATCGAGAGGTATCATGAGGCAGCGATTCGTTGAGTTTAAGAGTGTGAAGTGCGAATCGGTGATTTCAATTTGGTTTTCATTGATGTTGGTGAATATGCGGTTTTGGGGTTTGGAGGTTTCACGTGTATGGTGGTTTTGCGGCGATTCGATTTTCTTTTCATGGATGTTGGCTAATTGGTGGTTTGGGTTTCTGTGGGTTTCACAACACTGTGTTTGGTGGTCACTTTGAAGATGGATTTTGGTGGATTGGGACTTTGTTTTGGTGGATTGAGTTTCACAAGTAGGATTGTATGAGTTTTGGTGGTCATGAAATTGATTTGTTATGTGTGAATGGGTGCGTGAATGGATTGAAGGAGATGGAGGTTGATGGTGATAGAGATGGATTGGTGATGGGTTTGAGACGTATTTGGGACTCTGTTTGTTGCAGAGAATGGAGGTCAATGGTTTGGTGGGTATATGATTGAGTGAGTAAGGATGGTGCTGTGAAGAAAATGGAGGAGATGGAGGTTGAAGATGATGAAGATACCTGTGAGATGGTGGTGGAGAACGGATTCGTTGGTGGGCACTCCACCTTCGATATTCGCTTCTCCGGTCAAGTGAATCTCCAGCTCCGTTTCGATGAAGCTCTCGATCCGCCCAAAAGGCTTTCACTCCGTGTTCTTCGACCTCGAAGTGGCTCCAATCGCCGACCATGGTTACTGTAACTCCCCGGGAAACAACCGAGGGCTCTGATATCACTTGACGCAGTAGGAAGCTAGATAAAAGCCAAATCCATGGCAAACAAGGGGAAACCTCAAATGGAGAGAAAACTCTCTGTATTTTAATTTTCAATATCAAGAGTCTGTTTATTACAATAACAAAGAGGGGTATTTATAGTTCACTCATAAAACAACACAAAATATAAAAACGATTAATAATATGTTAAATCCTCCTACATCAGTAAAATGTCTCCATCAGCACAAACCTGCTCAAATCCATCTTTTTCTTCCGAATAGCCAACTGTAATCGAAGTGGTGTGGATATAAGCACATCACAAGAAAATTTTGACAAATCAGCACCTCTCATAAGTTCTTTCTTCATTAGCTTGATACGGAGTTTATTTCCTTTAGCCAGTTTTTTGCATTCCCCGGTTGTCTGCACTGCTAACTCCCGTGTAGGACACATTGTCACAGCTCTGATGCCATCTTTTGATGCATGCTGATTATATAAGAAATTTCATCAGAGAAACTCAAATAGCTCACAAAATACCCGAAAGGCATGAACATTACCTTAAGTTTCATAATTCCATAAAAAAATATATAAATTTACCAGAAGCTTTTGTCTTGCGTTTCCTCTTCCTGACAGACACCATAGTAGCTTCCTCTGGTTCAGCTTTTTCATTCTCCAACAAGCTAATATCATTTTCCGGATTGTCGTTTTCTCTCTTCTCCTAAATCAAATACAATGCAAGGTTCAACACAAAAACAATTAATTCATGATTCGAATTTTTTATCTCGAAAAGCAAATAGATTTATAGCAAACACATCAGAGAAAAACCATTACTTACTTGAAACCTGGAGAAATCGTCTGCAAATTTCTTTTTATCAAAATTGATGCCTGCAAACAAAAAAGTGGCTGCAAGCATAGAGCACAACAAGGAAGGTAACACAATCGGGCACATTGACTGTTTGCTCGTGCATGCCATAGCCTGTCATTAGGGATGTCCATGAAACAGCATTTCTCTGTTGCATGTTATCAAGTACAACTCTAGCAGCACCTATATCTCCTGATTTTGATTACATATCTACAAAGCAGTTGTCCACAAACAGAAAAGCCGACTCATATTGATACCGCAGCACATTCCTATCATTTGGTGCAATTGCATCAAACATGGCATGTGCCACATTGACAATCTTGCACTTAGAATACATGTCAATCAAAGCATTAGTCACCATAAGATCATCCTCTAGATCATTCCCATCTACACCTAAGAGCACATCTGAATATCTTATGACATAGCAATGTGTCTCCTTCCGATACAACAAGGCTCCTACTGTAGCACAACCAGAAAGAAGTGACACAAGGGTGACAGCATTTGGCTTCGAACTACAAGACTGCATTTGCCTAAATACATCCAAGGCTTCGTATCTTACAATAATAGAAATTGGGTGGAGCTACACAAGAGATCAATTTGCTTTCACAAAATTCTCATGTCTAGCTTCAGTGGTTATTTGCTGTGGATCTTCGAGCATTTTTTGCTGATGTCATTGATTCAATTCACCTTATGCAGCATTCGTCGGAAATTGCACTCCAATTTTGGTTTACTGTAAGCTCTTTACTCAAGTTTGCTTATGTTTAAACTTTTGGTACTACTTGCTGCTTTGTTGTGTTTCTCTGACAACGGTTGCTTATGTAAAACAGTTTTCCCAAGTTCCTCGTCCTCCAGTGCTACCAGGTCCAGCCTCCAACAGTACAATTAGTACTTTGTTTCAACATCTAGTTAGGTTTGTTCAGAACTGCTAAGGTCAAATGCTGATTATTTAGTAATTTCTATGCAAATTCAAACAAATGTTTTGGAGATGGGCTGGTACTGTACATGAAAATCCAATCCTATATGGGCACAATATTAATACATTACTCCTTTGTTAACAGTGCTACTTGGACTTGATTTTATGTTGTTGAAAATTGAGGTTTGAGTAGCGTCCATTTCTGTTTGGGCCCAAAAAACCCAGCGTGTTTTACTAATTTGGGCCTAAGTATCAGCTGCTTAGCTGGCAAATTACTAGAGCCTCCAATTAACTGTGGGGGTGGTTTGGTGGGGGAGGTCCCCCTCCCCCACCCTTCAAACCCATTTCCTCCGTTTCTTTTCATTTTTAATTTTAAATTTAAAATATAAAACTAAATTCAAAATTTTTAATGCAATACAAAATCTAAAATACATTTTTTTATGTTATATTATAATATTATAATATATTTTTTTAGGATATTATAATATATTTTTTTAATTGTTAAAACTTTTTATATAAAATTATAAATAAAAAATAAAAATAATACAGTATATATATTGGAGGAAATGGGGGCAAAGTTTGCCTCCACCCCCACCCTCACCCCCAAAATCCATTTGGGGGCAAAAATTGCCCCCAAAACCTCATGGGGGATGGGGCATCCATGGGGATTTGCCCATCCCTAATGAAAAGTGAGTCTTCGGTTTTAGGCTCAAAATAATAAATGTATTGTTCAAGAAACTGAAACAAATCTAACTTAATCATTACACATTTTGATGGTTAAAGTAAGCATCATAATTATGATGATTGATGACTATACGAGCATTCCTCGAATGACTCTAGCAACTCCGTTGAAGAGTCTGATTGAATCTCTCTAATGGAGTTATGCTGAGGAGAAGAAGAAAAGAAAGGCTTAGGAGGCATGTGCAAATCATCAATGCTACCTTCCAACATTTCCACAACTTTGGTTATTGAGGGACGATGTGCTGCCTCCACTTGAATGCACCATAACCCAATTATGCATAATTTTCTTGCTATCACAACTTCAATTTCACTCACATCAGGAAGCTCCATGTCTTCTCCTTTAGTTATTTGATCATATACCCATGAAGGGAAATATGCCTTGCTTGAACGAGTTGCCTTTGCATAAGAATTCCTTCTTCCTCCGGCCATTTCCAACAACAACATCCCAAAACTATAAACATCTGACTTGCAAGAAACCGCACCGAAATTCCTAGAAATCAACTCTGGAGCTATGTACCCTATTGTTCCTCTCAAGGCACTAACACTTACAAAATCATTTTCCTTCGGATAAAATTTCGCTAGGCCAAAATCTGCAACTTTTGGAATGAAATTGCAGTCTAGCAGGATATTGTGAGGCTTAATGTCAAAATGAAGAATGCACATATCACATCCATTGTGGAGGTATTCGATCCCACGAGCAGTTCCTAAAGCAATTTCTTGAAGTTTCTCCCAACTAAAGGATTCACCGGTACCTTTCTTTGAGAAGATATGCCTATCGAGAGATCCATTAGGCACATATTCGTATACAAGTGAACGTTTCGATCCTTCGGAACAGAATCCCAATAATCGTACTACATTGGCATGGTGAATTCTACCGATTGTAGAGACTTCATTGATGAATTCTTCCCCACTGAAGCTGGAGTTCTCTAGCACCTTAACAGCAATTGAGCTACCATCGCTAAGCTGTCCTTTATAAACCGAGCCAAATCCACCTTGGCCTAATTTGTCTCTGAAGTGGTTAGTTATTGCAATGATCTCAATACAAGAGTATCTTTTAGGCATCCAAGATTGCTGTTTGTACAGAAATTTCTCCACGTTATCGACTGTCTTCCCTGTTGTTCTATACTTGTGGAGCAGAAACACAATCAAACCAATCGGAATAACAATGAATCGAGAAATTAAACACAGCACTGCAAGCCCAGAAAAAATAGAGTTAATTCCAGGTACTTAATATTAGTCTGCACAACATGTAAGAACAGAAATTACAGAGTGAGAAATCATACCCAGCAGAAATGTCACAAGGGATGAAAAGATAATTGATAATACAGCAGAACCGTAAGGTCCGTAACCTGTATAAGTGCACAAGAAAAATAATTTAAGGCATTTAAAGATAAATATCCTGGAGTGATTCAGCAGATAATTAAGCTTAGTTACTTACTAGTTTCATAGCAATAATAAGAATCTGTTGAAGCTAAACATGAATCACCAGCAGCAAAACAATCCCTGCACTGAACTGACCATCCGAGATCGAAACCTGATTTGAGCAAGTTCCGGATTGTTTCATAAGAAGGATATTCCACACCTGCATCAAGTGTGGGAACCATTGATAAGAAAAAGCATGGTTCTGGAAGAAGAGATATCGCGTTGCCTCCAGAAATAACATAAACAAATGACTGATCTCCACTCAAACAAGGAACTTTTCTATAACCCGTATCGCTGATATTCCTAGAGCAATTCACGAAACTGGCAGTTTTCTGGGGTGTATCGACATGTCCACTGTAACGAATATCATTATCTCTTACATCCATTGGAAGAGATTTGTATGGAAGGCTGCAGCTTCCACTGGCTAAGTTAACATCAACAACACGGATGATCTGTTCACTGTAAGAAATTTTCTTCACATAGTACTTTCCTGAATGGAATTCCAGGATGGTTTTGTTGCTTTGGCAAGAAAGTTCGTAGTCTGGATCACCACATCCTGCTGGATCGCTATTCAGGCGAAAAGGGTAGCTTGTATTTTTGATATCTCCACATGAAGAAGAACAGACTACTTGTTGAAGTTTTCTTGCTTGTGTTTCAGTGACAAATAGAAAGCTCAATAGAGAAAAAAGAATGAAAGTTGAGAAATTTGATGATTCTTCCCTCCCCATGGTTCCTTCTCTCCAGGAATGGAAAATATGCTCTAAATCAAATTAATCATATAAAAAATCGTACATCAAGTAAAACACAGATCATGAAGTCTTTTCCCACGTTATCGACTGTCTTCCTTGTTGCAGCCAGCATGAGAGAAATTCACTTAGGGGCTGTTTGTTTTTTCCGATATAAGACTTATTGTCTCTTATCAGTTTGTTTGTTTTTCCAACTTATATCTTAAATTAAGATAAATCAGTTTGTTTATTTTTCTAACTTATATCTTATTTTAAGATATATACGTCTTTTAGAAAAAATAAAATTTTTTGATTTTTATCTTATTAAAAAAGTGCTATAGTAGAGTTTTTTTTTAGTAAATTTCCATAAATGTCTATAAATGTCATATAACAATTCATACATTTATAATTTTATCCGTACATAATAAAACCTTTAAAATCAATTTTCTAAAAATTTCCAATTTTGAAGAAATTATAACACAATCTTATCAATTTTACATTTATAATAAGTCATCCAAAATGAAAAAAAAAACGAACATATCATAGTATCTTTATTTATAAGACTTATCCATATATCTAAAAAATTAAGGTATTATAAGAATTTAGATAAAAAAACAAACAGCCTCTTAGTCTGTAGAATTTTATAAATTTGATAATCATGCAATGTAAAATTTCCAGAGGTCATGAAGTCAGATAAAGTCCACATCTTTGATGCATTTGATGCACTTGCTTTCACACTAAAAAATACAACTTCTAATTTCTAACTTTGACTTGTGAACATATCAAGGATGGATTGCATTGGTGGTGGTGGGAGATGATCGATCTATTTTTATATATGTTTTAGGTCCCTATTTTCTATTATTTGTGTTTTGTTTTCTGCTAAAATTAGATATTTTATATGTTTGTTGAGCATGTGTAGGTCACATTCCTTTGATGAGATGTTTGATGTTACTTTTAAAGAAAAGAGCTTAAACAAGAAGAAAAAGGGTAAAACTGTCAACAACCTCGACATAGGTCGTTATCCTTCAAGTATTGTAGTCCGGATCGTACTTATAGAATGTAATCTTGCAAGGTCACGACAGACCCCTAATATAGAATGGTGTCGGCTTTTTTAAAAAAAATGTTGACCTGTAGCTTAACTCTTTTGACTGACATTGATTGCAAAAGTTAGCAAAAAGAAAAGTCCAGACTCCAGGCTGGCTGGCCTATTGATGTAAATGAGAGTTATTATCTTGTGGGATTGCAACTCTTAACCAAAAAGCACTTGTAATTTGTAACTCATAAAACCTTCCAAACTCCCACTTTTGCTTTTTGCGCAAAAAAAAAAAAAAAGCACTTCTTCGTTTCCCTCTTCGTTTTCCAAACACTCTTCGTTTCTCTCTCTGATCACTCTCCATGTCCCATGTGCTGTTTATTACAATCCTCTCCCTTGTTTTACCTTACACAGAAGCCAAAAGCACTTCTGATGGAAACACGTACTACAAGTGAATTCTGTCCACTACCAACAAGATGCACCCCACAAGGTCCAAATATCAGATTTCCCTTCAGACTCAAAACACAACCTGCCTTTTGTGGCCTTGAAGGTTTTGAACTATCATGCTTCAACAACAATACTCTCTTACAGTTTCCTTCTTCTACCAATAATAGTTACTATGTCCAAGAAATTTCATATGTTGACAGCACTGTTACCATTATGGATGTTAATGACACCACATGCCCATTACAAAGCCTTCTTTCTCTCAATCTCGCCAACTCTAAATTTTACCTACAAGGCGGCAATTACATCGTGGTAGTGAAGTGCAATGAGAAGATTAATACAACTACCCGTGATAGAGATCAAGCAGTGAGACCGTTTGATTTTTGGAGTTATACAAAGCAAGTAGTGGGACCAATTGATTGTATGAGTGATGATAAAGTTTTTGTTTATGTAGTCTCTTCTATGGCCTCCATGGATATGATGCCTTCAACTTGTAGAACATCACAGACAGTTCCGATTATGGGCTACGGAAATGAGTTTCAGAATACTGTCATGGAAATTTTGAGGACAAGAAGGATTGTTGTTGATTGGAAAGCTCCTGATGGATGCATTGACTGTGAAAAACATGGGAATTTTTGTGGGTTCAACTTTACAATCAATTCAACTGCCTGCTTTAAACAAAAAGGTATGTAACAAAGACACAGTTGAAATTTCATTTATCACAGTGCTGTAGTTTTATGCAGACATCAATCGATCTTCATATTTTGTATTGTCTAATCATTTAACCAAATTAACTTTTTAGTATTTTCTTTTTGTTAATTCATTTGCAGATTCTCTTGGTCCTAAAGTTCCAATTTTAGTAATCATAGGCACAAGTGCTGGAGGAACCATCTTCTTTACACTTGTCGTGCTTGTGATCTACAGATCAAGGAAATCCGACAAGGGAAAAGAAACTCAACAAAAAGTAGAGAAGTTCCTAGAAGACTACAAGATTCTCAACCCAGCAAGATATACTTACGGCGATCTTAAGAAAATAACCAATAAATTTAAGCACAAACTGGGCCAAGGAGGCTATGGAAGTGTATATAAAGGAAAACTGATGCAGACGGAAGCTTTGAGAAAGACAATCACACGATCTCGAACAACCTGTGTTCTTGAATCCTGTTGATTCCAATGAATGCCAGGAAAAAAGAAAGGAAAACTGAGTAAAAACTCAATAAATTTTATTTCACCAAAAACTAATTCCAAAACCTAAAACAAACTAGTTAAATAGGAAAAGAATCCGATTTCCACAAGGAATCGAAGGTCTTCTAGATAACTAAAAACTACTAAACTAAAACAAAAAAAGAAATCCTATCTAAAAACAGGAAACCAAATAAAAAAAGAAAAACTACTAATTTGTCGCGCAAGAAACTTAAACTGCCCGTAAAACAATCTAAACGGCCTTTTTTTAACCCTTTCCAAACCTAGTCACGGGAAACGTAGTTTTGGTGACAAATTGTAGAGCACGTCCCGAGCTTTCCGAAAACATATTATAATAGCGAATCTGAGCCCGTACGCAAAAGTTATGACCCTCCAAAGTCAGGCCCGTTTTGGGTGCTCCAAGCAACCCAAAAACGAGTTTGCAATCCGATCCGCATCATCCTATTCCAATGGAATTCCTGTTGCCGTGAAGGTTTTCGAAGGTTCAGAAGGGAATGGACATGAATTCATCAATGAAGTGGCGACTATAGGTAGAATACACCATTTTAACATTGTTCGACTTCTAGGATTCTGCTCAGAAGGCACTCGGCGGGCTATCATTTATGAGTTCATGCTTAATGGATCGCTTGAGAAGTTCATCTTTTGTGAGAAAAACAAATCAACTCATTGGCATTTGAGTTGGGAGAAGTTGCAAAAGATTTCAATTGGGGTTGCTCGTGGAATCGACTACTTGCATCGAGGATGCAAGCAGAGAATCCTTCATTTTGACATCAAACCTCACAACATATTACTTGATCATAATTTTCAGCCAAAGATTTCGGATTTCGGGATGGCCAAGCTATGCTCAAAGGAGAAAAGTGTAGTATCTATGACAGCTGTAAGAGGAACTGATGGCTATATTGCACCTGAGTTATACTCCAGGAACTTTGGAGAGGTTTCTTACAAGTCAGATGTTTTTAGCTATGGAATGATGTTGTTAGAGATGGTTGGATGCAAAAAGAACACTCATGTTACGACTGAAAATCAAAGCCAAGTTCATCTTCCTGAGTGGATTTACGACAGAACGAGTCTAGGAAGCGAGACAAGTTTAGGAATTGAAGAAGATGGAGATGAGGAAATTGCAAAGAAGCTAGCAATTGTGGGACTTTGGTGCATTCAGTGGAATCCTACAGATAGGCCTTCCATGACTATGGTGATACAAATGCTGGAAGATGACTTACAAAGCCTGGAGATACCTCCCAAGCCCTTTGTTTCTTCAGATGTTGAAATGGGTAAGGTTTCATAGATATCAAAGAAAATAATTGATTCAAATACTAGCTAAGTATATTTAAATACAAGCCATCATATGTTGCTTTTGACAAGAGCACTTGAATCAATTTCAATTACTCAATTAAATACCATAATGTTGTCCAACTAAGTAAATGCACCTTTGCTGTCCAAGTCCAATTACATTGATGTTAGTCACGTTATACATTGGGCATGTCAATGTAAACTGATCAATATGAGTTTAACTAAATACTGATCAATGTTGACAAGTTACCATAAAATTCCAGCAGGGAACATCAAAGACCAAAATAAAAGAAACTATTAGAGCTACATTTAAGTTTTTGAGCAGTAAACAATTGAGAATGTAGTACCAATATCGATCAGGGTTACATGAGAATCCATTAAATGGTTAACTACAACATTGAACCAAAAGAAAGTTCATTATAATTTGTACTAATTCTATAATGAATTCTTGTAAAAAGCATAGCATAATTGATTTCTGATCAATCGCAGCCATCAGTTTCAGGAATGCACAAAAAATTTGAAATCAAGCTCTAGCACTAGGATTAGAAATCTTATCAAAATTTCAACGATTGGAAGATTTGGAGGTGTCTATCTAGTTGCATTCTTTTTCATTTTTAAAATTTTCAATGTTACAGTATTTTGCCTGGTTTGAGTGGGTGTATCACTGTATTGTCGGTTAGTGTTAGAGTTATAACTTAGAAGTAACAGTGTTATTAATTAAAATAATTTAAATTGTTTTAATTTTTAAAAATATACATGTGTTTAAAAAACTCATGTGTAGATGTCATTATTATATTGTTTAGGAGGGGTAAAATACAATTTTACCCCCATACGGTTAATGTTGACTTATAGAACTTGGTTAAAATGACTAATTTGACACTTGGGAAAAATATGATGACCAATTTGGTCGCTTTTGAAAAAGTTTCAAACTATTTAGAATTTTAAAAAATATCTGGGACCTAATCGACAATTAGCCTTAACTTTTATTTCCAAGTAAACAATTCATATCTTTCTCATAACCATTTGTCAAACATTAGTACTGTTGTTAAATTCATGTGGTTTTTAACAGACCATTCAACAATTCACCCAATTCCTGCCACCAAATTGTAATTAATTAATTACAATAAGATGGCTTTATTATTATTGATATTAGAATGGAATTTAATTAATAATATATTAGAATGGAATGTAATTATCTAATTAATAATATCTTAAACATTATATTTTATCAAAACAAAAAATAATATTTAATATTTTATAATATTAGGATGGAATACCTTGCAGGAAACTACGAAATCTATATTATATATGTGTACAATTGTACAAGATTTAAATGACGTCCTTGGTTGTAATTAAATTGATTTAATAATATTCATTACAACCCAACTAAAAAAAAAAGTGGAGAAAGAAAATTGAGGTATGAACAGCATCCATTTCACACCAACGTGTTTTACAAATTGGGGCCTAAGTATTAACTTCTGATAAAGATGTGATATGAGTAATTTAAGAAAAGAAGGAGAATAGAAAAAAAGAGAAGCAGAGAGGAAAAGTTTGGATAATTAATTCAATATATGAAACCCATTACTATTCGGGTGACTATTTATAAGTCAAACCATCGAATGAGCAAACAACTGATACAACAAAATAGAAATAATGGGCAGAAATAACAGGTGCATGATTCCACACACATTCTGCATAACAAATAAACAGGCAGTAAATAGGGCACTAAACCCACTACTTATTTGCACAACTTAAACAATAACCAACTGTAACATGGTCAGCCACACAATCCACCTATCCCGCCCACTTACTTAATTGAGGGCTGCTTGGTACATGGGTGCATGGTGATTTATGTTATGATGCACATATCAATCTCCCTTCCTCAAAGTATCCTTGTCCTCAAGGATAAAATCAGGATATGTCTTCGAAAAGCGCCACTGGTTTTCCCACGTAGCATCCTCAACTGCAGTACCTTTCCATTTGATTAAAACCTCTGTCTTAGGTCGATACTGTCCTTTACGTATGATGCGACGATCCAACACTAACTCAGGCTGCGGTAGAATGGTAGAAGTCTCTGATACAGGTGGAAGCTCAGGCGAAGCTGTGACCACGGGACCTAAGCATTTTCGCAGTCGGCTCACATGAAATACATTATGAATCTGAGACCCATCAGGTAAGGCAAGCTTATAGGCCACAGTTCCCACTTTAGCTAATACTTGGTAAGGACCAAAGTAACGCGGTGCCAGTTTGATTGAGCTGCGAAATGCAACAGAAGATTGCCGGTACGGTTGTAGCTTTAAATAAACGTAGTCGCCCACAGAAAAATGAACTTCACGGAGACGACAGTCAGCTTGAGTTTTCATCCGGTCCTGGGCAAGGACTAATTGATGACGTAAATCACGGAGAACCTCATCCCTATCACGTAAGTACTCATTGACTGCTTGGACTCGAGTGGTTCCTGGTACATACGAAAACAAGTTTGGTGGGGAAATTCCGTAAACTGCTTCAAATGGGGAGATCTTCGTGGAAGAGTGAATAGCTGTGTTATAGCTAAATTCAGCCCAAGGCATCCAATCCATCCATTTTTGTGGCTGATCTCCTGCAAAGCATCGTAAGTACTGCTCGAGTGTCCTATTGACCACTTCGGTTTGTCCGTCTGATTGCGGATGATAACTGGAGCTCATATTGAGCTTAGTACCCTGCAATTGGAACAAAGTTTTTCAAAAAGAACTCAAAAATACCTTGTCTCGGTCGCTTACGATGGAGGCAGGGATTCCATGAAGCTTGACGACATGATTGATGAAAGATTTGGCCACAGTAATGGCTGTGAATGGATGCTTCAAGGCTATAAAATGGGCATACTTACTCAGCCTGTCGACAACTACCATGACCACTGTTTTGCCCAACGAAGGGGGCAACCCTTCCACAAAGTCCATAGACACATCAGTCCAAATTTTTTTTGGAATGGACAAGGGTTGCAGCAGTCCTGCTGGTCTCAAGCAATCTGTTTTAAAGCGCTGACAGATATCACAGTGTAGGAGAAACTCTTTCACATGTTGTCGAATTTTTGGCCAAAAGAAGGTGCCACGGATTCGTGCTAGAGTTTTGTGGAATCCAAAATGACCACCGATTGAGGAAGAGTGATTATCGGCCAAAATGGAAGGAATTAGTGGGGAAGAAGGGTTCAAATATACCTTCCCACCTTTGAACCAAACTCCATCTTTGCAAGTGTACAGCTGCCGTGCTTGACTAGAATTCATCTTTGATAGGTTATTGTAAAAAGAATCCTTTTGAACCTCTTGTTGTAGTTGAATCCACCAATCTGGCTGAGGTAAGGAAATTGCCACAAAGTTGAACTCTACTTTTCTGGACAGTGCATCTGCACCTTTATTTTCAGGCCCTTTTTTGTATTCAACCATATAATCGTAACCAAGGAGTTTTGGAAGCCAGCGAGTCTGCGCCGGGGTGGTGATACGTTGTTCCAACAGATACTTGAGACTTCTGTGGTCAGTCCTAACCGTGAAAGGCCTTCCTAGAAGGTATGGTCGCCACTTTCGGATGGCTTTGACAATGGCCAACATTTCTTTTTCGTAAGTGGAGAGTGCGAGGGTTGAGCCTTTTAGTGCCTCACTGAAGAACACTATTGGTTGACCTTGTTGGATGAGAATGGCGCCTATCCCAGTTCCGCAAGCATCACATTCAATGAAGAAACGTTGAGAAAAATCAGGCAACCGCAATACTGGAGGTGAGGTCAAGGCCTGTTTGAGGTTGTTGAAGGCTATGGATTCATTTGGTCCCTAACGAAATCCTTCTTTGCCTAAACAGTGAGTTAGCGGTGCTGCAATACTACCGAAGCCACTGATGAATTTTCTGTAATATCCGGCCAACCCCAAGAAGCCGCGCACGCCTTTTACTGTCTTTGGTTCTGGCCAATCAACCACTGCTTGGATTTTTGAAGGATCGACCTCTACCCCTTTCTTAGATATGACATGTCCCAAATAATTCACCTGTAATACTCCGAACTGACACTTTGATTTCTTGACAAACAAACTGTTAACAGATAAAATGGTTAGAACATTAAATATATGTGAAAGGTGTTCTTCCCAATTCTTAGAGTAGATCAAGATGTCATCGAAGAAAACAATGATGTACTTGCGAAGGTAGGGTCGAAACAAATCATTCATGAGACTCTGGAAAGTAGCTGGAGCGTTTGTAAGACCGAAGGGCATTACTACGAATTCGTAGTGCCCTTCATGTGTGCGAAAGGCTGTCTTCTGGATGTCTTTGTCATGAACTCGTATTTGGTGATACCCATAACGCAAATCAAGTTTTGTAAAAAACCTGGCACCATGCAATTCGTCAAATAGCTCGTCGACAATCGGAATGGGGTACTTGTCTTTCACTGTTATGTGATTAAGTGCCCTAAAATGGACACAAAATCTCCAAGTTCCATCTGCCTTTTTCACCAACAAAACTGGAGAGGAAAATGGACTGTTGCTTGGACGAACTAGACCAGATTCGAGCAGTTCTTTTACCATTTTTTCGATCTCAGTTTTTTGGTAATATGGGTACCTGTATGGACAAACACTAACGGGGTTCGCTGTTAGGTTGAAGGAGAATCCTATGGTCATGAGTGCGATTTGGTGGTAAGGCTGAAGGTGTATCAAAAACATGCGCAAATTTGTCAAGGATCGCTGCAAGGTCGCTGGAATGTATTTTGGTGGAGTCTGCATGCTCTGTCATAGTAATTTGGAGAAACAAACCAGTTTGCTGTAAGTTTAAAAGGTCCTTGTCAGATAAGGCCTCCAAACCGGAACGACCTAATCCTTGGAACTTGCGTTTAGTTCCACCATCTGTGAAAGTCATTGTGAGATTTCGGTAATCCGTCTCAATTGGTCCAAGAGTTGCAAGCCATTGAACTCCCAAAACCACATGGCAAGCAGCAACAGGTAATACATAGAAATCAGCGGTGACAACATGACCTTGGATGAGTATGGAAAGAGCAAGACACCGTCCTCCACAATCAATCTTCTCACGGTTAGCCACCATTACTTGAAACTTCTTATCACGAATTTCCTGTAATCCAAATTGAGAAACAATGGATTGGTCGATGAAATTATGGGTGCTTCCTCCATCTATCAACACTGTGACGTCCTTGTTCTTCAGTTTCCCAAGCACACGAATGGTCTGCGGGTGTTCAGTTCCAGCGATGGCATGGAATGATATTTCTGGGAAAGATTCCACAGGTTCAGGTTCGAATTTGCAAGCTTCACTGTCATCAGTTTCGCTTGGTGTTGAGTCTTCAATCATAAACAGCTTTGGTCTCTAACAACGATGCCCCGGTATGAATTTTTCATCACAATAGAAACAAAGTCCCTTCTCGCGTCTTTCGCGAGCTTCCTGGTTTGTGATTCTTCTAAATGAGGTTGGGGCGTGTACGGTGGTGCTGAGGGGTTTTGAGGCTGGTGGTGGACCCAATACACCGCTGCTGGTCGTTGGTGGGGGGCGAGGAACTGTAGGTGATCGATAAAAATTATTACCTTTTCGTTGCAGGAGATTTCGTTCTTCTATCAGTCGAGCAACTCCAATTGTATCTCCTAGAGTCTTTGGCTGCTTAATTTTGACGTCCAAGCGGATATCGTCTCGAAGCCCTGCAATGAAACATCCTACCAAGAATGGCTCAGGTAATCCATCCACACGGTGTGAAAGCCCTTCGAAAGCTTCTTGGTACGCCGCCACTGTTGTGATCTGTTTCAAACGAGTTAGTGCTTCAGAAGGATCATCGTACTCAGTAGGTCCAAAACGTTGTAGGAGTGCTGTTGTGAATTCAACCCATGTGAGTGGTCCCTTGTACTTGGTCAGCCAACGGTGCCACTGCAATGCAAATCCTTCGAGGTGGAATGAAGCGAGTTGCACTTGTTGATCAATCGCGATGTTCTTAAATTCGAAGTATTGCTCCGCCTTATAAACCCATCCCGTTGGATCCTCGCCACCGAATGTTGGGAATGAAAGTTTGAGCTGATGGTGATTTCGGTCAGAGCCAGTACTGGTTAGGTAATACGCTGAGGCTGGGGGGCAACTATTTTAGGAGGTTTCTCCTTTGGTGAATGGATTGATATCTTGGACGATTGGTGGTTGGTTGGAATTGATTCGTAATGACGAGGTCTGTAATTCACTGATGGCGTTTTGGAGGTTTTGGAGGGTGGTGGTGACTTGATTCATATTATTGTTAAGGATATTGAATCGAGAATCATGTTCCGCCTTAAGAAGATCGAATTGAGACTCATGCTGTGCCAAGGCTTCGGTGACTTCATTGCGGAACTCAGTATTACTTTTGTTCCGAGTCTCCATGGAAACGAGAGGCTCTGATACCAATTTGATATGAGTAATTTAAGGAAAGAAGGAGAATAGAAAAAAAGAGAAGCAGAGAGGAAAAGTTTGGATAATTAATTCAATATATGAAACCCATTACTATTCGGATGACTATTTATAAGTCAAACCATCGAATGAGCAAACAACTGATACAACAAAATAGAAATAATGGGCAGAAATAACAGGTGCATGATTCCACACACATTCTGCATAACAAATAAACAGGCAGTAAACAGGGCACTAAACCCACTACTTATTTGCACAACTTAAACAATAACCAACTGTAACATGGTCAGCCACACAATCCACCTATCCCGCCCACTTACTTAATTGAGGGCTGCTTGGTGCGTGGGTGCATGGTGATTTATGTTATGATGCACATATCAAGATGATAGGAGAAGTGGGGCCTAATTGAAAAGAAGACGCACATTTCTCTTTAATTATTTGGGTATTGACTGGCATTTGTTGCTTTGAAAACTTGACGAGGATGACAAATTGACAACACTGAGAGGACAGAGCGGCCTCCAAAATCAATAAATGTGAGGATGATGTCCTGCTGTATTGATGAGAATGACCAGTACCGAGAAGACATAAAAAGACAAAAAGTGAGCAATAATTTAGATGAGACTGTCCCTACATTTGCTGTATTCTATCAAAACAAATAATTGTTGAGGCTACTTCTGTTTAAAATTCTGAGTTTTTATTTTATTTTCTAATGTTGAAAATGGAAACATCAATGTTTTATCTGATGAGCCTGATTACAGGATTTTATCGAAATGGCTAACCCAATACTAATGTATTAATATTTGGGCCTACATACGATTGGATTTTTCAAGAGTAGGCCCAGCCCATCTCCTGAGAGTCTACCATGTCAATCGGTTGTCCCCATAGCCCAAAACTCACAACATTCTGCAACTTCACTGGAAATTTAATTGAATTGTCCGAATTGAGTACTGTAAATTGTCCTTATATGGAAACATTCATCAACAATTCTACAAGAGGAGACATGGCAACAATCAAGAAATTCAAAGGAATTAACTCAAAGGAGAACACACAACCCCTCTTTAATGAAAAGGTGTATTTTTTTTCTCTGTTTGAATTTCCCTTGTTGTTGCTTTCTTTTTTTCTTAGATTATAAAATTAATCTATTATTTCATCATTTTCCTAACGTCTTGGTCACTAATTATGGGTATTATTGCAATGAAATTAATTGAAGTATTCACGTAGAACTCCTTAATTTACACACTTTGCTATTGGAAGAGATGGATAGTTTGAAGAGAATGGTCTTGAGGTTGATGTTAGCAAATTGATCTGGACTCAGAGCAGGGTTGACGGTCACTTCATCTGGTGAATTGTTGTCTAATCTTTGCATGTATAAATACTAAATAGAGATTTTACGATATGAGGATTGTAGAAGTGTAGAACTTGATATCTCAAGCCATTGGCTTTGGAGTGTATTGTTCATAAAACTAGCATCTTCATTTCTTGTTATATGTGTGTAGCAATCAACCTCAAACTCTTCTAATGATGTTAGCTGTTAATCTTGTTTTTGGTGCTTGTTAATTTGAATGGACATTCTTCAATCATGGTCATTGCAATTTTTGAACAAATTTCAGAAGAATAACAAAAATTAATATTGACAACATTTTCTGATTTTCTTCTCATGGCAACCTAGAAATCCCTCCCGAGGAATGAATATATTTACTTATATATATATATATATACAGTCATTTTCTCCTCAGTGCGCACTGATATAACTTATATCGGTGCGTTGAATGTAGACCACTGATTATGGAGAAGTTTTTATAAGTGCATACACTTTGAGTCAAAGTATGTAAATCTAATGGTCCACATCCAACGCACTGATGAAGTTATATCAGTGCATACTGACTTGAAAATTTCTGTATATATATATATATATATATATATCAATTGTAATCAGCATCGACTATCATTTTCTGATTTTCTTCTCATGGCTGATAACATCGCAAAATACACCTTTTGAGGTCCTCATTTCCTATCGTTTGCTTTCGTTTTCGATCGTATTTTGTATATAATATCTTTTGTGAGCCTTGTGTAGGTTATATCCCTTAAAATAAGGGGTTAAGCTTAATTGAAGAATTTTGGAGGTTAGAATGGCTGAAATTGGAATTGCTCGTGCAGTACATTCAACTTTCGGGGGCCATATCTCCCTCATCAAATCGAACTACATTGGCCCTAACCTATTTACGGAAAGCCCTGGAAGTTTAATTACCAACGGTTCTAACAGATCTCGATTCCGAGGCTTCTGGAGGAAGTTATGGTCATTTCCGTAATGGTGCACGCAGCAGAAAACTGACCCGCGAGCTGACCTGCGAAATTTGGGGCAGAAGGTGTCGTTTTTGTACTGTCGCAGGAGAGCTGGACGACGCCACCCGCGACACCCTATTTTCAGCCAACTTTCAGCCCGTTTTTGAGGGGCAAACTTGTCCTTTCACACCCCATTTCATATCCTAACTTCCATACTCTATAAATACCCATATTTTCTCTCCTCTCTTGAGCTTTTCACAGACCTCTTCCCCTCTCTCACGCCACTTCTCTTCTCTCTTCCATCTTCTTCTCTTTTCTCCATCTTCTTCACAAATTAAGTGAGAAAACAAGCTCCCATGGAGGTTTTTCCTCCATGGGAGCTCACCATACACCACCACCACCTCATTTTAGACATCAACCACCATCTTAGAGTAGATTACAAGGAGAAATAAGTGGTCTTAGGACTAAATTCGAGCTAGGAAGCAATGAGCATCTTTGGAGTAGTTTTTCTTCAAGGGTTGTATTTCTTTTTACTCTTTCCTTGTATATCTTGTTTTCTTTGATGTAATCACCAATTTGGGAATTTTGTAAACCAACGCTTATGAAATATATGTATGATTGTTCTTAAATTTGTTTGGGTTTTGTTTTACTCTTTGCTTTATGTATGAATTCAACTCTTGTTGTGATATTCATGTGTATGGAGAGTTTAAATCAATATGTGTCCATGAATGGGATTAGGAGTAAAGTAATTTAATTTAGGAGTAGTGTAATTTAACATCCCATGATTGTTGATTGATTGATTGATTGATGATGACTCAAAATACCATGTATTGAATAATTTGAGTGTTAGGGATTTTAGCCCCAAAGAGTGGAAAATGTTTCAGTTCAGACATTTAGTTGCTAAATTGACATTGGTTCACATCCTTGTGCCTAGTGGGTCTTTGTATTAAGACACAATTGTCGATCATTGGCCGAATTGGGTAATGAATTGATTTTGGAAAAATTCCCAAATCAAGAGGATGAACCTTTAACCTAAATTGAATAGTCTTAATGAATAACAATCAACTTATTGCATATTGTTGTTTGGTGAACTTGTTTTCCATTTTTAGCCATCCTAGGGAGATTGACAAAACCAAATCCATATCTAGAGTAAAGACAACCGAATTCTTCTTGTGCTTGTGTAGTAATATGGATAGTGTGCTTAATGCTTTCACTCGGTTAGCCATATTGTGAATGATATTTAGACTATGTGTTATATATCGCGTGGTTCACATTAACCTGCTTAATGTGGTATCCTCTACATTTGACCAGTAAGTTGAGAGATCACTAGGCTGGCGTGTAGAGCTCGTGTATATGTCCCATAGAACTTAATGGATTCATGCATATGTATGGATGCAATCTCTATACGCTCGAGAGAGGGTAGAGATTAATTAAGGGGACACGAGCATATAACATACTTGTTATAGTTATATGGGTATCTCGTATTCTTAATGCTTTCACTTGGTTGCCATCCCGTATTGGGTTAGCCTCGTGGATGAATTATTGGCTGTAGTATGACCCACGCGGTTGCGCATTACATGCCCAACTAAATGTCTTATGTATATGACTAGAAAGTGAGAGTATCACTAGGCTGGTGTACATGGCTCTTTTATGTGTTCCACGACACTTAATGAATCCAAGCTTTGTGTGGATGTGATCTCTAAGTTATCGAGAGAGATTAGAGATCAATTAAGGGGACACGAAACTATATGATATACTTGCACATTTGAGGGACTATGTGAGTCTAGTGCTTTATTAGGAGGATTGTTACGGTTGAGTCATTTCCCTAGCGTATCCACATTTCATGCATTTCTCTATTCCATCTTATCATTGTACATATTTATTTATGTAGTTTGTAAGTTAGTTTAGCATTTACTTTCCTCATATTCTTTTTGCATACGCAACATACGAGTTCGCTCGGCGTGTTGTATAACTAGAACTAGACACGGTCGATGAATCCCACCTCCCTATAGAACGATACCCTCGCTTGCCGCTTTGCTAGTTTTCATAACTATAGATAGTGCTGGCAATTTGGGCCGGGCCCAAACGGGCCGCCCGGCCCGGCCCGCTACCGAAATGGGCCAGGCCCAAGCTCGTTTCGCTGGTGGGCGGGGCCGACCCTCTTTGAAAAATACCGGGCCAGGCCCGGTAAGGCCCGCAGCCCTTAAAAAATTTTAAAAAGTTTTTTTTCCTAACGGGCCCAACCATGAAAAAAATTTCAATTTTTTGGCGGGCTCTTACGGGCCGCCCGTGGGCCCGGCCCATGGGCGGCCCCCGTCAAGGCCCCCCAGAAAATATTTTTCAAATTATTTCAAATTTGAATTTTTTTAAAAAAAATTTTGAATTTAGGGGTGGCTTTTATAATTAGCCAGGTGACAGTTAGGGGGGAAAATATTCAAAACTTCAAAAACTTACATTTTTTTTAAATCTTTTACATTTTTTTCCAATTATACCCTTACCTAACTTCTTCCTATAAACACCCCATAACCCCC
Organism: Dipteronia sinensis; assembly: GCA_033220585.1. NCBI lineage: Eukaryota > Viridiplantae > Streptophyta > Magnoliopsida > Sapindales > Sapindaceae > Dipteronia > Dipteronia sinensis. The sequence continues at coordinate 78,570,096 of CM065637.1, read as the reverse complement.
ACCTCATTCTCTACATTTTCTCTACTTCCCTACTCTCTTATTCTCTCTATTCTCTACAATCTTCAACATCTCTCACTCACTCTTTCAACTCTTTCAACCATATCTCACCACAAATTTAATACGAAATTACAAAAATATTATTCATCGAAAACTAATTAAGTGTTGTATGAAATGAATAATGTTATATTTCATATTAAAATTAGTACATTAATTACTCAAAATTATTACAATGCATAAAAAAAATATTGTATTCAAAAAAAAATTCGAAGCCCGATGGGCCTATGATGGGCCGGCCCGTTTAAGGCCCGACGGGCTGTAACGGGCCGGCCCAAGCCTGGCCCGGTCTATCCCTACACGGGCCTTGGACCCATGCCAGGCCCCCTTTTTTGTCTAACGGGCCGGCCCGGCCAGGCCCGTTTCACAAACGAGCCTGACGGGCCCTGGCTTAATGGGCCGGGCCGGCCTATATTGCCACCACTAACTATAGAGCACATTGCGTAAGACTTTTTATAAATATCTTTTTGGGATTCGCAATTCCCTAACAACAGAATAGCGGGTTATCAATGGCCACTAGAAGTTGGGACATTTCAAGATGAATGAGCAAGTCATATTAGGCTATGGTTTGAAAGATCAATTATTTGCTAGGTGAGGAATGAGTAATGTTAATAGAAAACATAGAATCTCTACTAATTGCACTATAATCGAGAAAAAAAATCTTTTCGACAAAGAGATGATGAATGTCATCTTGACAGGTCATAGTCTTTAAAATTTGGACAGTCCTCCACAGATAGTTGAGTCAAGGAAGGGAATTCAACTGAATTTCCGAAACCAAATTGTGAGAGTTTCGTAAGACCTGCCATCTGACTTCAACATAAAAAACTTGATGAGCTGCAATGTTTAGCAGACTATATTGAAGAATCTGCCAACACCGGCTGTTTAATTAGTATAAGGATCAGTGAAATCTTCTCTTCCGGGGAGTTTGAAAAATCGCAAGAATTGTAGACGTTAATTACTTTACAAAATCTATTGATATATATATATATATATATATATATATTTTTAACAACTAAGGTTTATTCATCGGCCGGAGGCCGGGAGGGGGACCAGCACTACAAGAAAAAATGTCTTTTCTGAAGGTGTTAAAAGAAAAGGTAGAGGAAAGGGTAAAGGTACAAAGGGACATGGCATGACAATTGAAGTTCATGATAACAGGTCATATAAATTAGCTCATTTTTCTTTCGTAGTAATTTTTCATATATTATGATTATTAATAAATGAATTAATATTTATATGATTACTTTTTCAGGATCATAACCACTGAGGCCATCCATAATTTAGGTTTTTTATTCAAGCAATCCATCAAAGGCCATTGGGTAACATATACTGAAAACCCAAAAGAAGAGTTGGATACATTATATGCACGCTTCAAGTCTAATTTCAATTATACATGTTATGAGGAGGTGTTGAGGGCAGCATTCAATGAACATGTTAGAATTGGATATCCAGAATGGATGTCAAGTATAAGACAAAGTGTTTTCAAAGAATTCAAAACAACTGTAGAACGATACACCAATGGTCCAGATTATATTTCTATCGCAGCATGGTCAACAATGGTTGATACTTGGTTGTCTAAAGATTGGCTGGTAATTAAATTAGAAAAATAAGAAATTAAACTTTTCTTGTGAGTATAATATTATTTCTTATTTGTTTAACTTTCTAATGATTTATGTAGGAAAAAAGTGAGAGAAACAAAAAAAATTGAGATACGAAAGACATAGTAGTTCACACTACATGTTCTGTTCCAATGGCATAATATAGAAAGGAGGAGGTAAAAATAAACTTATTCCTCTTATACTTTTTATTGGTAGACAGCAACTTATTTTAAATTAAATAGTAGTAGTTGATGACTTTGTGAGTCGTTGTGGTTGATAGAGGGATAGACAATGTGGTGTTCAAATACTTTTAATTTTGCTATATATAATGTGATTGTGTATAATATGATAGTGAATTGGAAATAAATTATTATATAGTCATTCTTTATGTTTTTTTTGTTATATACAGCTTGATCGAAATGGCATTGAACCTTCTCCATTTGAATTCTTCAAGAAATTTCATACATATAAGGACAGTAATTGGGCTAGTGAAGAGGCCGAGGAAATGCATGTAAGTTATCTAGTTTTTATTAAGCTTTATAATATTTCATTCTTGAATTACATGTAATTTTATTTGTTTATTTTCTTTTTTGAACTGTTTTATTTATATATTTTCATTAAAATAATCTATTATTATATATGTAAACAATTTATTATAGAAAAAAATTGACTCAAATAAGCATCCTCCTGAAACTGAAAATGCAAGGGCAAAAGAATGGGAGATATATAGGGAGGTTACCGGAAAGCCTAGGCATGGTCGTGTTCTTGGGTTAGGTGCTGGCCTAAAACCAAGTGATGTATTTACTTCATCTATTAGTTCAAATTGCGATAAACGTATTTACTTAGAGCGTCAGAATGAAATGAAAGCAATGAGAAGAAATTCATAATTTGAAAGATTAGTGCATGGATTGAAAAATTCATTTCAGATGATGACATCCGGAAGTTCGCAATCAATGGTACTAAAGTTTCATTATTATATTTTTTTCATCTAAAAATTGATTATATTTGACCTTTTAAATTATATTCAACATTATTAAATATTATTATATTTCTTTATGCAGGATAATATTATTGAAGATTCAAATGCTCACATTAAAAGGGAGTCAAATAGCTCGGTTTGATATTTGGGCATTCCTACATCATATGATTTCTACCTTTAAACATTTCAGTGACAATTTTATTTTATTTGTTGCCATGTATATTTTTGTTGAAAGTTGGATACTTATAATGTAGAGATTACATTTCATATGTTAACTCTATATTTGTGTTTTCATTCAATTTCTATTGAGATAAATTTGTGAATGTTTTTTTTTTTTGTTGAAAATTTTAATTTTAGATAGCATTGTTTTTTCATGTTATAATTTTTGAATACATGTTAAAACAATAACAATTACATTATTTTTTTAATTTTTATAATAACATTTCTCAGTAATTAATTATTTTTTATTACGGTCTCCATCGACAATACATTATTTCTGACAACGTTATTAGTTGCTAATAAATTATTTCCTACCACAACTTTCCTCGATAATTCCTCATTTTCGACTGCAATCTCCATTTATAAAACATTATTTTCAACCATGACTTCCCATAGTAATACGGTATTTTTGACCGGTGGGAATGGATAGAAATGTCACCTTTTGGGACATGAGTTGTACCGACGTCACTGCTTTAATAAGTTATGTTTAAAAGGCACATATTATGGTGAACTACCAAAATTGCCCTTAAATAATCATTTTTCTATTGTCTTTGTACTTTCATCTCCATACATAGAACACTGAACTCGTCTGTTTCTCTCTCTACAATAAACTTGTCTGAAAATAAACTTCTCGACATCCTTCAGCACAACAAGATAACATACTTCTAAAAAACTTATTTTTTATCCTGCATTTATGAGTATAAGTCTTGTAACACTTTAACTGTTCCTTTTGTAAACATGAAGATCGTTTTGTGAAGTTTGAATCTGGGAATTTTGAATCTCCGAGCTTTTTACTAAAGGCTCCGAGCTTTTTTAAAAGCTCGGAGCCTTTAGTAAAAAGCTCGAAAGAAAGTTAAAAAAGCTCGGAGCAATTTTTAAAAAAGCTCGGAGCAATTTAAAAAAAATGCTCGAAATTATTTCTAAAAAAGCTCGGAGGCATTTTTAAAAAAGCTCGGAGCCTTTTTAAAAAAGCTCGAAAGACTTTTTTTCGAGCTTTTTTAAAAAGGCTCCGAGCTTCTTTAAAAAGGCTCCGAGCATCTTTAAAAAAGCTCAGAGCAATTTAAAAAAAATGCTTGAAATTATTTCTAAAAAAGCTCGGAGCAATTTAAAAAAAAATGCTCGAAATTATTTCTAAAAAAGCTCGAAAGACTTTTTTTCGAGCTTTTTTAAAAAGGCTCCGAGCTTTTTTAAAAAGGCTCCGAGCTTCTTTAAAAAAGCTCGGAGCAATTTAAAAAAAAAATGCTTGAAATTATTTCTAAAAAAGCTCGGAGCAATTTAAAAAACAATGCTCGAAATTATTTCTAAAAAAGCTCGGAGGCATTTTAGAATGCGTCTGCTTAGCGCCACTCCATCACCGTTTGAGTGATTGCCTGAGTTTCAACCGGACTTTCTCTCTCAACTTCACAACTTTGTCACTGTAAACTGAATGAAAAGAAGTCTGATGTGAAACAACTATTGGGGGTATTTTTGTCCGTTCACCATAATAGGTGCCTTTTAAACATAAGTTATTAAAGCAGTGACATTGTTGAAATACCACCTCCAAAAAGTGTTATTTATTTTTTGAACCCTTTTGACCGTGGCGTTGCTCGTAAATACTATATTTCCAACCGCAGTGTTTCTCGATAATACATTATTTCTGACTTCTATGGTCATTGGAAATACATTATTTTCGACCGTTGCGGTTCTTGGTAATACATTTTTTTCGACAGATGCTGTCCTTGAAAATACATTATTTTCGACCGCAATGGTACTTGGAAATATATTATTTTTGATTGTAGGGCTCATCAGAAATACACTATTTCCGACTGATGTAATCCTTAGAAATATATTATTTTCGACTGCTATGGTACTTGGAATATATTATTTATGACTGTAGGGCTCATCGGAAATACATTATTTCCGACTAATGTGGTAGTTGGAAATATATTATTTCCGACTGTAAGGCTCATCAGAAATACATTATTTCCGGCTGGTGTGGTCCTTGGAAATACCTTATTTCCAACTGCTCAGGTGCTTGGAAATATATTATTTCTGACTTTGGCACTCATCAGAAATAAATTATTTCCGACAGCTTCACTCCTCAAAAATACATTAATTCCGACCGCTACATTCATCAGAAATACATTATTATTGACCATTGCGTCCCTTGGAAATATATTATTTTTAACTACACTTTTCGTTGAGAAAACATTATTTCCGACCGCAATGCTCCTTGGTAATATAAACATTATTTCCGACCGACATCTCCCTCGGTATTAAATTATGTTTGACAACAAAAACCATCGTAAATGATCCCTTAACTTGGTTCCCAAAACCTTTTTGCGACGGCATAGTTCCTTTATCTCCAACCACTCATAGCCCTCAGAAATGTTGTATTTCCGATGGCTCGTCAAAAAAGGATTATTTCCCACGATATCATTTCCGATGGAGACCGACGACCATTTCCCGTCAAAAATACACATTTTCGACGGCTTTTTGACATTTTCCGATCATATTTAGCGCTCGGAAAATACACTTTTTCTTGTAGTGCAGCAAACAGCCAGCCACGAAGCAAACCAAAACAAGAGACAACAAGAGCTTGAGAAAACAAAAGAAACACAAAAGAAGCGCTCAACCAGAAAGCAACAACAGCCCCCAACAGAAAGAAACAGACAAAAGCAGAGCTTGACAAGGCATTTATGAAGAGGAGGTGAAAAGGCTTTGCTTAGCTTTCGAGCAACAGGTTCGTGTTTCTATCTACAAGCAATTATTTAGCCTGTGCTCTTTATAATCTTTCATACACACACACGAAATAATAATGCATATGCATATTCCTCCGGCCTGCAGTTCCATTATGGGGATTTCTTCGCATACACGAGGTTGAGGGAGCAGGAGATCAGAAACCTGATGTGGATATCCGAATGTGTGGCTCAGAACTAGAAGTCCAGAGTTCATGACAGCGTTGCTTTCATATTTTAGTTGCTTCTCAATTTGATAGAAAAAAAAATGATCTTGATCCTTTCGCATATTCTGCTGTAAATCGCTCACCCCCGTCCCTAATAATCAATCATCTTGAGTGGCATCGGTGGCTGAGATTCACCACCTAGCTGCACAGTTTGCAAGATTTGTGCGTCAAAAATAAGCATCTTTATCATCTCTGTTTATTTTATTTGTTATTTCAATCCAGAGATCATGTATTCTTATATATTGTACCTATGTATTTTTGTTGTGAGGATGAGGTACGTTAATTTTTATCATGCAAATTGCAAACTGATGTTAATAAATAAGGTAGTTTCAAGCCTTATTTTTCGGCTTATTGCTCTGCTTTATTTGAAATTGGAATGTGTTTTTTGTGAGTTTGATATATCTTTTTTGGGATTTACAATTTGATATAAGTTTTCAAAACATGTTTCTATTCCTTTTATGTGTAATTAACTTTTTTGTAGTTTGTTCCATATTATATAAAAGTATTGTTTAATAATATTATTTGAAGATTTAGCTACTGTACATGTAACATGATTTGTATAGTTAGTTTATGAGAGTTTTTTTAGTTCTCTAATTGTCTTAATTATTGAACATTTGATTTTTGTAGGCAATTAAATAATCACCTCTAGTTATACAAGGTTTACTTAAAAAAAAATCTATAAAGGGTCTATATAGTACCAACCTCATATTGTTGGACTTTACTAATTGTGCTAATAGTGATAATTTTTTTTTAATATATTTTTTAAAATATTATAATAATTTAGGATTATAGAATTAGGGATAGACTCGAACCAACAACTTCATCGGACTTATTACATCTTGTGAGGTTTGAAACTTTGGAAGAAGCGAAGAGGGTGGCAGAACAGACGAATGGTATGCATGTATATGGGTGGCCAATCAGAACAAAAGTGGCACAAAATGGATGGACTGATAGAAGATCGATGAAAGTTGGAGGTGGTGTGCACCAAAAGGCCTCCACGGAGGTGGAAGCCAAGGCGCGCTGGGAAAGTCGTCAGAGGCACTGGAAGAAGAGCTCATATATGGATGTTCTGAAGGCTGAGTCCAACGCCAGAGAAGAAGGACGGGAGGCCAGCTCAGGTTCATCTGAACTAGTGCTCACAAATAGTGCGGTTTCGGATAAGCAATGGCTCCATTATAGTGCTATAGGGGTATTAAGGAGCTTCTCTAATGTCTCAAAAGTAAGGAGAAGATTGTTGAATAGAGGTTTCTCTTTCTCTGCCAAGTTTTTGGGAGGAAGAGCAATCTTATGGAGCTTTGAGTCGAGCCATGAATGTGAAGGCTTTATTCGAAATAGTTTTTTCTGGAAGGATATGTTCTGCTCTATGGAGAAGTGGTCTGAGGTGAGGAGTTTTGAAGATAAACCGTGCTGGTTCAGTCTTATTGGCATTGCACTGGACTACTGGAATGAGAAGTTTTTTCATAAGGTGGGCTCCAAATTAGGCGACCTATTGTTAGTCGATAAGGAATCAATTCTCAGACACAGATTGGACACAGCCAGAATGTTAATTCTGGTCTCACCAAACCAGATGGTTCCAAAAGAAATTAAGGTAGTGGATGGCCGTAGGTTCTTCTTTGTGAGTGTGGAAATGGAGGCAAGTCCGACGAACACAGGATGGATAATGGACCTCCTAGGTTTGCAACGGGGATTTGAGAGGGCAGAACGGGAATGCCTTTCATTAACAGACACTTCCCAGATGCAAAACCAAGAAGGTAGGAGAGCAGAAATGGCCTTGGAGCTCAGGTCCAATCAAAGCTTGGGGAAGAGGAGTATAGAGCCACGTGAAAGCGACCAAAAAGGTAGATGCGATGGCGTGGGACAAGGGGATGGGATAAAGGACACTTTTCGGCAGGATAGGTCACCTATAAAAGCTGGAGGCTTTGTAAAGGGGGTTGTTGACATAGGCAAAGAAGTGGAGGGCCTGAAACCTCGTAAGTTTCCAACTTCCTTCTCGAATTTGAGTGGAAAGTTGATCATTGGGAAAGCAAGACCTGATAATTGCAACAAATGGTCAACGGGTGGGATGTCATCTTCGTCCTCTGACGACACTGCAGAAGTGGGTCAATTCTTTCATTCGGATAGATTTAGGGGTGAAAACTCTAAAACTCAAAAGATACAAGAATGGGCCATTGACGATGGGCTGAGGGAGAGTAGTAAGGGGCCTCAGTGCATTGATATAGAGAAGAAGAATAGGGGCAACTGTTCTGGTGAAGCTCCTAAGAAGGCCCACACAGAGGGGATGGTTTTGCTGCTCACCAAAAGCCCAAGTATTAAAGAGGAGGCTCAAAGGCCCTTGAAGGAACCAAGTGAAAGACCAAACTCCATATCCTTTCACCAGCCCGAAGAGGGGTCAGGGCAGGGTATTAGATACCAGCTAAGGCCAACTCAGACGCAGATGTTCCCAGTAGAAGACACTAGCATCGGCGACGCGATGGTAGGTGAAAAATCAGTGCAGAAGAGGAGAGGTAGACCACAGAGGATGCGCATGTCAATAAGAAGCTCCAAAAAGGGTGTTAAGAAAAGAGGCAGTAAGGAAGTTGAGCTGGGACCAGAGACTAATGATGACACTAATACGGATTGGAATTTGGATGAGGAGGTAGCTAAGGTTGTGGAGAAGGCAGCGTTGAGGGGACATAATCTTAAAAGTCTCAGAAACTATGATTTCACAGAGTTGGTTTCAAAACAGAGCAAGGATGGTGGAGGAGGAAACGGGGCAGAGCAGGCAAAAATGTTAGAAGATTTTCAACAGAATTTGGATGAAGAGATAGCGATGGTGTTAGAAACAGGGGTGTCTCTTGGAATCGACTTCAATGGCAAAGTGAAGGAAATTGAGGAGGTCATTGCGAGGTATGAGAGGGAAGAGAAAGAACGGTTCGAATCTACATGGAAGGATTAACTTAGATTCCTGTTTCAAGGTCAATAGTCTTCTTTCATTTTCATGTTATTGATTTCCTGGAACATTAGAGGTCTTGGTAGAGAGGAAAATAGGAGAGTAATAAGGAGCCTCGTGGAGTTGTATAAACCAACAGTTTTACTCCTTCAGGAGACGAAATTGAAAGTGTTCAACAGCTCTGTGGTCCGAAAATTGGGAGGTTCGTGGCTGACGAGGTGGGTGGGAAGGGATGCTGAGGGAGCTGCTGGAGGTTTAATCTCCTTATGGAAGGAGGACAGCTTTGTGGTAAAAGCATGCATCACGTCTAAAAGTTGCATTATTCTAGCTGGTCAGCTGGTCAATCTTAATAAGGAGGTGGTGTTTTGTAATGTTTATGCCCCTTCTCTAGCTGTAGAAAGACGCGAGCTCTGGAATTTCATATTGGAGGCTCAGAAATCTTTTCCAACTCCTTGGGTCCTAGGTGGGGATTTTAACTCAGTTCTTGAACCAGCTGAAAGAATTGGTGTTGGGTGTAATGCGGCAGACATGATGTGCTTCAGAAATTTTACTGCTCAAATGCAGGTTATCGACTTACCGCTTCAGGGGCTGAACTTCACATGGTCTAATAATAGGGAGCGGGAGGCTTGGGCGAGGCTTGACAGATTCCTCGTCTCCCCGGAGTTCATGTTATGGCTACCGAATTTGATTCAAAAAGGTCTCGAAAGGAGCTTATCTGATCACTTCCCGATTTTACTTGGAGAAATGAAGAAAGATTGGGGGCCTAGTCCGTTTCGTTTCTATAACTCGTGGATTGAGAATAAGGTTTTGATGAATGAGGCTATGAAGGGTTGGAAGAATTGTAAGGTGATGGGATCAAAAGGTGTGGTGCTGCGGTCCAAATTAAAGGCCTCCAAAAGCAGCATTAAGACTTGGCTGTTAATGAACAGAAGTACTGTGGAGGACTCAAAAGCTATAGAGGCTCAACTGGGTCAGATCGACAAAAGAGCTGCGCAAGATGGGTGGATTGAGCTAAACCGGACGCAAAGGTGGAGGTTGATGGAGGAGCTTTAGAAGTCTCTGAGGAGGGAGGAACAACTATGGTGTCAGAAATCCAGAGTGAGTTGGTTGAAAGAGGGTGACAGGAATACAAAATTTTTTCACTTAATGGCCAATGGGAGGAGAAAAGTTAACACTATAGGGGAAATCTCCATTGAAGGGGTTGTTTGTTCGAACCCAGGGGAGATTAAAGATGGTATCTACAGATTCTTTAAAAATCACTTTACAAAGGAAGTTTGGTCAAAACCGACCATGAGAGGGGGAGTTTTCAAAAAATTGTCGGAGGAGCAAAGGGCTTTCCTTGAGAAGGGTTTTAGCACGGACGAAGTTCAAGAGGCTTTGTCTAGCTGTGATGGAAACAAGGCGCCGGGCCCTGACGGTCTAAACTTGAATTTCATTAAAACAAATTGGGGTCAGATTCAACCTGATTTTATGAACTTCATCAATGAGTTTCACAGGGATGCTTCGATAGTCAAAGAGGTAAATCATACCTTCATAGCTCTCATTCCGAAAGTTGGTAAGCCAAATGGGTTGTCCGATTTTAGACCCATAAGTTTAGTTGGTTCAGTGTACAAGGTTTTAGCAAAAGTGCTAGCTAACAGAATTAAAAGGGTGATGGATACTGTGATTGGGGATTCTCAGTTAGCTTTCGTGAAAAACCGTCAGATTGTGGATAGCTTTGTGATAGCGGAAGAGGTGATTCACAAATGGAAGGCCGATAAAGAGGGAGGTGTGGTGGTGAAGCTAGATTTTGAAAAAGCTTACGATAGTGTCGATCACGGGTTCCTCGATGACATGATGGAAAACATGGGGTTTGGTGTCTTATGGAGAGGATGGATAAAGGAGTGTATTGCCTCTCCGAGGATGTCAGTCTTGGTAAATGGGAGCCCCACAAAGGAATTCACTATGGAGAGAGGTTTACGTCAAGGTGATCCGTTATCCCCTTTCCTTTTCAACATAATGGCAGAGGGCTTGAATTTCTTACTGATGGAAGCGGCTAATAAAGGTATGCTGAAAGGAGAGAATTTCGGAGGCGATGATGTTCATAAATCTCACCTTCAATTTGCAGACGATACCATCTTGTTTATAAAGCCCGAGGTGGAGTACGTGTGCAATGCTAAGCGAATCCTTCGTTGCTTTCAGCTAGTTTCGGGCCTCAAAATCAACTTTCACAAGTCGTGTTTGGTTAGAGTGGGGAAAGATTGCTCTTCGGATCCTTTCCCCTGGGCGTCGATTTTTAGGTGCAACAAGGAAAATTTTCCTATCACTTACTTAGGCCTCCCCTTAGGGGCCAGACCGTGGATGAAATCTTTTTGGAGTCCTGTAATTAGAAAAATAGAAAAACGGTTTTCTCCTTGGAAAACAAAGTTCTTGTCCAAAAGTGGGAGGGTGGTTTTGATTAAGTCGGTTATAGCTAGTATTCCGATTTATTTTCTTTCTATCTTTAAAATGCCGGTAGGGGTGGCCCTTAGTATTGAGAAGCTTCAAAGGAATTTCCTATGGGGTGATGGGGGTGGTAAGAGGAAGATTCATGCTGTCAAATGGGAGGAGGTGTGTAAGAGTAAGCATTTAGGTGGCCTTGGCATTGGGAGGATCCCGGTTAAAAATTCTGGAATGCTTGCCAAGTGGATTTGGAGATTCGGTAAGGAAAAGGACGCGTTATGGCGTCGGGTTATTGTGGCAAAATATGGAATCCAGGAAAATCGTCTTATGTGGGACTGGAATAAGTTGCCAAATGTTTCCTTCTTTGTGAAGGCTGTCCGAAATCTCCTTATCCCAGGCTCTCAAGTTGCTAAGTTGGTGGATGAAGGTTTTTCTGTGGTGGTTGGAAAAGGCGACAGAATTGAATTCTGGACGGAGTTAAAATGGGGCTCTAGGACATTGAGAGACGCTTTCCCTAGAATCTTCGCCCTGGCAACCAAGAAAAGTGGTCCAATTAGGGAGTTTGGTAGGTGGTCGGATTCAGGGTGGGTTTGGGAGGTTCAGACCAGGAGGGAGCTGTTTGATTGGGAACGAAATCTGTGGCACTGTTTTCTATCTGTCTTGAGCGGCATCTCGATGCACAGTTTGTACTCTGATGCTTTAGCTTGGAAACTCAATCGGAACGGGCAGTTTTCAGTGAGCTCCTTCAGGCGAGGTGTTGAAGGTTCTGCTAATGTTTCTTCTCCTATCCAGAAAGTTATCTGGAATGGTTTTTGTCCCCCCAAGATTGAAGTGTTCATGTGGCAACTTTATAAAGGAAAGGTTCTGGTGAGGGAGGTGCTTCAACGTATGGGGTTGAGCCTTATTACGAGTCCAGTTTGTCCGCTGTGCTTGGACAAGGTTGAAACCATTGATCATGTCTTCCTTCTGTGCTCGTGGACCATGAGACTGTGGGAGATTTGCATGGAGTGGTGGGGTGTGAGTTGGTGCAGTTCAAAAACTATTCGGGGCTGGTTTGATGGTTGGATGGGTCTATGTCCAGAGGCGAAATGTGAAAGGGCTTGGTTATCCCTGCTTACCGCGGTTGTGTGGACGGTGTGGGAGGTTCGTAACATCAAGGTTTTTGACGACAAAATCCCGAACCTTGTTAGAGCAACTGAGTCCGTCAGATTTCGGATCGCTTGTTGGTTCAAAGACTTCGGGAAGAATGTGTCTGACTCCGTCTCCTGTTTGATGCTCAATCCGAAAGATTACTGTGTGGAGTCTAGAAGAATGAAAAATTCTGAGCTAAAAGATTGGGTCCCTCCTTCTTCGAATACCTTCAAGTTCAATGTGGACGGGTCAGCGATCGGGAGTCCAGGGCAGGCTGGCATAGGTGGGGTCTTGAGGGACTCGAATGGTCAGGTTGTTTGCCTTTTCTCTTATGCTGTGGGAATTATGAACTCAAACGGGGCCGAGATTCTTGCTGTTCATAAGGCAGTGGAGATTTGTTGCTTGGAGCCTTCTTTGGGTGGTAAAGAGGTCTCAATTGTTAGTGATTCCAAGGTTGCGGTGTCTTGGGTTAATTGTGAGGAGTTTGGTAGTATTGATCATGTCAACACGATTTTCTCCATTCGTTCGATGCTGATAAAGCGAGAAGGTTTGAAGGTTGTGCACGACTCTCGAAGGTTCAATTCTTTTGCAGATAATTTGGCGAAAATGGGGTCGGGTCGAAGAGGAGATTTTCTTCATTGGATGTGAGGCCCTTGGCTTTGTGGTTTTGCTGCCGTGCAGGGTCTGCCTTTTTGTTTTGTTTTGTCTAAGCTTAGTCTAGCTGGGTCTTTCTGCTTCTCCTGGGTAGCGGATGCTGTCTCTTCTGTTTGTTTTTTCTCTTTTTCGTTTTTTTTGCAGCTCGGCTCCTCTGTTCTTCTGCTTGTTGTCTCCGTTAGTTTCTTTCTCTTCGGTTTGTTGTGTTTGTTCTGGTCTTGCTTTGCCGGCTTCTTTTGCCGATGAATAAATTCTGCAGTTTCAAAAAAAAGAATACAGGAAATGCAAAAGATTTCAAATAGTACTGACTAGGTAGTCCGGGATATATACATGGTGCTCCCTCCACTTAAAACTATATGCTGGTATAACTGTAAAGACAAAATCAAATTTAAGGAGGTCACATGGTCACCAAATTAAACATTGAAAAGGATTAAAAGTTTAGCAAATCGTAGGATTGCTGTCAATAAGAAACGATAATTTACATCCTCACAAACATATATTAATCATTGAAAAAATCTACAGCATGTTATGAATTAATCATTGTAAAAATAAAGGGTTTTTGCAAACATGCAGTATTGGTTTCAAATAGAACAGAAAAATACATCCTTACAAACATTTATTAATCAGTATTCAATGATTAAAGTAAAAATGAACAAGTATTTTAGAACGCGTTGTAGTACCATCATATTGTCTATATCCATTTCCTGAATGCAGCGAAAAACCATGTCAGCCATCCCATCACCTTCAACATCTATAAGTTCCTGCCATCAATATATGGTAGGAAACATTAAGTAAGTTTCACATTCTTCAAGCCATCAATAAATGGTAATTGTTGCATGGCCTCATAGATCTCTTAGAAACAAATATATAGGTGCCAGTATTAGTATCACAACAAGAAGATGATTAACTGCTCTTCTAGAAACTTTTAGCAGCCAGATATGTCATATCAGGTTCTTCATTTACCATGTCAATTATAAGCAACCTGTGTTAACCGTTTTACATAATTTTGAAGTCCCAAAATGAGATGATAATAAATAGATTACATAATTGGTTTTACCCTTCCACAAACAAAAAACAAAACGTCATGAAATCAGCCAACTAACAAGGCATTTCAATTAAACTGCCAATATAATTCACCAATAGACTCTAACATGCTAATAGCAAATTCGGCTGACCCCAGGCAATATATAGCACGAAAAGGATTGAGCATATAGATCACAAAACTAAAAAAAATTATTGGCTTACCGGAGTGAAGAGAGCTTCAGGAACCTTAAACCTTTCAGTTCCTACTTTAATGACCCTTCCATCAGGCAGCTGATTAAAAAAAAAAATATAGGTTAATACATTAGGAAGAACAAAAATATTGAAGAACACAGAAACTCAAGAAAGACGGATCAAATCCCAGACCAATATTCCAAATTTTCTACCTCAGATGATGAATAACACTAATGAAGCAACAAAACTCTCTTCAAACGATGAAACAATAGTGCCACTCCCAAGGAAACAAAAGGCTCTCTCTCTACAAATGGAGAAAATGAGCTTCATTGTTCACAAACCACAAAACAATTGCTTTGTTCCAGCTTGTATTTGAGTATTTGACATGATGATTTCAATCTTCTTTAGAACTCTGGCCATCCTGTAATTATAAATAATTATATAAAAAAATTATTTCATTGGGAGAAAAAGGTTAAAATAAAACGCAAGGGAGATGAGAAATTTTGGTTAATCAGTCTTACCTCTATGAATAGATGTTCTATGGTAGTATTTAGGTTGCCTTTCCAATACCCTTTACCCTGCTGTTTCTGTTATTTGCAGTCTGTACAACTTTGGTGCCCGAGAAAAAGTCTTCATATTTGGACATTCTCTCACAACTAATTGTTCCAAAGATGGAAATTCAGTAATATAATTCCCGGAGTAGAAGCTTGTGAGGCTGGGTAAACATTGAAGTTCCAAATAACTCAGTTTCTTGAAAATGATTATATCTTCCGCTTCATCTCCCTCATGTTTTATGATTTCTTCAATCCTTTTGCATTGGGATATACTCAATTTTGTAAGTTGCATCATACTTTTAGCCGTTGGAGCCGCCACTAAATTGAGCAATCCGTTACACGCTGACACTTCCAATGTTGTCAAATTTTTGAAAGACGCAAATGATGGCACTAAACATTTTAAGTTGCCACACTTGATTACTTCAAGAATTCTCAGGTTT
The DNA here is from genome assembly GCA_033220585.1 of Dipteronia sinensis. Classification (NCBI taxonomy): domain Eukaryota; kingdom Viridiplantae; phylum Streptophyta; class Magnoliopsida; order Sapindales; family Sapindaceae; genus Dipteronia; species Dipteronia sinensis. Next base: position 78,554,958 of record CM065637.1, on the reverse strand, counting down.
TGAAAAACTTTACCAGATAGAGAATTTTCCTCCCACAGATGCAACGAGTCAAACAAGTCAAAAAGCCATAAGATGCTTAATTTACTTGGTGCTTCAACATGTTTTTCTTCACAACCAAATCCTTTAAATGAGAAAATTTCCTTGAAAAAGCCTTGACGAAGTTGAAGTCTCTCAAGATCGGGTAGTTTGTGAAGAAAACATGATACACAGATATTAGCTTCATTATGGAAGCCTACGAATGTAAGGACTTTTAATTTGCATGAGTACATTGGAGGTTTTTCATGCAATGATTCCTTCTCAATCCACTTCCAATCCAACGCCAAACTTTCCAAATTGTTGAATGGAACCTGGAAAATGAACCAAAATATTAGTTGGTGTAGACATTGGATGTGGTGCCACAAGGGTGGTCCGGGTGTAAATTATATAAGAAATAATAAATGGTTATAGCTAAAACCAAGTGTACAAGAATTAGCAGGCTTTAATTAATTTGAGTGTATGGTATATAATTCACACAATCTTGCATAACCTATTGACGCAGAACGGAAGTTCTAGGATCACAAGCGTAACCCTAACAGAACATAAACTGGAATCCACCAGAAAAAAAGAAACTGAAACCAAATTGTAAAATTTATTCAATGCCTCGAAACTGATAACAAAAGCCTTAAATAGGTTTTGAAAACCCTAAAAACAGAAAAGACTAAAATATCCTCATCTAAAAAAAATAAAAAAACGGAAAACAAATAAAAACATAAAAATCTTCGGATGCCCGATAACCTATCTTAAACAGCTCCGTTGAGGGAGTAAATGACGTCAACCGGGCAAGCCCGGGTTGTACTGCTATGGAGCTTCGAAAACCCTTTCCGAAAACATATTATAATAGGAAATCTGTCAACCGAGCGAAAAGTTATGCCCGTTTCATTGAAACACCTCTTTTGGATAATTTTCTATCCATCTCCTCTTCAAAGTCCAAAGCCAATTGTCCTACATCACCTATGACTTTCTACTAGATTCTTAAATGTACGTAATAATATAAAAACTATATGCTAGAGGTGAGAACTCTGATATTTGTGAAATTTTTTGTGGAAGTACTTGTCTCCGTACCTTGTCAAGTAAGAGCAGAGGTTGTTCCATTGGCTTCTCTTGCTGGCTCTCCCCCTGGTTCACTTGAAAGCTCAAAAAATTTGACACAAATATCTCTATTCTGTCACACTTCCAAACATGCAACTTCTTCAACACCGGCCATTCTGAAATATGTACCCTTGGGTAGAAACTTCGAAGCCTCGGTAGCTCTGCTAGTCTTAAAAAGGTTAATCGAGGAAACCTAGGCACTGCTTCATCTACTTGATTTTCCTTGGCAAAAATTTCCTCCACCATGCAACAATCATCTATCCAAAGTTCTTCAAGTTGAAGAAGATTTCTACCTACCGAGGCTGGAAAGATGCTTTTCAGACTGCCACAATCTGTAACTTCTATCGAGATTAGATTCTGAAAAGTTAGAAGACCTTGTGAGTCCACATTCCATATATGCTTCAGCTTTGGCAAATCCTGTAGCACCAATTTTTCCAATTGAGTGGCGGTTATAGCTTGTATTTTTCCACAACTGGAAGCTTGGAGTTCAAATATCTCATATAGTGAGCTACAATTTGTCAGCCACAACTCCTCTAGTTTTTGGAGTCTTCCAAACATGTTTGAAGGAATAACATTCAACACGTTATGGCAGTTATTTACCCCGAAAGAATTTAATTTGCAAAAGGAATCCGAACTGAGCTGATGATGCCATATTTTTTTCAATTTATCCATCTTGTCTAATCGTAAAAACTTTATATTAGGGAGTCGTACCTGAATAATTCAATTGATTGCATTCATTAATAAAATAAAGTTAAGTATTTTATATAAGACACCAAGAATGGATAAGGATGAGATAATGAAAGGAGGAAAGAAATGTGAACAAAAGAAAAAAAAATACCTTTTCATCAAAAAGAGGTTGTATGTCAGTGAGGCGTTTGTCCTTGGTTGTTGACATGTCTTCACCTGTAAAATTGGAGATAAATGTTTGCATGTTGGTGCAATTCTCAATCCACAAATGTGTCAAGGAGGGCAGTTCAATTGCATTTCCAGCAAAGTTGCAGAAACTCTCGAGTTCTGGAAGATTGATGAGCTTCAGTTCATATAGATTGGGAAACAGATTGTCCGTTGCCGTTTCTTCTTCTATGGCTGCTATCACTTCCAAAATAGCACAGTTTTTTATTTCCAATTTCTGGAGTTGCACTAGGCCCAAGGCCGCAGATGTAGTAAATATATATCTCAAGAAGCAACAGTTATCATCCACCACCAACGATTTTAAAGATTTTAAATTGCTAACAAGAATTTTTTCTTGCCACACTTCTTTCAAATGGGGAAAGTCAGAGACGGTAAAATTTTCTATACCATGGAATCCAACCTGCCAAACCCAAATATGTACGTTTTAATTCTTATCGAACAAAGAAAATAAACAAACTTTCAGTACAACATTAAGTTTCAACAATATATATATATATAATTTTTTTATTGTCAGTTCGAACTGATAAAAGATTTATCAGTTCCTTGCATGTGAGCCACTCATTTTACATACTTTGACTTGGTGTGTATGCACTTGTCAAAGTTCTTTCATAAATGAGTGGCTCACATTCAATGTCCTGATAAATTTTATATCAGGACGAACTGATAGTAGAAAGACCGTATATATATATATATACACACACAACACTCAAATACAATAGGATGATCATTGCAGTTTCTTAAGATTTTACTTTGTCTATTTCATGAACTTGTAAATCTATTTCAATGTGATTATTGTCCACCGGGAAAGCTTTACTCATTATTTGTGTTTATGATCAAATACAATAGGATGATCATGGCAGTTTCTTAAGAGTTTAAATGCTGTAGCAAATTCCCAGGAATGGCACTCGAGATGCACTCATCCATCATCAACGATTTCAAATTACAGAAGATTTGGACAGGAAATTGGCCATGCCACACTTCTTTCAAATGGAGAAATTTCAAGGTTGTCAAATGTTGTAAGCCACGGAATCCAATCTACCAAACAATAATATTTCATTTAAATCCATTTCAAACAAAAGAATAATGCATGATAGCTTGCTAGTCTCTTAAATTAGAACATATTTTTTTAGAGATAGATATCCACTAAGACAGGTGTTTTTTGTGCAGATCGGATGAGACACATAGATCTTATTGGGGAAATATTTAAAATATAAAATATAACACAGAATAAAATAGAACAATAGGCACAACAGCATAAGAAATAAGTAAAAATCCAGTTAATCAATACATACCATGTCTTTGAACAATTTTTGTATTGTCGTATTTAGACTGCCTTCCCAAGAGCCTTCATCATCATCTACTTCGGCTGTTTGTAGTCTTTGTAACTTAGGTGTGCTTAAGGCTCCTTGTGAAAAAATCTCCATACTGCCACATTGTCTCACAACAATTTGTTGTAAAGAGGGAAATTCGATGTTACAATTCCCGGAGCAGAAGCTTGTAAGCTTTGGTAAAGAATGAAGCTCCAAATATTTTAGATGGTTGAATATAATCCGATTTTTCACTTCATCAACGCCATGCATTATGATTTCTTCTATCATTTTGCATTCGCTTATTTTTAGTCTTGTAAGTTGCACCAGACTTTTGGCTACTGAGACCTCCATTAAATTGACCAATCTATCACAATGTGATACTTCCAATTTCTTCAAATTTTGAAAAGACACAAAGGAAGGAACTAGATTTTTTAAATTGTCACACTTTAATACTTCTAGACTTGTTAAATTTCGAAAAACTTTACAAAGCAAAGAATCCTCCTCCCACTGATGCAACGAACCTTTCAAATTAACGAGCTTCAATTGACTCATTTTGCTAGGTACCTCTACATGTTTTTCCTTACAATCAAGTCCTTCACATGTGAATATTTCCTCAAAAAAACCAAGACAAACATCAAGTCTCTCAAGATTAGTTAATGTGTAGAGGAAACAACATGGACAAATACCACTTTGCTTACTAGCACTTATCAACGCAAGAACTTTTAGATTGCATGAATACTTTGAAACGTTTCTGTGCAATATCTCTTTCACGATCCAATTCCACTCTAAAGTCAGTTCTTCTATTTTCGGGAATGCAACCTGCAATAGGAATAAAAGTTTAGTTGGTGCTAGTCAGGTTGATGTAGGACAATTGGCTTTGGACTTTGAAGAAGAGTTGGATAGAAAATTGTCCAAAAGAGGTGTTTCAATGAAACGGGCATAACTCTTCGCTCGGTTGACAGATTTCCTATTATAATATGTTTTCGGAAAGGGTTTTCGAAGCTCCATAGCGGTACAACCTGGGCTTGCCCGGTTGACGACATTTACTCCCTCAACGGAGCTGTTTAAGATAGGTTATCGGGCATCCGAAGATTTTTATGTTTTTATTTGTTTTCCGTTTTTATTTTATTTAGCTGAGGATATTTTAGTCTTTTCCGTTTTTAGGGTTTTCAAAGCCTATTTAAGGGCTTTTGTTATCAGTTTCGAAGTATTGAATAAAATTTACAATTTGGTTTCAGTTTCTTTTTTTTCTGGTGGATTCCAGTTTATGTTCTGTTAGGGTTACGCTTGTGATCCTAGAACTTCCGTTCTGCGTCAATTGGTATCAAAGCAAAGAATAAGAATTGTAGTGCCCGAGGAGGTGCAGACCCTGCTTACTGAATTTAGTGATTTGGTGACAGAAGACTTACCGGATGACCTTCCACCGTTGAGAGATATTCAGCACCAGATTGATTTAGTTCCGGGAGCAAGCTTACCGAATTTACCACACTATCGGATGAGTCCCAAGGAGAATCAGATTTTACAGGAAAAAGTGGAGGAGTTAATGAAGAAGGGATTCATTCGAGAGAGCATGAGTCCATGCGCTGTTCCCACATTACTTGTTCCGAAAAAAGATGGCAGTTGGAGGATGTGCGTGGATAGTCGTGCGATTAACAAGATAACTGTCAGGTACAGCTTTCCTATTCCGAGATTGGATGACATGCTAGATATGTTGGAGGGGTCGAAATTATTCTCTAAAATCGACCTGAGGAGCGGGTATCATCAGATTCGGGTCAAACCTGGGGATGAATGGAAGACAGCTTTCAAAACTAAGGATGGGCTGTATGAGTGGTTGGTGATGCCTTTCGGACTATCCAATGCGCCGAGCACTTTCATGCGGCTTATGAACCAGGTGTTGCGGCCTTTCATTGGAAAATATGTAGTCGTTTATTTCGACGATATATTGATTTACAGCCGTAGTGAGGAAGACCACATGGAGCATCTGCGAGCTGTGTTAGAGGTATTGTTAAATAACAAATTGTTTATCAACTTTAAAAAATGCAGTTGGATGACAGCGCGGTTACTATTCCTTGGATATGTGGTCAGTTCGGACGGAATTTTGGTGGATGAAGAAAAGATTAGAGCCATTCGTGATTGGCCTACACCGAAGACAGTTGGAGAGGTGAGGAGTTTTCATGGGTTGGCGACGTTTTACCGTCGATTTGTGAGAGATTTTAGTAGTATTGTGGCCCCTATTACAGAGTGTCTGAAAAAGGGAAAGTTTCAGTGGAGTGAGGCAGCCGAAACAGCCTTCGCAGTCATCAAAGAAAAACTATGCACCACTCCTGTTCTTGCTCTACCCAGTTTTGAGAAGTTATTTGAAGTGGAATGTGACGCTAGTGGAGTCGGGATTGGAGCAGTGTTGTCACAAGAGAAGAAACCGGTGGCATTTTTTAGTGAAAAGCTGAGTGATGCGCGGCGAAAATGGAGTACCTATGATCAGGAATTCTATGCAATTATTCGTGCTCTAAAGAATTGGGAGCATTACCTAATTCAGCGCGAGTTTATTCTTTACACTGATCATCAAGCTCTGAAGTACTTGAACAGTCAGAGAAGCTTAAGTAATATGCATGCTCGGTGGGCAACTTACTTGCAGAAGTTTCCGTTTGTTTTGAAGCACAAGTCTGGAATGTTAAATAAGGTGGCTGACGCACTGAGTCGGCGTGCAAGCTTATTGGTGACTATGCAGCAAGAGATTATTGGGTTTGAGTTTCTGAAAGAATTGTACCCTGATGATGAGGATTTTGGAGAGATATGGGAAAAGTGTGTTCTGAAACAGACTGAAGGGGAGTTTCATATGACCGAGGGCTATTTGTTCTGTGGCAATCAGTTATGTATCCCGCGGAGCTCTCTGAGAGAGAAACTGATTCGAGAGTTGCATGGTGGTGGTTTGGGTGGTCACTTGGGACGTGACAAAACTATTAGTGGGGTGTCCGAACGTTATTACTGGCCGCAGTTGAAACGCGATGTCGGTAACTATGTTCGCAAGTGTTACGTCTGTCAAACTTCTAAAGGACAGGCTCAAAATACGGGATTGTACATGCCGCTACCTGTTCCGAATGCCATATGGGAGGATTTAGCAATGGACTTCGTTTTGGGTCTTCCACGAACTCAGCGTGGGGTAGATTCCGTGTTTGTTGTGGTTGACAGGTTCTCAAAAATGGGGCATTTTATTCCTTGTCGGAAGACATCTGATGCATCACATGTGGCTCAGTTGTTCTTTCGGGAGGTAGTTCGTTTACATGGTGTACCCCATTCAATCACATCTGATAGGGACTCGAAGTTTCTTAGTCATTTTTGGGTGACATTGTGGCGACGGATGGATACCACTCTGAAGTTCAGTAGCACTGCGCATCCACAAACTGACGGACAGACAGAGAATCTAAACCGAACACTGGGGAATTTAATTCGGAGTATCTGTGGGGATAAGCCAAAACAGTGGGACGTGGCTCTGGCACAAGCTGAGTTTGCATATAACAATGCTGTTCATACTGCTACGGGTAAGTCTCCATTCGCTTTAGTGTATCGACAATCTCCTAAGCACGCGTTGGATCTGGCAAAGCTTCCCAAGGTCACTGGTATGAGTGTTGCTGCTGAGGCTATGGCTGAGCAGGTTCGTGATGTTCAGGCTGAAGTGAAGGCACGGTTAGAGGAGAAGAATGCAAAGTATAAGGCTGCAGCAGATGTTAAAAGGCGTGAGAAGTTGTTTGCTGAGGGAGACCAAGTTATGGTGTTTTTGCGTAAGGAGAGGTTCCCGGTTGGTACCTATAATAAGTTGAAGCCAAGGAAGTATGGACCGTACAAGGTGGTCAAAAAGATCAACAATAATGCCTATGTGATCGACTTGCCTACTGATATGAACATATCCCGAACTTTCAACGTAGCTGACCTTTATGAGTTTTGTGATGATGTTCCGCTCTATCCAGATTATAACTCGAGGTCGAGTTCTTCACAAGTGGGAGAGACTGATGTAGGACAATTGGCTTTGGACTTTGAAGAAGAGTTGGATAGAAAATTGTCCAAAAGAGGTGTTTCAATGAAACGGGCATAACTCTTCGCTCGGTTGACAGATTTCCTATTATAATATGTTTTCGGAAAGGGTTTTCGAAGCTCCATAGCGGTACAACCTGGGCTTGCCCGGTTGACGACATTTACTCCCTCAACGGAGCTGTTTAAGATAGGTTATCGGGCATCCGAAGATTTTTATGTTTTTATTTGTTTTCCGTTTTTATTTTATTTAGCTGAGGATATTTTAGTCTTTTCCGTTTTTAGGGTTTTCAAAGCCTATTTAAGGGCTTTTGTTATCAGTTTCGAAGTATTGAATAAAATTTACAATTTGGTTTCAGTTTCTTTTTTTTCTGGTGGATTCCAGTTTATGTTCTGTTAGGGTTACGCTTGTGATCCTAGAACTTCCGTTCTGCGTCAATTGGTATCAAAGCAAAGAATAAGAATTGTAGTGCCCGAGGAGGTGCAGACCCTGCTTACTGAATTTAGTGATTTGGTGACAGAAGACTTACCGGATGACCTTCCACCGTTGAGAGATATTCAGCACCAGATTGATTTAGTTCCGGGAGCAAGCTTACCGAATTTACCACACTATCGGATGAGTCCCAAGGAGAATCAGATTTTACAGGAAAAAGTGGAGGAGTTAATGAAGAAGGGATTCATTCGAGAGAGCATGAGTCCATGCGCTGTTCCCACATTACTTGTTCCGAAAAAAGATGGCAGTTGGAGGATGTGCGTGGATAGTCGTGCGATTAACAAGATAACTGTCAGGTACAGCTTTCCTATTCCGAGATTGGATGACATGCTAGATATGTTGGAGGGGTCGAAATTATTCTCTAAAATCGACCTGAGGAGCGGGTATCATCAGATTCGGGTCAAACCTGGGGATGAATGGAAGACAGCTTTCAAAACTAAGGATGGGCTGTATGAGTGGTTGGTGATGCCTTTCGGACTATCCAATGCGCCGAGCACTTTCATGCGGCTTATGAACCAGGTGTTGCGGCCTTTCATTGGAAAATATGTAGTCGTTTATTTCGACGATATATTGATTTACAGCCGTAGTGAGGAAGACCACATGGAGCATCTGCGAGCTGTGTTAGAGGTATTGTTAAATAACAAATTGTTTATCAACTTTAAAAAATGCAGTTGGATGACAGCGCGGTTACTATTCCTTGGATATGTGGTCAGTTCGGACGGAATTTTGGTGGATGAAGAAAAGATTAGAGCCATTCGTGATTGGCCTACACCGAAGACAGTTGGAGAGGTGAGGAGTTTTCATGGGTTGGCGAAGTTTTACCGTCGATTTGTGAGAGATTTTAGTAGTATTGTGGCCCCTATTACAGAGTGTCTGAAAAAGGGAAAGTTTCAGTGGAGTGAGGCAGCCGAAACAGCCTTCGCAGTCATCAAAGAAAAACTATGCACCACTCCTGTTCTTGCTCTACCCAGTTTTGAGAAGTTATTTGAAGTGGAATGTGACGCTAGTGGAGTCGGGATTGGAGCAGTGTTGTCACAAGAGAAGAAACCGGTGGCATTTTTTAGTGAAAAGCTGAGTGATGCGCGGCGAAAATGGAGTACCTATGATCAGGAATTCTATGCAATTATTCGTGCTCTAAAGAATTGGGAGCATTACCTAATTCAGCGCGAGTTTATTCTTTACACTGATCATCAAGCTCTGAAGTACTTGAACAGTCAGAGAAGCTTAAGTAATATGCATGCTCGGTGGGCAACTTACTTGCAGAAGTTTCCGTTTGTTTTGAAGCACAAGTCTGGAATGTTAAATAAGGTGGCTGACGCACTGAGTCGGCGTGCAAGCTTATTGGTGACTATGCAGCAAGAGATTATTGGGTTTGAGTTTCTGAAAGAATTGTACCCTGATGATGAGGATTTTGGAGAGATATGGGAAAAGTGTGTTCTGAAACAGACTGAAGGGGAGTTTCATATGACCGAGGGCTATTTGTTCTGTGGCAATCAGTTATGTATCCCGCGGAGCTCTCTGAGAGAGAAACTGATTCGAGAGTTGCATGGTGGTGGTTTGGGTGGTCACTTGGGACGTGACAAAACTATTAGTGGGGTGTCCGAACGTTATTACTGGCCGCAGTTGAAACGCGATGTCGGTAACTATGTTCGCAAGTGTTACGTCTGTCAAACTTCTAAAGGACAGGCTCAAAATACGGGATTGTACATGCCGCTACCTGTTCCGAATGCCATATGGGAGGATTTAGCAATGGACTTCGTTTTGGGTCTTCCACGAACTCAGCGTGGGGTAGATTCCGTGTTTGTTGTGGTTGACAGGTTCTCAAAAATGGGGCATTTTATTCCTTGTCGGAAGACATCTGATGCATCACATGTGGCTCAGTTGTTCTTTCGGGAGGTAGTTCGTTTACATGGTGTACCCCATTCAATCACATCTGATAGGGACTCGAAGTTTCTTAGTCATTTTTGGGTGACATTGTGGCGACGGATGGATACCACTCTGAAGTTCAGTAGCACTGCGCATCCACAAACTGACGGACAGACAGAGAATCTAAACCGAACACTGGGGAATTTAATTCGGAGTATCTGTGGGGATAAGCCAAAACAGTGGGACGTGGCTCTGGCACAAGCTGAGTTTGCATATAACAATGCTGTTCATACTGCTACGGGTAAGTCTCCATTCGCTTTAGTGTATCGACAATCTCCTAAGCACGCGTTGGATCTGGCAAAGCTTCCCAAGGTCACTGGTATGAGTGTTGCTGCTGAGGCTATGGCTGAGCAGGTTCGTGATGTTCAGGCTGAAGTGAAGGCACGGTTAGAGGAGAAGAATGCAAAGTATAAGGCTGCAGCAGATGTTAAAAGGCGTGAGAAGTTGTTTGCTGAGGGAGACCAAGTTATGGTGTTTTTGCGTAAGGAGAGGTTCCCGGTTGGTACCTATAATAAGTTGAAGCCAAGGAAGTATGGACCGTACAAGGTGGTCAAAAAGATCAACAATAATGCCTATGTGATCGACTTGCCTACTGATATGAACATATCCCGAACTTTCAACGTAGCTGACCTTTATGAGTTTTGTGATGATGTTCCGCTCTATCCAGATTATAACTCGAGGTCGAGTTCTTCACAAGTGGGAGAGACTGATGTAGGACAATTGGCTTTGGACTTTGAAGAAGAGTTGGATAGAAAATTGTCCAAAAGAGGTGTTTCAATGAAACGGGCATAACTCTTCGCTCGGTTGACAGATTTCCTATTATAATATGTTTTCGGAAAGGGTTTTCGAAGCTCCATAGCGGTACAACCTGGGCTTGCCCGGTTGACGACATTTACTCCCTCAACGGAGCTGTTTAAGATAGGTTATCGGGCATCCGAAGATTTTTATGTTTTTATTTGTTTTCCGTTTTTATTTTATTTAGCTGAGGATATTTTAGTCTTTTCCGTTTTTAGGGTTTTCAAAGCCTATTTAAGGGCTTTTGTTATCAGTTTCGAAGTATTGAATAAAATTTACAATTTGGTTTCAGTTTCTTTTTTTTCTGGTGGATTCCAGTTTATGTTCTGTTAGGGTTACGCTTGTGATCCTAGAACTTCCGTTCTGCGTCACAGGTGGACTTGGTGTAATTAAATGAAAATCAATAATGGATATAGCTAGAACAATGTGTCGTTACATACAGGAATAATTAGACGTGACAATGGTGCATGACCTATGAACTTATACTAGATTCATATTTGTATCTTCGTTTTTAGATACTTCTCCAACAGTGCATAATATATATTCTATTCCTAGCTGCACTTATTCATCTCCCGTGGAATTTTCAAAAGTCTTATATATATATATATATATTATATCGGGAGGGATCGGTGGACACAATTTTTGGATGGCTTACAATTTAATAAAGTTACTTCTTTTTTATTTCATTCTCCTTTATTTATTATTCATTTCTTTTATTTTCTCTTTTCTCTCTCATAGATTCACTTTCCTAATTAAAATCTTATTAATATTACCACTTCATCTCTCGTACGTTGTTTTTCTTCCTCTTCATAATATTTGCAGTAATTTTTTTTATTCTTAATGCTCAACATCGTTGCAAGTATTGCAGTAATCTAAATTGCATTTGTGTATGTCATTTTTTATGCTTATAATTCATGAGCAGTGGGTACATCTATAATGTGAGAATTAAAAAAATATAATTTTTACTGTGCATTGGAAAAATTTTTATGTGAGAATTTAGAGAGAAGAGATTCCGAGAGACTTGAAGACAAGAGAAAATTAACAGGGAAGAGGAAGAAAAAACGTGAATACAACAACTTATCTATTATTTTACTACTTTTATTTCCACCATTATTAAATTAGATTTATAAATGATTTTTCTTTTTGAAAAAAAAATAATTGTTTCCATTATCAAATATCCACATAGTAATTTTTTAATTCCAAGCAGTAGATTTATAAATGATTTTTCATTATAAAAACAAATATATTTTTTTAATCGGGATTCATGAAAGAATTCATAGTATATTTCTATACTCTCAATTTCTTTTTCTGGTTTACTTCAAATTCGTGTGTGTGTATATATATATATATATATATATATATATATATATATATATATATATATATATATTAAAGTTTTGGTAAAATCCTAATATTAATAAAATTATTATTTTGACGAGATGATGTTAGTCCAGTGGTATACTCTTCACACATACACTAGGTTGTGGGTTCAAGTCTTCCCCATCCTCAAAGCTTCAAATTTATAATGTAATACTTTTTTAAAAAAATTATTAATTTATTTGGAGATTTTGGGAGGATTAAATCAATTTTTAAATGAGATATTATCATTTGAGTCCCTATGTTTTTTTTTTTGAATTATCTCTTTTTTACTCACTTATTCATTTTTCATTGCAATGGTCCATATGTTTTCAAAAACCACTCAATTTGGTCAATCTGACCAGAATTTTAACAGTCAATTGTCACATAAAATGCTAAATGACAGTTTTACCCTTGAATTTAAAATAAAAATAAAACCTTTTATTTTCTAAATTTTATTTAGAATTATAAATTAATTTTAACTTTTTTTAACAAGGAAAAGAAATATAAAAATTATTTTCTTTTATTCAAACCCTAACTCAAACCCAAACCTAAATTCAAACCCAGCCACCACCCAAATTCGAAATCAACCACCACACCAAACTTAAATTCGAACCCAGCCACCACCTTAAATTCGAACCCAGCCACCACCTTAAATTCGAATCCAGCCACCAAACCCATACTCGTAATCAACCACCATACCAAACCAAAACCTAAATTCGAAATCAATCCCTGCCATAGCCACCACCATACAACAACCTGAAACCTAAATCGAAGCAACCCAGAAATGAAACCCATAAATTTATCAAAAAAATCTCTAGAAATGTACTAAAAATTTACCATAAATGAAACCCTAAATCAAAGCAACCGAGAAATTTACCAGAAATTTATCAAAGCATCCCAGCCAGCCGCCCAACCCCTCCACCGAAACCAATCTCCAACCACCTAACCATCATTATCTACCTAAAACCCTTCCAACCCTTCCAACCCAGAAAACCCAAAAAAACCCTTCAAAACACCACCACCACCACCACCACCACTATCACTGAAACCAAACCATCCACCTCCCAACACCAAAACCAAACCTAGAAAACCCAGTACAACCCCCAAACCCTTCAAGCAAAACCCACCTACTAGGCCATCGCCGTCGCCATCACCACCGCCATTCCCAAATCCAACCATCGTCGGTGGCCAAACAAAGCCCAAACCCAAATAAAACACCCACAGTTCCTAAAATCAGGTCGTTTCCGTTAGAACCCAGTTCTAATTCGAACCAAATCTGGGTTCCTTTTGGTTTGAACCCAGTTCTAGTTCGAACCAGATCTTAGTTCGTTTCGTGACAGTTGCGGGAGATGGATTCGAGTCATAGAGGTTAGAAAGAGACCAAAAAAGGAGAGAGAGAGAGAGAGAGAGAGAGAGAGAGAGAGATCAAGAAAGAAGAGAGAGAGAGAGGTGGGTAGAGGGAGATAGATCGAGAAAGAAAGATATGGATTTTGGATTTAGAAAGAGAGATCGAGAAAGAGAGAGAGCGAGAGAAAAAGAGAGATGATTGAATCTGGTGTTGATTGGGTTTAGGGTTTTGTTGGTGGCTGGGTATGATTTTTATTGGAGAATCAATGAAGAACTGATTTCTAGCCACCACCACTCCAAGAACTAATTTTTGCTGGGATTGGTTTTTGGTTTTCAGAGAGAGAGATGTATTTTTTTATTTTGTAATTGTTCTTTTATTTATAATTTTTTAATTTATATTTATATATTAATTTAATTTTTATTATATAATTTTTATTATATTTTTTATGTTGACACGTGGCATATCATTGTGTAAAGACAAAAATACCCTTAGAACTGTTTAATTTGACTAACAATTGACTTACGGAAGGATAAAATTGAACGGTTTTTAAAAACATAGGGACCAATCCAATGAAAAATGAATAAATGAGTAAAAAAGAGATAATTAAAAAAACATGGGGACTCAAACGATAATATCTCTTTTTAAATTCATTATTTTGGCCTCAATTCGTGTTTATGATGGTCAATGAGATATTTGAAAGGGTTATTTTTGATTGGGATATTGTGGTTTACGGTTTTTATATGGATATTTTGTCAGCCCGACATGTCAGCGAAGATAACGGTTATTATGGAAACATAATAATCCACATCATCAAAAGTCAACCAGTCAAGGAAAGGGACACGTCACTAGGTCTCGACACTTCATCAAGAAAGTTGATATGGAAGTTTGAAACGTATGCACCAAGTAAACCCAGTTTTTTTCTAGTATGCACACAATATAGGCATATTTATGACATATTAATACGCATCACCACATTTTTGCCATGTAAGTAATATAACTTCAATTATAATAATACACGTGGCAAAAGTGTATTAGTATGCTATAAATATGTCTATATTGTGTGCCTATGAGAGCAAAATTGCCAATTAAACCCCTTCAGTTAAAAAGTCTTAATGAGCAAAGATCTTGCTCGCCAATGATCTTTACTCGGCCAAAACAGGAAATATGACCTTATCAAGATACACCATATCAAGTAGAGATCCACTCATATACAGAATCTAAGAATCACACTTTAATAAGGAAATATCCATATTTCCTCTCCAATATTAAAGAATTCTAATTGGGAAGAAACTCAAAGCTTCCAGAGGATAAACACCAAACGGGAAATAAATCCCAAAATAAGTACAAATATTCATGTACTAAGTTCTAACTCAGGTTAATATTATAATATATATTTTTTTTAATTGTTAAAACTTTGAATATAAATTATAATAAAAATAATATATATATATATATATATATATATTTATTGGGGGAAATTGGGGAATGGGTTTGGGGGAATTTCCCCCAGCACCTTACCCATTTACAAAATGGGGGCCAAGTTTGCCCCCACCCCACCCCCAAAACCCATTTGGGGGCAAAATTTACCCCAAAACCCCATTAGGGCCCTTGGGGGATGGGGCCACATGGGGAAACATCCATCCCTACTACCTACGTGTTATTGTTTGGTAGGTTGACTTTTCAACTATCCAAAAATCACCCTTAACAACGGTCATATTGTGTTTGTGTTGTGGTTTACACGAACATATTATACCGTTCTTGTTGCGTCATCGGGTCTTAAAAAAAATGTCAACCATTGACACCCCTAGTTATAATACGTGTAATGATGGTATTTATGATGCTAAAATGCTAAATTGTTTTGAGAGTGGTGATACATAAATGTCCATTGATACTCATGCTAAAAAACGAAGGTGTGTAATTCAATTATTGTTTTTCTCAAAAATAAATAAATTAAGTTTTGTTCTATTATTCTGAGAGAGAGATATTATAGCAAAGAGGAAAAATAACGGAATAAGACTCCTTTAACTTTTTTTTTTTAAAATAAATGTTTTAATTTTTAATTTTATTCGTGTTTTTAGATATTACTCTAACAAGTTGAATGATGTATAATGTGCTTAGCTTTCATACCTTATCAACAATGAAAAGCTGTTCTTGAATTGAATTCTCTTGTTGACTCCCCTCATGCTTCTTCTCAAAGCTCGAAAATTCTGAAGTAAGTATCTCCACTTTATTGCATTTCCGCATACTTAACTTGTTTAACTTTGGCCATTCAGAAATATATAATCCTGGATCGAAACTTCTAAGGCTAGGTAGATCCGATAATGTCAAGCATGTTAATTGTGGAAAGACAAACCTAGGTACTGTTACAACATCTTCTTCGGTGGTGTTAAGCTCTTCAAATATCACTTCCATTAACTTACAGTTGGAAATCTTAAGGACCTTGAGTTGGACGAGACTTTCAACCATAGAAGATGGAAATCCATGTTTTACAGTATCACAACCATCCATAATAATTTCTTTTAAATTTTGAAAGCACAGAGACATCGGCTGAAGTTGGTTGTGCCATATGGTTTGGTTACGAATGGAGGACAGATGGATTGATGCCAAAGTGGGTAACACAACCTGCAAGCACAAAAAGTAGCTGTTTATTCAGCTCAACTTGATTTTGTGCCACCTGTCTTGTAATTATTAAGAAGAACGGCAATCATTCTATATCTACTTATATCGTAATTACAAAAATAAACACAAATGGACAAGTGATTTTGTTATAAAAGATTAGGCATGTCCAAGTGATTTTGTTACAGGATATATATATATATATATATGACTTTAGATTTAGCTACCATTAGGAGAAAATGCAACAGATTAATGTGACGACACACGTGATGAAGATGAAGCCGTGAGTTCAAATAAATTTATTGTTATTCTCTTAACTTCAAATTATAGTAGTAAAAAAAAAGTTTAATAGTGTAAAAGTATATTGTTATCCTCCTAACTTCAAATTACAACAGTGTAAAAATAAATAGATCATTGCTTTTACCCTTTCGATAATCTGAAGGGAGAATCATAATTACAAAAACCTTTAATGAAGAAATGCAAAAAGTAGTGACAATCTTATTGTAAAATTATTTAATTTTATTTCATTATTATTATTATTATTATTATTATTTCAGAACATTTATTAGGATATAATTAATTGTTGATATTGTTATTAAGAACCGATTTTGATGCATGATCCGATTTACAAGAAGTACATCGACTATAAAAGTGGAAGATTGCTCTTTTATATGCAAGTTTCAGAAAATTATCTATCCAAGGTCATTTAAGTATACAGTCCAGTTTGATCTCGACCACTAACAGATTTAAAACTTACCATTCATGACTGTATGCTACTGAGGCCAACACTTAATTATCTCAAGCTGGACAAATAATGTAACTCATAGTGAATTGGCAAGTTAAAACATGTCCAAACTTCACAATAATTATCTATCTTGCAGCAGCAGCAACAATGGAATGTCTGTAACTACAACTTTAACAAAAATCTATTAATAGTTATTTGATAATTTTTTTTTTGAAACGGCAAATTTATTAAGCAGCCCGAAGGCAAACGGGGGAAACCCGAGCAACACACGAGCCTGCGAAAAGACAACGCAGCAAAACACAACCAAAAGCAACGAAGCTGCCAGCAAACCAGGACAGCACAAAAACACAGATAATCAAGTTTGGAGATGAAAAGCATTAATTGAGAGGATCATAAGATGAATTTTATTTTTTTTAAATAAATCGCATCAATCAAGAGAACAAAAGCATTATAGAAAACTCAAGATTAAAGTATAAAAAGATATAAAAAGCAGAGCAAAGGGGAAAAATAAATGTAAAGAAAGAATGAAAGAAGGTAACAGGGGAATAATTAACCTTTTCTTCAAAGAAAGAAGGAGGGTTCTCCTCTGTCTCTGTGTTCACTTCCTCAAGTTCTTCAATACCGGGCAGAGAATTGGATGGAAATGTTTGCATTTTAGGGCAATTCCTGATGATCAAGTCAGACAAGGAGGGCAGTTCAAGTGAATTTCCATTGAAGTTGCAGAATCTTGTGAGTTCTGGAAGATCATCAAGGAACAACTGCTTTAATTTAGGGAACAGAGTGCTACTTTTTCTTTCTCCTTGTGTGATTATTACCCTTTCCATGAGCATGCAATTCCATATAAGAATGGACTCAAGATGGTTAAGACTTTCAGCGACAGAAAATGGAAATAAATATTTCAAATTATGACAACCATAAGTGTACAACCCTGTTAAATTATGGAAGCAAGCAGAGTGTGCCTGAAGTTGGTTGTGCCATATGGTTTGACTAGCAATGGAGGACAGGCTCAAGGTTGCCA
This sequence comes from Dipteronia sinensis, assembly GCA_033220585.1. Classification (NCBI taxonomy): domain Eukaryota; kingdom Viridiplantae; phylum Streptophyta; class Magnoliopsida; order Sapindales; family Sapindaceae; genus Dipteronia; species Dipteronia sinensis. The sequence continues at coordinate 78,537,282 of CM065637.1, read as the reverse complement.
GAGTGGATAATTCAACCTGCAGATAAAATTCTTATATTATTGTTTTTTTTTTTTTGAAAAGCATCACCAGAATATTATAAAGGCACCAGCCAACAGAACAAACACCAGAACAGCTCAGAAAAAAAGCGAGCAAAAGACAAACAGAACCACTGCAGAGCAACAGCAGAAGAAAACCGAAACAACCCACAACAAACAGAAAAAAGCCAAGACAAAAAAGAAACCCAGGAAAACCCAAAACAACAAAGCAACGACAAAACAGGGGAAACCAGAAACGAATCAACCAGACTCAGATGCTCCAAGACAAAACTTCCTCATCCAATTCAGAGCCATTTTTGGCTGAATTATCAGCCACAGAATTGGAAGCCCTCGAGCAATACACAACCGAAGCTTGCCCAAAGCACTCCAACATGCTACGAATGTCGAAGATGATTTGCGCATGATTCAGGCTACAACGACCGTTGCTATTCACCCAATCAACAGCACCTTAGAGTCACTAACAACAACAAGATTCCTATCAGCTAACTCATGTCTGGATATTAACAACTCACAAGCTCTGGCAATGGCAAGGATTTCAGCCGAGATGGCATCCTGAATCCCCACTGAGGAAGAGAAGATGCACAAAACCTTCCCACTATGATACCGAAGCACTCCTACAATCCCTGCTGTGCCCGGAGAACCCCTCATAGAACCATCAACATTAAACTTGAGACCGTTAACAAGCGGAGGAATCCACTCCTCTAACATGTGAAGCTTCTTTTTCGAAACTTCAAAGCAACGATCAACAATGTTTAACAAGATGAGCGTAATGGGATCCAACGAACCTCCTTTGAGATGTTTAAACCACCAAGCCACCCTAAACTTCACCATATCCTCCATTGCAACTAAGTCCACCGAACCATCCTTGAAAACTTTCTGATTCCTTGCTTCTCAAATAGTCCACACAACCGCAAAAAACAAAGACCTCCAAACACGATCAGACTTCTTCAAGGGACAAAGATTGGACCAGCCGCTCCACCAATCGAGAAGAGAAGAGGATGCACATCTGTTCAACCCCCACCAATCCATACAATTCTGTCACAACCTCCATGGCCACACACATTGGAGAAAGAGATGATCGATTGACTCCACATTGGCCTGGCAGAGAGGACAATCCAAACCGAGACCAGGCTGCAAACCGAACCTGGAAAGGACTTCCCTAACAAGGACTCTCTCATGAAGAAGCTGCCAAACAAAAAGCTTGATCTTAGGAGGACACAAACCCTGCCAAATGTCTTTAAAATCCGAAGTCTCCCCTATTTGATCACCCTCCAGACATTTCTAAAAAGACTTAACAGTAAAAGTGCCTGAGGAATCATGAGCCCAACCAATAGAATCCTGAATAGAATCCCTAATTTTCACATTTTTCAGGCATCCTAACAAACAGTTCCACTGCTCAATTTCCCTATTAAACACAGGTCTACTTAAGTTAATTACCCACTTCCACTCTAGCCCATCTTTTTGCCAGAAGTCTCTAATACAGCCCATTTTCTTAATTGCCGGAGAATAAATTCTAGGAAAAGCCTCCTTAAGGGGAGTACCTTCCACCAACATGTCCATCCAGAATCTCGCTCTATCCCCCCTTCCCACAACAAACTGCAACCCGTCTGACAAAACTCTAGCCGTAGGAGAACCTTGAGCAAACAAATTACCTATCGTTTTTGTAAACAAAGAGCTGCTAACACCATAATACCAATCCCATCTTAAGATATCCGTTTGCACCATATATTTAGCACAGATAACCCTTTTCCACAAAGGCAGATCTTCCGCTCCAAACCTCCACACCTACTTGGCCAAAAGACATTTGTTCTTAGCAAGAACCGATCCAATACCTAACCCACCATCATATTTGCTCTTACAATGCCTCTCCCATTTGATCGAATGGATCTTCTTTTTACCTCCACCATCCCCCCAGAAGAAATTCCTTTGAAGCCTTTCAATCTTTTGGGCCACATACACCGGCATTTTGAACACTGACATGAAGTAAATCGGAATGCTAGACATCACTGACTTGATAAGCACCAATCTCCCTCCCTTATTGAGAAACACTTTTTTCCAAGGCGCCAAGCGATTTTCAATCTGCTTAACCAACTCTCCCTAAAACAATTTCGAACACAGATGGCCACCTAAAGTAAGACCCAAGTAGGATAAGGGTAGCCGAGTCTTAGAACACCTAAAAATACCAGCCCAATTCATCTCCAGCTCCCCGCCTTTGCCCACCCTCACCACACTTGTTTTCTGGAAGTTATTTATAAGACCCGAAGCCAACTCATAGCACCTTATATCCTTCTTGCATTCCTGAGATACTCCACCTTTGGTTGAAGAAATAGGATAGTATCGTCCGCAAACTGTAAATGCAAAATGTGAACTGAATCCTCCCTAAAAACAACCCCTTTCATCATGTCCAAACCTACTTTCCGAAACAAAGCACTTAAGCCTTCCACCGCCACGTTAAATAAGGAAGGGGATAAATGATCGCCTTGTCGCAGACCTTTTTCCATCCCAAATTCCCTAGTCGGGTTCCCATCAACCAAAACCGATAACGTTGGAGAGGAGATGATATTCCCAACCCAATTTCTCCACATCCTCCCAAAACCCATCTCTTTCAACATATCATCCAAAAAAGCATGATCCAGGCTATCATAAGCTTTTTCGAAATCAAGCTTATCTAAAAGCCGTCCAGCGTTGTTTCTCTTCCAATGGTGTATAATCTCGTCTGCAACAACAAAGCTATCTAAAATTTGGCGATTCCTAACAAAAGCCATTTGCGCTTCCACTATTACCGACGCAATGAATTTCCTCAAACGGTTAGCTAAAACTTTTGCAAGAATTTTATACAAGGAACCAACCAAACTGATCGGTCTGAAGTCATTCATTGCTTCAGGTTTGATACACTTAGGAATAAGGGCAATGAACGTCTTATTAAGCTCCTTGACAATCAAACTGTCCTGATAAAATCCTTCTAAAAACTTCATGAAATCATCTTCAATAACCTCCCTATTAGCCTTGATGAAACTCATATTGAAACCATTCGGACCTGGGGCTTTGTTGTCGTCGCAACTAGCCAGGGCCTCCATTACCTCACCCAAACCAAACCTTTCCTTGAGTAGGGAACTTTCCAGAGCCATAAGTTTTTTTTAAAGGGAAGCCTAATAATAATCGGACGCCTCCATGATACATTTTGGTAATGCTTCTCAAAGAAGGCAGCCACCCCAAACCTTATCTCTTGCTTATTCGAAATCTTCACCCCATCAAAGACAATTTCCTCTATGGAATTCCTCTGACGTCTCCCACTAGCAACACAATGAAAAAACTTAGAATTCATGTCTCCTCCTAACAACCATTTGACCATGGATTTCTGTCTCCAGTCCTGTTCCTCCAGACGAAGACATAACCTTCAATCTCTCATGTCTCAAGGATTACGACCACCCATCCATGGCCGTAGAGTCGTCAAGACTCTTAGTAGAAGTCTTATCCTTAGTCTTAGCCACGGACCACCTCTTAATGCAAGACTTAGAAGCTTTCAATTTTGTCAACAACTACTGAACCATGAGATCTTACAACTAACCTAACCCCTTTTTACCTCGAACATCAGGTCTTTGTCTTCCAGCCATCTATTATGGAACCGAAAGGGACAAGGGACACATTTATCCTCAGAATCACCTAACGTCATAACACTATGGTCTGAGATCTATCTTGGTAAACCTTTTTGCATAACTGACGGAAACTAAGAAAGAATTCGAGGGGAGACCAGAAAACGGTCTAATCTAGCCCACAACCATACTTCCATATTGTTCGACCACGTAAAATAAGAACCTCTCAACGGAATATCGACTACCTTAGCTTGGAGGATGAAGTTGTTGAAATTTCTAGCCGACCATTTGTCAAAAACTGCACCATTCCTCTCTAAAGCGTATAAAACTGTGTTAAGTCTCCCCCTAAGCACCACAGAGTCGAAAAGGTTTGTTGAATGTCAAGTAAGAAATCCCACGTCTCATTTCTCTCAACCTCTTTGTTTGGACTTTGGCACAAAAATATTGCAGAGAACCACCTCTTTGCCTTATCTGGTCAAAACCCCCTGATCGAATCATATTTATACCTATTTGAGGTCCCTATTTCCAATCATTTGTTCTCGTTTTCGAGTATATTTTTGTTCATAATGTCTTTTGTGAGCCTTGTGTAGGTAATCATCCATAAATAAGGTGCTTGAGCTTAATTGAAGAGTTTTTGAGTTTTTTTTTGGGCTGAAATGGAAAATACCGTGCAGACCACTCAACTTTCGGGGGCCATATCTCCCTCCTCAGATTGAACTACATTTTATTCTACCTATTTTCGGAAAGCCCCGGATGTCTACTTTCTAGTGCTTTTAACAGATTGTAATTCCGGGTTTTTCACAGAAAGTTACGGTCATTTTCGTAACTGTGCGTGATGTTAGAAATTCTTCTCCAGAGGGTAAAATGACTTCACCCAAGTCGCATTTTACACTGTTAAAACGTATATTCTAGCTCAGTATCATAGGCGACTTGGGTGGCTACTTCCCTAAGTCGCCTTTAATGTCTCCTTTTTGTTCTGATTTGTTTACCAGTGTCCAAGGCTACTTCCAAGGCCACTTGGAGTTGCCTTGGAAGTAACCTTTTGGTCAACGCCAACTTTTTGACAATTTTGCCCCTTCCCCTTTTCAATTTCCTATATATTTCCACTTCCTTCTCTCTTCTTGATATCTTCTCTCCAGCACAAAAACTCAAGAAAACCTTCCCCAAAATACTCCAAGAACGCATTTCACCTTTCATGTCCACAAAATCACATCATCTAACCCCAAATCCATCATCCAAACCTTAATCCCACTTCACCAAACACTACATAACCAACTTCCCTTCATTTCCCACCATCAAAATCCATTCTTGGAGCACAAAAAGGGAGCATCAAGGGAGAGGACGAACCAAGCATTTCAAGTCAACCAAAGAGGAGTTCTTCACTATAGTTTTCTCTAAACATTTCTCTCCTTAATTATTGTATTGTATTTGGGATGGCTTTTATGTTATGTATATCTTGTGTAGCTATGTTTTGTAATATGAACTAATTTCATCTTAGCTAAGGCTAAGATGAAGCATTTTCTATGAATCATCAATGAAGACTATCACTTTAATTCCATTGCATTTGTTATGTATGTTTATTTCTAATGCTTAATGCTTCTAGGTGCTTAGCTACCACTTAGATGATATTTTGATTGTTGTGTGAAGGACCGAAAGGTGAAGTACACAATGTGCTCGATGAAATGCCTAGTACAAGTCTAGTAAGATAAAAATATGCATGCTAGCTTGTAGGATTCTTTTGTATGCCATAGATCTTAATGAATTTGTATATAGTTTGGATAACCATTGAGAAATAGGTTGTTGGTGCATATAAATGTTGTTTTTATCACTTGAGAGAGGTTAGAGACAAATTCCGGGCATATGAATCTACATGTGTACTTGCATAATTTATCCAAATGATGTGTCTAATATTGATGAGAATTGGAAAGGTGGATTCAAGGCCTTAGCCTCGTTTACAATCAAGTGCTTGAGTTTTTTCAATTGATCATTGAAGTTTAATTAATTGCTTTGTAGTTGTAATTTAGTTTAGTTTACTTTGAAATTGTATGATCAAATCGCCAAATCTTTGTTACCGGATTAGTGATCCAATCGATCTTTTCGATACTCAAAACCTTATTCCTCATGTGAACGAATTCTATTTATCATTGTACTATACCACGGCCTTGTACTATTGCAAGCTCACGTTTCAGTGCGGTCAATTTTTGGCGTCGCTGTCTAGGAGTGAGCGAGCGAGCAGATTTTGGCTATCGATTTAAGTCGATAGATTACTAATTTCAATTTTAATTTTGTGTTTGTTTGTTTCTCTTCATAGGAAGATTACTCTTGTATGCACCAGCGTACACGGTGTAATAATTTGAGGTTCCTTGATTTTGATCCAGAAATTGAGAGGTTAGCCCGAAAAAACAGAAGAGAAACAGAAATAGAAGAACAATGGCAGAAAATCCCCCTCATTTGGTTCCTAGCCCAAATCCGAAGGTTGCTCGAGGAAATCCAAATCCGAATGTTGCTCAAGATGGGCAAGACGCAGATATCGAAAGAGCAATGAGGGATTTCATCATGCCACAGGTGAACCAAAATATGTCACCCATTCAATTGCAACCGGTGGCAGCCAACCATTTTGAGATCAAGGCCCAAGTTTTCCAGATGCTAACATTGATGGGGCAGTTTGGTGGCTTTCCGAGTGAAGATCGGAATGCACACTTGAAACACTTTGATCAAATTTGTTCAATATTCAAGATCAATGGAGTCTCGAAGGATGACATTAGAGTGAGAATATTTCTTTTTTCCTTGAAAGATAGAGCCAAGGCTTGGTACGATTCGCTAACTCTGGGGTCAGCTGCTACATGGGCAGTGATGGCACAAGCCTTTCTAAGCAAGTATTTCCCTTCAGTGAAGGCAACTAGACTCAAGAAGAGATCAACGCCTTCACTCAGTTTGAGTCAGACTCTTTATATGAAGCATGTGAAAGATTTAAAGAGTTACTTAGAAAATGTTCTTGCAATGGGATGCCCAAGTGGTTTGTTGTGCAAACTTTCTACCTAGGAATGAGCCCTTCCACACATCAATTTGTGGATGCAGTAGCAGATGGTTCATTGATGAACAAAACCATGGATGCATCCTATGATCTTTTGGAAGAGATGTCTGTAAGCAACATTTATTGGGGAGGCGAAATGCATGTATCGAAGAAAGCATCTGGAATGTTAGTAGTTGATGAGGTGACCGCTTTGAAAGCTCAAGTTAAAGAATTAACAAGACAAATGGTCAATATGGGTACCAGTTCAAGCTCAAGCTCAAATTCAGGCCAAGTAAACATGGTGAGCTGTGAACTTTGTTCAGGACCTCATTCAAGCACAGATTGCCAAGTGGGAAACTCATTTTCTTCCAGACCCATCTGAACAAGTTTCTTTTGTGAACTATAACAGGAACTTTAACCAATATGCAAACCAAAATGTAACTTCCCAAAACAACCCCTTCTCCAACACATATAACCCGGGATGGATGAATCATCCTAACTTTTCTTGGAAGGACAGCCATGACCGACCAATTCAAGCACAAGCAAATTTCAGACAACCACTGGGATTCCAACAACAACCCGGTTTCCAAAATCAGCTCACCAACAACCAACCTGAGAAGAAACCTACACTTGAAGACATGTTCTCCAAGTTCATCAACAAAATAGATACGTGGATGGACTTGCAAAACAATACCATGAAGAAGCTAGACACCAAGATCGACCAGCTAGCTCAACACTTCCAAGCCTCAATTCAGAACTTAGAGACACAAATTGGGCAATTGGGGCACTAAAATAATACACAGTTTGTTAGATATGCAGTGTGAAACAGTCATAAAATCTTCATTCCGCATGGAAATCAGGCGCCCAGCTGCACCCACCGCATCAACACTTACACCTCTCGAGAGCAGGGTACCTCCAATACTTTTAAAAATGTGACTATCAAAAGCTATCAACTTTGAATCTTGAATAAACAGCACCGTAGGATTTTGTTTTAATGCAACCTGTTTCATCTTTCTTCTCTTCACCTCTATCCCCAATCCTTCACGTTCCAAGACATAGCTAACATAAAAAAGGAAAAACCCCTAAAGAACAAACAACCAAAAGACAAACAACCAGAAGACAAACTTGCTCTTATAATCTAGCTTTATCCTCACGTTCTATAGAGCTCCCTCACGTTCTATAGAGCTCACTATCTCAGTTACTTCCTCCTCATTTCCATGAAAATCAAAACCCAAAGCGACTCCCGTTTCCAAAACCTTCGCAACCCCGTCCTCTAAATCTCACTCTAACGTTTTTTTTTTTTGAACAGCAATGATTATTATTGAGAGAAATCATGTCGGCAAAGGGGCACCGAAAAGCCAACACCAAAGAAAAGACCCATCTCACCACAACAACCCAAGCAAAGAGAATAAAGTGCAAAGAGCAAGAAGCCTCCTAGCCAGAAGCAGACTAAGAAAACAGGGGACAAGAGGACCCTGAAACAAAAACGAAAGCAAAACCAGAACAGAACAAAAACGCACAGTAGCCGCTATAGCTCCCTAAAATCAACTATGTCCTCCCCCCCGCTGGAGCTTCTCTTCGCCAGAGAATCCGCCAACTCGTTAGTTGACCTCGGATTATAACAAACAGAGAGGCCACTCCTTTTCTGAAGAAACCCTCTGATGTCAAGAATGATATGAAGATGATGAAAGCTCCCAAAATCCTCTAGATTATTGACCCAAGAAACGGCCTCCATAGAATCACTCACAATCTGAATTTTCCTTTCAGTCAACCTTTGATCAGCAATGCACAGCTCACAAGCTTTCCTGATAGGTCTATTTTTATGTTTTGCATGGCCCCTAATTTCCTATATTTTGCTCTTGTTTTCCATGTAAATACCATCTTTTAAGAGACCAAATGGTTTGTGCAGGTCCTTTCTGATCTAGGGCTGTCCTGACTCGGAATCGAGGGATTTTTAGGCGAAGCGAGGAATTCATAGGGCATTGAAGCATTTCCGCGGTACGCGTACCACGATAGTTAAAATGTTGTACCGCGAGAATGTACCGCAGAAGTTGGTAGTAGGTGCATCGTAGCATTTCCGCGGTACGATTCGTCTAAGTGTACTGCAGAAACGTACCGTGGAAGTAAAAATCCATTGTCCAAAACTCTACTTTTTCTGCCCCCTAGTCCTAGTTTGGTGGGGATATGTTTTCTTGTCTCCTGTTGAGAGCTGAAGGAGATGTCTTTGTATTTGATTTTTGCCTTAGCCCTACCTTTAGCTTAGGTATTGTGGTATAGTGTGAGAGAGAGAATGTGGGATTTCGTTTGACTAAAGTAAGGATTATGCCATGCTTAATTAATGCTCTTGTCTCTCCCTTGTTAATGAATTATTGGTGCCAAAATAGGCTACCATCGGACATTCCCAAACACATTCTCATTCTCTACAATTTTTCTCTCTGACTTGTTTTTCTCTCTACATTCTTCCCAACAACACTCTTCACAAAAAGAAAAACCCTCCTTTCTTTCCCAGCAGAAAAACTTCAGCTCTCGTGACTTTGGTGGATCATCAAGCCATTTTGGAGTAGTTAGGAGTTGGATTCTTGGAAGAAGGAAGCCATTGGAGCTAAGCATTTGCAAAGAGGAGATCTTCAATTAGTTTATTTTTTGAACTCAATCTTTAAACTCTTCTTGTATTTGGCATGGCTTGTATTTATTTGATATCTTCGATGGCTTTCATGTGTAATATGAGCTAAACTCCTTTGTCCTAGAGCAAGATGAAACCGAACCCTTAATCCATATAAATGACTCCTTGAATTTCTCTACATGTGCTTGTGTAATTATATGAATGTTTTGAATGCTTAATGCTTTTATCTTGATTGGCCATCACTATGAATGATCACTTGATAGACAAAATGTTCACTATAAATGACTAGAAAATGAGAGTATCACTAGGCTAGCTTATAAGGTTCAAGTGAGTGTTCCATAGATTTTAAATGAATTCATACATATTTTGTATGTGTGAATGAAATTTCTAAAACATCGAGAAAGATTAGAAATCAATTTAAGGAACACGAACCTATAATTTATACTTGCAAAATTGAGAGTTTAAGTGAGTTACGTGTCTAATTGGAAGGGTGAGGTGGATTCGAACTCTAGCATGTTTTCATCATATTATCACATTTGTTTCTTGTTGTGATTGTGTTTTTAATTGATTTAGAATTAATTAATTTAGGATTAAAATCTGGAAACTTTCAATGTCAATTGTCCAAATAGTTTGCAAAGCCAACGAAATCTTGTAATCGAATCCTTAGTCCATGTGGGAACGATGCCTATATTGTCATTATACAACATTCCGACCTCGTACTATTGCGAGAGTCATATCGTGTGTAGTTTTGACCGATCAGGAGCCACAGCTGAATTAGCATCCCCACTTTTGTTCTTGAATAGGCCGTCATTACAATCCCCTGCGCCCTTGGATTTGAAGTCGATGCCTAATGCTACCCCTTTCTCAATAACTTTGGCAATCTCTTCCTCCAAGTTCCATATCACCTTCTTAGCTCTTTTCACCGCTCCACTTGCTTCTCCCTCACAAGAATTGTGAACATGTTTAGATCGTCTGGTTTTTATAGGATGGATTTTGATTAGGGATGGGTGTGGGGGCCCATTGGGGCGGGGGAGGGTCCCCCCACCCCCATCCCCATTTCTGAAACCTCCCCCCATTTCCGCCCCCAAGCCCCATTTGGGGGAAGTGGGGATGGGGGTGTTTGGGTGGAGGTTCCCTTGCCCCCACCCCCGCCCTCCATTTCCCCCATTTCCAATCTTATATTTTCTAGTCAAAATCCGAAATTTATAATTCTGGATTCGAAATTCGATCATTCCAATTCTACAATGTTTCGATATTCAATCCATATAATTGTCCAAAATTAATATAAATAACTATAATAATTTAATATTACACATAAAAGTCTAAGTACATTCAACTGTCAGGTAGTCAATTAATAGTGGAACCAAGAATAATAAAATTAAAGTTACTTTTTTTTTAAATAATATTAAAAAATATAAATATATATATATATATATTATAGACATATGGGGAAATGGGGCCCCATCCCCATTTAAAGATATGGGGAAATAGGGTGGGGGTAGGTCCCCCCACCCCCATCCCAATTTAGGTTTTTGCCCCAAACCCCACCCCCAAACCCCATTTGGGGGCAAATTTTGCCCCCAAATAGGGGTGGGGGCAAATGGGGATGGGGCCCCGTGGGAGAAATGCCCATCCCTAATTTTGATTGCAGACCTACTGCCTCGACACCTGGCTTTCTTCGAAGATGCACCTGTATTTAGCTTGTTGCCTACTGTCTGATTCCCAATATCCCCGTTGTCAGGAGCCGACACTTTGTGCCCTTGAGAACCTTAAACGGATTCCTCTTGAGGAGGAGAATTCTGTTGCTTTTCTTCCCCATAAAATAGACTGGATTTACCTTATCAAGATCCCTCAAATCAATGCACAATTCAATCCCCTGTTTTAACTTCGCTGCTTCTCTCTCAGACCTTTCTTCACCTATTTTCATCAACATATTATCAGATGGGCTCGTGCACTCGTCTACTTGCAAGTTGGCTTCATTATTAACAACAGAATTGGCCCTAAGATGATCCGACCTATAGGATACCCCATCAATATCTTCAGTTGGGCCTACGTCCTCTCCTTGCTTCTGAAAAGAAAGTTTCTCTTTTGGACCACCAGCTGGCCGCCCTTTATCACTAGGCCCAACTACCATATGTTTGGAGCAATCCCCTTTAAACAGATATAGAGCATTCCCTCTCTCTGACGAACTCGACTCCCCTTCACTGCTTTGAATCTTCCTTCCTATCTTAGTTTTCCTAATCCTCAGACTTTCATTGCACGTGGGATACCATAGGGATTTTGGTTTCAATTTTTGAATCCAGCGCCCCTTACCTTTGACTCCCACGCGAGTCCCCCCACCTACTGCCATAGTTTTGATGTTACCCACCTTTTTACCATCCACATCCAGCTTGCAGAAAGCCCCTTTCTGCCTGATAGCCTTCCTTTTAGCTTCTATAGCCCCTTTCAAACTATGAATAACATGTTTGAATTATCATCGATCAGCTGATCTTGACGATCAATTGATCATATGAGAGTGCATAGCAATTAAGCAAGAAGAGAATGATCACGGCTGATTACAGACACATCAGCTGATGACAGATCAGCTCTAACAGTAGCCAATTAATGTATGCCATGTCATACTACTAGTCTAGAAAGGGAGAATTGAAGGCTTTAACTTTAATTTACCTGGGGTACAGTCAAATTCAGCTACAATGCTAATAAAATAGTGCCTACTCCTACCAAAATAACCATAATATTTGAAAAACGTAGTCATTTTGTATCAAGTAACATAAATGTAAACAATTATTGTCTACCAAATGGACATTAGAATGACAAAAATTGGTGAATAGATATTAATTATGGAAAGAAGAAGATTGATTGTACATAAACTGACCTTTTCACTGAAAAGCGGTGTGATCCTGGTACAATTATCCTTCAAAGGAGTGAAAACAAATGTCTCCATCTTTGGACAATTTGATATCTTAATAGTTGTCAAGGAAGGACATTCCAGAGTATTACTTCCTGAATAGAAACTTCTCAAGTTTGGCAAAGATTTCACAATAAGGCAGCTTAGTTGAAGGAATGTGATTTTCTCAACGGCTGCTGCGTCATTCTCTCCTTCCATAGTGATGATTTCTTCCATGATAGCACAGTTTTTTATTTCCAATTCCTGAAGTTGCATAAGGCCCAAGATTACAGATGGAGTAAATATATATCTCAAGCTGCTGCAATTATCAACTTTCATCGATTTCAGGTTTCTGAAGCCCAGAACTGCCGAGTGATTCTTCTTCCAAATATGCTCCAATCTTGGTAGATCAACCAGGAAAAACTCACTTAACTGGGACAGCACCTTCAAATCTCCATCGGCATTTAGCTCTTCCAAATTAAACACTTCTTCTAGTGAATCGCCATTTCTTACATGCAGCTTTTCCAAAGAGTTCAAATGCTGTAGCAAATTCCCAGAAATAGCACTCGAGATATTTGCACAGTCATCCATCACCAGCGATTTCAAATTGCACAAGACTTGGACAGGAAATTGGCCATGCCACACTTCTTTCAAATGGGGAAATTCCGAGGTTGTCAAATGTTGTAAGCCACGAAATCCAATCTACCAAACAAGAATATTTCATTTAAATCCATTTCAAACAAAAGAATCATGCATGATCGCTTGCTAGTGTCTCTTAAATTAGAACATATTTTTTTAGAGATAGATATCCACTAAGAAGAGTATGTTTTGTGCTGATCAGATGAGACACATGGATCTTATTGGTGAAATATTTGAAATATAAAATATAACACGGAATAAAATAGAACGATAGCCACAACAGCATAAGAAATTAAATAAGTAAAAATCCAGTTAATTAATCAATACATACCATGTCTTTGAACAATTTTTGTATTGTTGTATTAAGACTGCCTTCCCAAGAGCCTTCATCATCTACTTCTGCTGTTTGTAGTCTTTGTAACTTTGGTGTGCTTAAGACTCCTTGTGAAAAAATCTCCATGGTGGGACATTTTCTCACAACTATTTGTTGTAAAGAGGGAAATTCGATGTTACAATTCCAGGAGCAGAAGCTTGTAAGCTTTGGTAAAGAATGAAGCTCCAAATATTTCAGATGGTTGAATATAATCCGATTTTCCACTTCATCAACGCCATGCATTATGACTTCTTCTATCATTTTGCATTCACTTATTTTCAGTCTTGTTAGTTGCACCAGACTTTTGGCTACTGAGACCTCCATTAAATTGACCAATCCATCACAATGTGATACTTCAAACTTCTTCAAATTTAGAAAAGACACAAAGGAAGGAACTAGATTTTTTAAGTTGTCGCACTTTAATACTTCTAGACTTGTTAAATTTCGAAAAACTTTACAAAGCAGAGAATCCTCTTCCCACTGATGCAACGAGTCTGTCAAGTCAAAAAGCTTCAATTGACTCAATTTACTAGGTGTCTCAGCATATTTTTTCTTACAATTAAGTTCTTTACATGTGAATATTTCCTCGAAAAAACCATGACAAACATCAAGTCTCTCAAGATTAGTTAATGTGTAGAGGAAATAACATGGACAAATACCACTTTGCTTACTAGCGCTTATCAACTCAACAACTTTTAGATTGCATGAGTACTTTGAAAAGTTTCCATGCAATATCTCTTTCACGATCCAATCCCACTCTACTGACAAATGTTCTATTTTGGGGAACGCAACCTGCAATAGGAATAAAGGTTTAGTTGGTGCTAGTAAGGGAGGACAGATGGACGTGGTGTAATTAAATGAAAATCAACAATGGATATAGCTAAAGCAATGTGTACTTATATACAAGAATAATTAGACGTGACAATGGTGCATGACCTATGAACTTATACTAGATTCTTACTAGTATCTCTGTTTTTAGATTCTTCTCCAACAGTGCATATCATATATATTCTATTCCTAGCTGCACTTATTCATCTCTCGTGGCATTTTCAAAAGCCTAGTTATATATATATATATATATATATATATATATATAAAGTTTTTGTAAAATCCTAATATTAATAAAATTATTATTTTGACGAGATGATGTTGGTTCAATGGTAAATTCCCAACGAAAAATGCACACTATTCCTTTTTTTCTATCAAATCGATCATAACCACTACTACATTCCATGTAATTGTGCACCACAACTAGGAACTAATAAGGTATCATGCCTACTAATTATTAATTTATTAATCGAGCCCCCGCTTTTTAGTTGTGGTTCAGAGGTTAGTCCTTGAATCCAGTGTAGAAAAAAATACAGAAATAGAAGAAGAATCCACTTTGAATTCGAATTCAAACGAAGAAAAAAAATTTGATTGTTTCTAGATATCTTAATTGATCACGAGGTTGTGGGTTCGAGTCCTTCCCCCTCCCTAAAACCCCGAATTTATGTAATACTTCAAAAATAATTATTAATTTGTTTGGAGATTCTGGGAGGATTAAATCAATTTTTGAATTCATTATTTTGGTCTTAATTCGTATTTATGATTGTCAATGAGATAATTAAAAAGGTTATTTTTGACAATTTCCTCTACTTTGGGATATTATGGTTTACGGTCATATTGTGTTTGTGAAGTGGTTTACCCGAAAATATTATACCGTATTTGTGTTGCGTCATCGGGTCTACAAAAAATGTCAACAATTGACACCTCTAGTTATATATAATACGTGTAATGATGGTATTTATGATACTAAAATGCTAAATAGAGATTCGCCTTACAATCCACAAATTATCTATTTACACTCCAATTTAAATTTTTTTATGACAATTTTAACCTGAATTAAAATTACTAAACAAGACAAAAAATTCTAAAGACACTCCAAACTAATTAAATTATTATAAAAAGATATCTTCTCTCTTAAATCATTAAATTAAATAATATGTATTAAACTTTCTCTCCTAAATCGGCTGTTACCATATTAAACACTCTCTCCTAATCATTCTCTCTCAATTTTCAAAAAAAAAATTCAATCTCCACTCTAATTAATAGTTAAAGAAAAAAAACTCGTTAATATTTTGGTTTTTTACTAACAATAATATATATATATATATATATTTAAAAGTCAATACAAATACCTTGCTTTAAAAAAATAGATATATGATAATTTGATTTGTTGCAACTAGATTCGATTAAACTCAGAATTTCTAAGACTAATGAAAGAATTAAAGTTCTCTAGACAACCACATACTTACAAAAGTATCAAAAAACATTTTCATATTTCATTTTTTTTTTTGAAAAACAAGGTACTAGTTTTTTGAGTTTTTTTCTTTTAATATATATATAGTTCCTAAAAATTAAACTTACTCATAAGTTTTTTTTTTCTTAACTGTTAGTCATACTTGAGAAAGAATATAGATAGAAAATTAGAGATAGGTATTGGAGGAGAGAGAATTTAATATGGTAATTAAAAATTTAGGAGAGAGTGGTTAATATGTAATATTTAATCTAATGATTTAGGAGAGATAATTTCTTTTTTTTAATAATAATTTTATTGAAAAAGTGTCTTTAGAATAGAAGTATCAAAAGATAAAAGGATAATCTTGGAACAAAAAGGAGTGTTTTTAGAATTTTTTTTAAATTTAAAAGTTTAAAATGAAGTGTCTTTAAAAAAGAAGTGTAAAAAGAAAAAATTAGATTGTCAAAAGAAGCTCTCAATGCTAAATTGTTCTGGGACTAGTGAGATATAAATGTCCATTGGTACTCATGCTAAAAAAGAAGGGTTAACAGAAAGAGAAAACAAAGGTGTGTAATTCAATTATGTTTTTTCCTCAAAAAAAAAATCAATTATGTTTTGTTCTTTTGTTCTGAGAGAGATATTGTAGCAAAGAGGAAAAAAAATAGAAAAAGACTCCTTTAACTTATATTGTAGAAAATAAGTTAAAGGAGTCTTTTCCCTTTTTTTTTTTAATAAATTTTTTTAATTTTTAATTTTAACGGTATTTTTAGAGATTCCTCTAACTAAAGTTGAATGATGAATAATGTGCTTAGCTCTCATACCTTATCAACAATGGAAAGTTGTTCTTGAATTGAATTCTCCGGTTGACGCCCCCTATGGCTCTCCTCGAAGCTCAAATATTCTGAAGTAAGTATCTCCATTTTGTTGCATCTCCACATCGTTGGGTAGAAACTTTGAAGCCTCGGTAGCTCTGCTAGTCTTAAAAAGGTTAATCGAGGAAACTTAGGCACTACTTCATCTACTTGTTTTTCCTTGGCAAAAATTTCCTCCACCATGCAACACTTTTCTATCCGAAGTTCTTCAAGTTGAACAAGAGTTCTACCTACTGAGGCTGGAAAGATGCCTTTCAAACTATCACAACGTATAACTTGTATTGAGAGTAGATTTTGATAGGTTAGAAGACCTTGTGAGTCCATATCCCAAATATGCTTCAGCTTTGGCAAATCCCTTAGCACCAATGTGTATGAGAGAGAGATTACATCAGAATCTGAAGTACCTGTGATGGTGAGCAGCCAAAAAATGCTGAGGAGAAGAACAGAGAGATTGTTGTAGTAGCATCCAGGAACTGCCATTGAAGTACAACCTTTAAAGGTTTCCTGAAAGTGTAAAGACTTACTATTCTTAGTCTGTTTAAAACATATACAGTGATTTAATGGCTCTCAACTTATTATTACTTTGACTTAGAGAACACAAAATCTTGATTTATTTAATTTCGATTGGTTCTATATGCACCTATTAAACTATTGCTTAAGTCTGAAGGGATTGTATCCCATATATGATTTTTTTGTAGCTTCTTGAAAAGTTTAATTGAGAAAACTTTCGGTTATCGTATTTAATTGAAAATTTTCTGTTTCTGAGCTACAAGAAGGCTTCTCATTGTAACATTTTATGGACCTTCACCATTTCATTTAGTAATTGAAATACAGAGCTGTGACTTTGCAAGGGGACAATGACTTAAGACTCAATCCTCTAGATCCTTACAAAATACATTTATGCTGGGTAAGTAAATTGATATTATTTAATATGGACGGTAACCAAGTATTATCTGTACATAGTAACCAAATGCATAGGATATATTTATTTTGAAATCATATACATAAGTTTGTCAATTATGATTATTATTATCTTCCCCAAGTTGAGTAGCGGGATTACGAATAGCAAATTTAGTCCTTACATATGTCTTCTAATGTTACTATGGTATTCAATGAAAGGTTATCAGACGCAAAAGGCAAAGAGTGAGGATCCAGCAGTGAAGGAAGGAAAAAAAGCTCCATCGCTAACCGTATATCCATTCCCAATGTATATGCATCCATTGCTCACTGACATTCCACCATACACTGTACCTCCAGTGTCGTATGACCACAGAACTTTTCCGGTTTTGGCATTCATGGCATATATCTGCCCTTTTCCATGTGTTGAACCAGAAAAAAGGACACCATTAGCCAATGTGACATGGCCAAAGGCAAGTGCATTGCTTGGATCAGCTGTAGACCAAAGAATTCCACCATTTCGAGCATCCATTGCCACCCACCCGCCAAAGGTTGTGGTCTTGTTGGATGTTCTTGCCATCTGAGTTGACAATGTTTGTATAGATCCTCTTTTGCTCAGTGGCTGCGCCCCAAGTTCCTCCTCCAATGCTGCCAGGTCCAGCCTCCTACAGTACAATTAGTGTTTTGTTTCAACATCTAGTTAGGTCAAATGCTAATTATCTGGGATCGAAAAACTTACAGTAGACCACAAGATGCTGCCATTATCACGATCCAGAGACCAACCAAATCCACTTTTCTGAACAGCGGCAACGATATCTTTCTTCATTCCTTTAGCTTGTATGCTAAGCATCATTGGTGCCACCCCAAAATCTGCATCCGGGATAGGTCCAGCTGGGCAGCCAGGAGTAGAAAGATTGTTACATGCGAAAAACCATAAATCATAACCCCCAAGTTGATGGTACCACTTGATCTTTCCCTAGTCCAAATCTAAGGCTAGGATTTAATTCGAATGGTTATTGGGTTCCACAAACTCGTCCGAATGAGTTGGAACTGTTTGATTATATTCCCTTTCCTGACATTCTTCTATATGTGGAGGAACTGAGTACAAATTTCCTGTGGCAATATATACATGATAATAAGCAGGTCCATAGACTCCAATAATCAGCAACAACAAAATCAGGTCCATGGACTCCAATAATCAGCAGATCATGATCATCATCAACTACAATTGTTGGAGATGCTCTCGAAACTGTCCAATTAACATTCGCAACCAAACCTGGATTCGGGCTTAAACCTGTCAGGTGATGAAAGTTTTTCTTCCAAACCAGCAAACCATCAGAGGCATTGACTGCATAGATTCCAGCTTGGAAAATAATGGGTTCCATTGAAAATAGATGGTGTTGCACTTATGTCTTTTCCTGCAAAGACTTCCAACTTTAAACTCAGCTTGGAAACTCTTTTGGTGCTGATTTTGGTCTCCTTGCTTGCATGTCTTCTGTTGTATAAATCCCCACCATGGCTTAACCAGTTTTCTGCAAGTACTGTGAAGGTGAGCAGAGAAAGCATACATATGATGTATAAAGGAAGAAAATGAATATGTTGGTAGAATTTAGGAGGCGCCATGGAAGTGGGAGTTTTAAGTTATGTTATTGTTACAAATTATTTGTGGATTTCATATCATATGCTTCTTGTTTATATAATGTCACAAAGGTTGAAAACTTCAATAGTGCACTCCTTCCATTCCATGCTTTGCAAATTAATTAATTAATTGTCTAGGAATTTCTGTGCAAATTCAAACAAATGTTTCGGAGATGGGCTAGGATTGTGCATAAAAATCCAATCGTAAATGGGTCCAATATTAATACATTACTCCTTTATTAACAGTGCTACTTGGACTTGATTCTATGTTGTTGAAAATGTGGGTTTGAACAGGATCCATTTCAGTTTGGGCCCCAAAAAGCCCTATGTGTTTTACTAATTTGGGCTGCCCAGTTGGCAAATTACTAGAACCTCCAATTAACTACCTATCGGGAATTTGAAACCCCGGGTTGTAATACATTTTCAAAACTATATATTGATTCTTATTAATTCGATAATACCTTTGAATGTTTTTAAGTATTAAGGCTCCTCTTCAACTTTCACAAACCGGAAGATCTCAATTTTCTGTATAACTCTGACCATTCTGCAATTATAAAGAATTGTATTAGTAATAAATTATTAAATATCTCCATATAGTGTGAAAATAGAGATAAGGAAAATAATAATAAAAGAAAAATTATGATTAACAAATAAAAACTAATGTTAGATGGCTAATTACCGAGAATCAAAAATAATAAGAAAAGTTAAACAATCAATAATCAAAACGTCAATCTTTGGCAGTAGCGACAATTCTTTAAAACACAAGTTAGAAATGATGTTTTATATTGATTTTCAAAACTGATTTTTAAACACTTGCAATCGCTAGATATATAAATTTAGTAAAGTGATGAGAAAGGAATCGTTGCACAATGATTAGATGCATAACTATATATAGTGTTACTTATTGTTTCTTCTCCTTTGACTGTTATCACTTCCAAAATAACACAGTTTTTTATTTCCAATTCCTGGAGTTGCGCAAGGCCCAAGGCCAGAGATGGAGTAAATATATATCTCAAGCTGCAATATTTATCATCCACCACTAACGATTTTAAATTGTTGAAGTAGCTGGTAAGAAGTTTTTCGTACCATAATTCTTTCAAATGGGGAAATTCAAAGACTATAAAAAATTTTATATCACGGAATCCAACTTGTCAAACCCAAATATGTCGTTTTAATTCTCTTAGAATAAAGAAAATAAACAAAGTTTCAGTACAATATTAAGTTTCAACAATATATATATATATATATAACACTCTCAAATAGGAAGATCATGGCAGTTTCCTAAGATTTTATTTTGTCTAAAAATGGGACCTATTTCATTTGAACTGGTTAATCTATTTCAACATGATTATTGTCCACTGAGAAAGCTTTACTCATTATTTGTGCCTATGAGACGGTTAGTCTTATAAAAATAATAATAAGGATAAAACAAAACAAAAACAGCACAAATTTAAAGAAGATGCATGGGAAAAGTTGATGAATGAATGTACATACCATATCTCTAAAAAGCTTCTGTATGGTGATATTAAGGTCACCTACCCAACATCCTTCATCCTCTTTATCCTCTACAGGCCTTTTAAATTCCCACATCCATTCATCAGTACTTTCTGTCATTCGTAGACTTTGTAGCTTTGGTGTACTCAAAACTCCTTGTGAAAAATTCATCATCTTTAAACATTCTATCACAAGTACTCGTTGCAAATATGGTAATTCAATTGTGAAATTCCCCTTGCAAAAGCTTGTAAGGCTTGGCAAACAATCAAGTTTCAGATATTCCAGTTGGTTGAAAATAATGCCATCCTTTATTTTGTCTCCTGTGTCTACTATAATCTCTTCTATCAATTTGCAATTAATTATTTCCATTCTTTTCAATTGCTCCAAACTTTTAGCTGTTGAGAATGTCACTAAACTTATCAATCCATTACAATTTCGTACTTCCAAAGTCTCCAAATTTTGAAGAGACACCGAGGATGGAACTAAAGTTTTTAAGTTGCTACAACTTGATACTTGTAGATGTGCCAAATTTTCGAAAACTTTTCTTGGTTGAGAATTTTTCTTCCACAGATGCAACAACTCAGGCAGTTCACTCAACTTTAATTTCTTCAAGCAGGAGAATGAAACCTGAAAATTCAATAAATACACTTTGATTGAACATTTGTAATATAGACAAAACAGCTCTGTTTCATATGAAACAGTTTTGATTGAACATTTGTAATATTGCAGGGTGATATTACAGTACTGTTGATACCGACAAGGTTATTGCTAACTTGAGCGTGGCAACTGGCAACCAAAGAATGGTCGGTCTAACTTCTTTAATTTTTTTATTCTTTTTCCGTTTTATATTTAATCAAAACCAAAGTTTAAAATATAAAACAAAATCAAAAAATTTCAAAGAAAGAAATAAATAAATAAATAAAGAGCAGAGCAGACCATCAGTCTCATCACTAGTCTCCACCTCTAACATTTTTTATTTTTTAGTTTCAACTAGTTCTTTTAATTTTTAATTAAAACTATTAGATCACTTTTATTTTTAAAATACATATATCTTGTATAATTTTATTACATAAATTTATAAATTTGGAGCTAAAATAGTGCATTCACAGTAAATCTCTATAAAGCTAAACTTTATAAATAAATTCTGGAGCAATGGAATGTCTGTAACTAGAACTTTAACAAAAACCTATTAATAGTTATTTGATAATTAGTTACACAAGTGTTTTTTTAATAAACAAGATTGGAGATAAAAAAACATTAACTCAGAAGATTAATAGAATAATTTTCTTTGTTTTAATAAATCCCATCAATCAAGAGAGAAAAGCATCATAGAAAACTCAAGATTAAAGTATAAAAAGCACAGCAAAGGGGAAAAAGAAATGTGAAGAAAGAATGAAAGAAGGTAACCGGGGAATAATTAACCTTTTCATCAAAGAAAGAAGGAATGTTCTCCTCTGTATCTGTATTCACTTCCTCAAGTTCTTCAATACCCGGTAGAGAATTGGATGCAAATGTTTGCATTTTAGGGCAATTGTTGATAATTAATTCAGACAAGGAGGGCAATTCAATTGAATTTCCATTGAAGTTGCAGAATCTTGTGAGTTCTGGAAGATCATCAAGGCTCAACTGCTTTAATTTAGGGAACAGAGTGCTACTTTTTCTTTCTCCTTGAGTGATTATTACCCCTTCCATGAGCTTGCAATCGTATATATAAAGGTCCTCGAGATGGTTAAGACTTTCAGCGACAGAAATTGGAAATAAATATTTCAAATTATGACAACCATAAATGAACAACTCTGTTAATTTATGGAAGCAAACAGAGTGTGGCTGAAGTTGGTTGTGCCATATGGTCTGACTAGCAATGGAGATCAGGTTCAAGGATGTCAGAGTGGGTAATTCAACCTGCAGATAAAATTATTATGTTATTGTTATGAATAACATGTTTGAATTATCATCGATCAGCTGATCTTGATGATCATATGAGAGTGCATAGCAATTAAGCAAGAAGAGAATGATCCTGGCTGATTACAGACACATCAGCTGCTGACAGATCAGCTCTAGCAGTAGCCAATTACTGTATTCCATGTCATACTCCTAGTCTAGAAAGGGAGAATTGAAGGCTTTAACTTAAATTTACCAGCTACAATGCTAATAAAACAGTGCCTACTCCAATCAAAATAACCATAATATTTGAAAAACATAGTCATTTTCTTTGAGTATCAAGTAACGTGAATATAAACAATTATTGTCTCACAATCAGACATAAGAATGTCAAAATTTGGTGAAAGAGAATTAATTATGGAAGAAGAAGATTGACCGTACATATACTGACCTTTTCATTGAAAAGTGGTGCGATCCCGGTACAAATATCCTTCAAATGAGTGAAAACAAATGTCTCCATCTTTGGACAATCTGATATGTCAATAGTTATCAAGGAAGGACATTCCAGAGTATTACTTCCTCCATAAAAACTTCTCAAGTTTGGCAAAGATTCCACAACAAGGAAGTTTAGTTGAAGGAATGTGATTTTCTCAATGGCTGCTGCGTCATTCTCTCCTTCCTTTGTGATGATTTCTTCCATGATAGCACAGTTTTTTATTTCCAATTTCTGAAGTTGCATAAGGCCCAAGATTACAGATGGAGTAAATATATATCTCAAGCTGCTGCAATTATAAACTTTCATCAATTTCAGGTTTCTGAAGCCCAGAACTTCCGAGTGATTCTTCTGCCAAATATGCTCCAATCTTGGTAGATCCACCAGGAAAAACTCACTTAACTGGGAAAGCACCTTCAAATCTTCATCTGCTTTTAGCTCTTCCAAATCAAACACTTCTTCTAGTGAATCGCCATTTCTTACATGCAGCTTTTCCAAAGAGTTCAAATGCTGTAGCAAATTCCCAGAAATAGCACTCGAGATATTTGCACAGTCATCAATCACCAGCGATTTCAAATTGCAGAAGACTTGGACAGGAAATTGGTCATGCCACACTTCTTTCAAATGGGGAAATTCCGAGGTTGTCAAATGTTCAAAGTCACGGAATCCAATCTACCAAACAAGAATATTTCATTTAAATCCATTTCAAACAAAAGAATCATGCATGATAGCTAGCTAATTTCTCTTAAATTAGAACATATTATTTAGAGATACATATCCACTAAGACTGGAATTTTTTGTGCATCAGATTAGACACCTGGATCTTATTGGGGAAATATTTGAAATATAAAATATAACATGGAAAAAAAAATAGAACAATAGCCACAATAGCATAAGACACAAGTAAAAATCCAGTTAATCACTACATACCATGTCTTTGAACAATTTTTTTATTGTCGTATTAAGACTGCCTTCCCAAGGGCATTCATCATGATCTACTTCTGCTGTTTGTAGTCTTTGTAACTTTGGTGTGCTTAAGACTCCTTGTGAAAATATCTCCATGGTGGGACATTGTCCCACAACTATTTGTTGTAAAGAGGGAAATTCGATGTTACAATTCCAAGAGCAGAAGCTTGTAAGCTTTGGTAAAGAATGAAGCTCCAAATATTCAAGTTGGTTGAATATCATCCGATTTTCCACTTCATCAACGCCATGAATTATGATTTCTTCTATCATTCTGCATTCGCTTATTTTCAGTCTTGTAAGTTGCACTAGACTTTTGGCTACCGAGACCTCTATTAAATTGACTAATCCATTACAAAGTGATACTTCCAATTTCTTCAAATTTTGAAAAGACACAAAAGATGGAACTAGGTTTTTCAAGTAGGCACAATTTGATACTTCTAGACTTGTCAAATTTCGAAAAACTTTACAAGGCAGAGAATCCTCCTCCCACTGATGCAACAAGTCTTTCAAGCTAAAAAGCTTCAATTGACTCAATTTACTAAATGCCTCGACATGTTTTTCCAAACAACCAAGTTCTTCCAAACAACCAAGTTCTTCACATATGAATATTTCCCCAAAGAGGCCATAAATAACATCAAGTCTCTCTAGATTGGGTAACGTGTAAAGGAAACAACATGGACAAATACCGCTTTGCTTACTTGCGCTTGGCAACTCAATAACTTTTAGATTGCATGAGTACTTTGAAAAGTTTCTGTGCAATATCTCTTTCACGATCCAATTCCATTCTACTGACAGATATTCTATTTTAGGGAACGCAACCTGCAATAGTAATAAAGGTTTAGTTAGTGCTAGTCAGGGTGTAATTAGACATGACAATGGTGCATGACCTATGAACTTATACTAGATTCCTACTTGACTCTTTGTTTTAGATTCTTCTCCAGCAGTGCATATTCCTAGCTGCATTTATTCATCTCCTGTGTAATTTTCAAAAGTCTAGTTTTAGATATATATATATATATATATATATATACAAAAAATTTCACATAAGTGTGCACTGATGGAATTATATAAGAACATTGAATATGAGCCACTCATTTTACATACTTTGACTTAATATGTATGCACTTGTCAAAACTCTTTTATAAATGAGTGGCTCACAATCAGTATCATTATATAATTCTACTAGTGTGCACGGATAGGAAAATGAAAGTATATATATATATAGACTTTCTATTGTCAGTTCGAACACATATAAGATATTATCAGTTCTTTGTATGTTGACCATTGAATTTAAAAGATGCTTTAACAAGTGGATGCAACCAAGTCAAAACATTTAAATCCAATGATTCACATGCAAAGAACTGATATATCTTATATTATATCAGTTCAAACTGACAATAGAAAAACTGTATTATATATATATATATATATATATATATATATATTATTAAAGTTTTGGTAAAATCCTAGTATTAATAAAATTATTATTTTGACGAGATGATGTGATCCAGTGGTATACCCCTCACATATAGATCATGAGGTTGTGGGTTCAAGTCACCCCCCCTCCTCAAAACCCCAAATATATAGTGTAATACTTCAAAAAAATATTTTTTAAATTTATTTGGAGATTTTGGGAGGATTAAATCAATATTTTAATTCATTACTTTGGCGTCAATTCATATTTATGATGGTCAATGAGATATTTGAAAGGGTTATTTTTGACAATTTTCTCTATTTTGGGATGTTGTGGTTTACAGTCATGTTGTGTTTGTGTTGTGGTTTACCCGAAAAATTATACCGTGTTCGTGTCGCGCCACTGGGTCTCAAAAATGAACTCTAGTTATAATACATGTAATGGTGGTATTTATGATGCTAAAATGCTAAATTGTTCCGTCACCTGTGATACATAAATGCCCATCTGTACTCACGCTAAAAAAGAAGGGTTAAAAGAAAGAGAAAACAAAGTGTGTAATTCAATTATGTTTTTTCCTTGAAAAAACATAATATTATGTTTTGTTCTATTATTTTGAGAGAGATATCGTGGCAAAGAGGAAAAAATCGGAAAGACTCTTTTAACTTATTATTATTTTTTAAAATTAATGTTTTTAAATTTTAATTTTAATGGTATTTTTAGATATTGCTCTAACTAAAGTTGAATGATGAATAATGTGATTAGCTCTCATACCTTATCAACAATGAAAAGCTGTTCTTGAATTGAATTCTCCAATTGACTACCCCCGTGGCTCTTCTCGAAGCTCAAAAATTCTGAAGTAAGTATCTTCACTTTGTTGCATCTCCCCATCTTTAACTTGTTTAACTTTGGCCATTCAGAAATATACAATCCTGGATAGAAACTTCTAAGGCTTGGTAGATCCCATAATTCCAGCCATTTTAATTGTGGAAAGACAAACCTAGGTACTGTTTCAACATCTTCTTCCGTGGTGTTAAGCTCTTCAAATATCACTTCCAGTGAATTACAGTCGTGTATAAACAACTCCTCTAGTTTTTGGAGTCTTCCAAGCATATTAGATGGAAAAATATTCACCAGGTTATAACAGTCATATACTCCGAAAGAATCTATTTTGGAGAAGGAGTCCATAATGAGTTGATGACACCATATTTTTCTCATGTTATCCATTTTTTCCATATGCAAAAACTTTAGATCAAGGATTTGTACCTGAACAATTCAATTGATTGCAATAATTAATAAAATATCCATAATTGATAACCAAACACAATTACAAATAATAGAACAAAACTCTACAACTGCAAGTTCAGAAGAAAAAAATGAAGATGCAAAGGGATTAAAAAAAACGGAGAGAGAAGATAGAAACAATACCTTTTCAATCAAAAAAAGGTTGTATGTGTGAATATTGGAGGTTCTTCTCTGAATTCATTTGTTCTTCCTTGGCTGCTTGCATATCTGCACGTGGAGAATTAGAGACAAAAGCATTCATTTTGGGGCAATTCTCAACCCACAAGTGTGCCAAGGAGGTCAACTCAATCAGTTTTCCAGCAAAGTTGCAGAATGTTGTGAGTTCTGGAAGGTGTTTGAGGATCAGTCGGTGTAACTTGGTGAACAAAGTGTTACTCATCCTTTCTCCTGCTGTGATTGTTACCACTTCCATTAACTTACAATTGGAAATCTCAAGGACCTCGAATTGGACAAGACTTTCAACCATAGAAGATGAAAATCCATATTTTACGGTATCACAACCATCCATAATAATTTCTTTTAAATTTTGATGCCGAGGTTGGTTGTGCCAAATGGTTCGGATAGGAATGGAGGACAGATTGATTGATGCCAAGGTGGGTAACATAACCTGCAAGCAGAAACAATTGCTGTTTAACTTGATTTTGTGCCCCTGTCTTGTAATTATTAAGATGGACGGCAATCATTCTTTATCTACTTCTATCTTCATTATAAAAAAATTCAAATTTATTCTCAATTAAAATAAAATTTAAAATTTTCATTAAAGCTAAAATAATTACAAAAACCAATAAATTTACCAAAAACAAAATAAAAGAACAGATCATTTCCATCTCCTCATTTGTTCTTATAATTCTCTGTTTTTTTTTTCATCTTATCTTCTTTTTTCAGTTGATTAAAATAAAATTTATAGGTTTTCTGGAACATATATGGTGTTGAAAGTCACTTCCTTTTTCTTTTCTTTTATAATGTTTTAATCCATCAAAGCGAAAATGACTTGATTAACCCTCTCGTGTTGTACTACTGTTTACGAATGCCAAATGGATCAAATAAATTGAAAGCCAATTATTTGCTTGATGTGAGGAACAAGCAATATATGTTAACATGGAACATATACTTTCTACTAATTGCACTAGAGAATAAAAAACAGAGTTACCTTTTCATCGAAGAGAGGATAAATGTCATCCTGACTATTCATTTCTTCAGTTTCTTTGCTCTGTATTATGTCCACATACTTAGAGCTAGAGAAGAATGTCTTCAAATTTGGGCAATCCTCGATGGATATTTGGGTTAAGGAGAGGAATTCAACTGAATTTCCGGAACCGAATCGTGAGAGCTTCGGAAGACCTTTGAGCTGCAGGTTGAGAAGTTTAGGAAACATCGTCATGATCACTTTTTCCTTTCCACTTAATTCTTCAGTATTGATTATCCCTTCAATCGACTTACAATTACGTATCTCAAGTTTTTGTAGTTGCACAAGACTTTGAACCATAGAATATGAAAACAGAAACTTCAAATCATTACATTCCTCCAAAGTCAAGTTTGTTAAAGCTTGACAACAAGAAGATATTACTGGAAGTTGATCAAGCCATGTGCATCTTATGTTAATTGAGGATAGTTTCAGGTTCTTCAAGCTTGGAAGCACAACCTGCAGACACATATTTCACGTTTTCTTAAAGATTGAAAAGCAAGATCTACAAACATATACTGATAATATACATATACTATTTACACTACCAACTCAAAATGAAATACAAAAATAAGACAAAGGAACTTACATTTTGACTGAAAAATGACATGAAACCATCTGCCTCATCTTCAGCAACGATTTCTTGAGAGCCAATATCAGGTGTGGAAGCATTGAAGCTGAAACTTGTGACTTGTGGTAGGCATTCTAGTGTTAGGGTGTGCAGTTGAGTGAACTCAATCCTCCGTATACTTTCATTTTGGTGGACTAGTTCCATGCTTTCCTTGGAAATAATCTCTTCTAGCTTTTTGCAATTGGTCACTTCAATTTCCTGAAGCTGCGAAAGGTTATTGACCATGGAAAAAGAGAAGAGATGCTTCAATCTATCACATTTTCTAACTTTCATGATTCTTAATTTGCTGAAAGACTTTGGTGCAAGTTGGGCATAACATATCTTCTCCGAGTTGATCAAATTATCAAGAAACGGTGACTCTAGTCGAGGAAAGACATTACATAGACCCCATTCAAATGAGCTAGCAATATACTGAATGTCAGAACCATTTTGAACATGTAAATGCTTCAATTGTGGGAAACCTTCCCCGCTAAGGTCATAAACAACACTCTTAACACCCTTTAGTTTATCTAGATGGACATCTTCAGTTCTGTTCAACAGACTTTTAATCTCATTGCTCAAATAAATGCTACTACTTAATCTCAACTTCAACGTCCTTGAGGTTTCATATTTACCGGACCAGTTCCACACTTCTCCAATGAATATTCGATATCTTTCCAATTTCCCAAATGATAAGTCTTGTGGTATGATCTGGGCATTAGGAACATGTATGTCTAAAGCTGTAAGGCAAGACAATTGCTTCAACTCAGAAATACTAGCATTACTCTGTCCTTTAATATCCCATTGATAAAAACTATCACCCATATAGAGCTCCTCTAAACGAGTTAGGCTTGATATAACATTTGGTTTGATTACTTTAAGTTTTGAACAATAGCGCAAGTCTAACAACCTTAAACGGGTCAATTGTCCAATTTCTCTAGGCAACTGCTCAATATCAGATCTCAGAAAGCTAAGAACTTCAAGTTCCTTTAGCTCTCCAATAATTGCTACATCTTCTAACTGGCAGCGATCCAAACAGAGTGTATGAAGGTTTATTAGGCAGCGCAAGGACGAAGGTGGTGACAACAAATGAATTCCACTCATATCTAACACTTTGAGACCTTTCATTTCTTCAAAAACAGCATCTGGAATTTGTAAAGAGGCATCTTCCATAGATAACAAAAATAGCTCAAGTTTTGGAAATTCCATTTTTTCAGGAAGCTCGTAAATATCTCCAAACAGTAGAGTAACAGCAGCTGAATCTTTTGGCAGTTTCTTCTCTAGCGCCTCTTTCAAGCCAGCAGCATCTTGGAGATTAAACCAGAGCTTAGTGGTGGATGATATGGAAATAGCAACAGAGTGAATGACATCGTGCATTTTCACAAAATTGCTATCGTAATCATGATCCATCAACAGACATGAAGTTTTGAGATCATCTATCAACGAATGCAGCTTGTTCCTTCCTTCTTCTAATGTATCAACATCTTGAAACAAACCCAAACCCATACTATATTTCAACATGTCAGTAATATCTACACCGTATCCTCCATTACATAGACTGCAAAGCAAAAATAGAGATTTTGCTTCCTCACCTTCCAAAAAGTTGAAACTCAATTCTATGGTAGAGTACACATCTGCATTCATTCCTCTGATGATTTTTGGATTAGCCTTTTTAAGCTGATCACGTGCAGTCTTCAAGGAAGGAAGACTCTTATTTTTCAGAGCATTTGCAATTGTTTTAATTGAAACCGGCAAGCCACCACATTTTCCAACTATCTCAACTGCAATAGGATTTAAATCAGATTTTTCTTCCAAACACCCTACAGTCGTCCAAAATAAACTCTCCGCCTCTGGATCAGACAAAACTTCAACCTTGAAATTCTTCTGAATATCCATATCATCGCGTAATACATTTAGTCTTCTAGATGTCAACAATATTTTGCATTGCTTTTTATTAGCATTTTCTCCTTCTTTCTGATGTACCTTCTGCATGATACTTCCTTTCTCATCACCCACTATAGGAATTCCGATGGACTCCAAATCAAGTTTTGCCCAGACATTATCTAACATTACAAGGATCCTATTTTCTTTCTTTATCCTTTCACGTAATCGAGCAGCTCTTCCAGTTACACTCTCCTCCTGGAATTTCAGACCTAGTTCATCAGCAATTTGACCTTGAATTTTTCTGATCTCAGGTGTCTCGGTTACCTCAGCCGTAATCACAACATCAAATAACTTATTCTCTTTGGCTTGTTGAGCAACTTTTTTGACTAATGTGGTTTTACCCACACCGCCCATTCCGTATACTCCAATCAAGTCGGTATCAGTATCTGCCAATGCCTCCATAATATGCTCAGAAAGTGACTTTCTCGACGCAAAGTCCTCATATCCCTTGATGATGAGGGAATTTGTTCTTCGAGGAGGAAGACGGTAAGGAATTTTCTGAAATTTTCCTTCCGCTAAGAGATCGACCCCATCCTTCGCAGCCTTTGCTGCTTTCTTGCTGAGAGAGTAACGCATCATCGGATTAGGGCAGAAGCCTGTTGAACACAGCTTATTTGCTTTGACACTATCATCAGTGATGGGTTTGATGACCGCGCTATTCAGCCATTCCCGAACTTGCTTTTCAATCTCATCCCCTTGACTCTTGGCTACGTCATCAGAATGCTGCACACTCTCTCTTTCATGGGTCAGCTTCAGTACTTTGACTTGATCATCAATGATGGGTTTGACGACCTTTTTAACAAACTCATCGACGCTATCCAGCCATTCCTGAACTTGCTTTTCAATCTCATCCCCTTGTCTCTTGGCCTCGACAACAGAATGCTGCACACTATCTCTTTGATTGGTCAGCATCTTTACTTGTTTCTTTAGCTCCTCCATGTTCCTCTGGTATTTGAACGCATAACTTATCTGCCGTACAATGGGATCAACCAGCTGTTAGGGATTTGAATCGATGATCGCGGAAGCGTCATGCCTAATATACACCCATAACTCATAGCAATTAACTTTAATAGCAGAAAAAATAAGATGAGAGAAAATAAACCAATCACAACACAAGATATACGTGGAAAACCCAAATCGGGTAAAAAATCACGGGCCGTCAGGACGACATAGAATGTTCCACTATATGATAAATCGTTACAACCATATACTCCAGGATTCTCTCTCACACCTTAACCCCAAACCATTCTCACAACGCCCACAAGATCCTCACCAAGAACCCCCCAATATCCCCTAGGTCTCCCCTGAATATCACCCACGGATCTTCTAACTTGATCCACTGATATTCCCCTGGATCCCTCCCCGGATATTCCCTTGGGTCTCTCACCCGGATCTCACCACTCTCTGATGTTACATGGTGTTTCTTTTGACTCCACTCTAAATAACCTAATTACAAGGTCTATTTATACTAGCTATAGAGAGTTTAAGATAAAAGGAAATCATACTCCTAAACATACAAGAATTACTTGTTCCACGTAAATACTATTTCCTATTTATGACAAGTCTTCTTGTAAGTAGAAATCTTTTCCTTCAAGCATAAGACTTTTCTATTCTTCATGAAGACAAACTCTTTTTCCTTTTCCAATAAGCACAAGAACTTTCCAGAAGAAAAGCTTTCCTTTTTCGCGCAACATTCCCGATTTAGGCAAAATCCGCTATTACCGCGGTCTAGGTCGCGGTGTGCACCCCGCTCCCTACACCGCGGAAAAGCCACTGAAGTCCACCGCTCAGAATACCGCGGTTGGTGCCTTTGCCTCCGCCGCGGTCTACACCGCGCTATACATACTGGAATTGACCGCTCCTTGTGCCAAGATCCATGCGCTTGTCCGCATCGCGGTCCACGACGCGGTTTCTTCTAGAATCCGTTTCTTCAGTTCTTCTTCGGTCTTCAAGCTCCCTCAAACACCAACTCTAACTTCCAAGCGTATCCCACGTCTCCAGGAAGTTCCAACATCAGTTGAGTCTCGTTTGGTTCATATCGGGTTCACTTGAGAATACGAGCCAAAACCTAACAATTCTCCCCTTTGGCTTGAATTCTCAAGTCCTTTGTCCACAACCACAATTCTCCATACCGAGAATCACCATACCCCACCACAAGGTATAACCACTTAGGAACGAACCATCCTAAGATTTTTTTTTTCTTTCTATTTTTTGTGTTCGTTGTTCCGGCACCATGTCGAAAATAACCTGCTGAAATTGTGGTGCAACTCCTCACGTCAGATTACCAGGGAGTTCGTCAGCCATCGACATCTTTGTCCACCATACACCTTGCATCACTTTCTGACCAATGCCTTGTGCACAATTATGGACCACTAGCAGCAACATATCCTCTTCCATGGCCAGTGGGGAAAACTGCCAAAAGGATAACCATGTCCTTACATCACTCAACCCTGTGAAAGACCTTTTGTCCTTGCATCACATACCTGGTGAAAGACTTGCTACTAGAACCGGGAGTGCTTTGCCGGATAAGCCCTACACCACCACCAGAGACTTCGAGCGTTCCTCCTCCTTCCTTTTTTTTAATACGCATACAGGAGCTTTTTGTTTTTTTTTTAATCGCCTTGTGTAACCCAGATTGGACCTCCATGACTTGTACCTGCCACCACAAGCCAAAATTCTCCTCCATCTGTATTCTTCTTTTCATCAAACCCTACCGAGTTCGAAACCGCTTTCAAGATGTATCTCCATTGCTAAACCAAAATTAGGCAACCATCATCATCATCCCAATACCACCAAGTCCTCCATACGATCTCCCGTAAAGACTTGAAAAAAAAACGCTATCGCCAAACCATGAGGCTCTGATACCAATTGTTAGGGATTTGAACCGATGATCGCGGAAGCGTCATGCCTAATATACGCCCATAACTCTTAGCAATTAACGTTAATAGCAGAAAAAATAAGATGAGAGAAAATAAACCAATCACAACACAAGATATACGTGGAAAACCCAAATCGGGTAAAAAACCACGGGCAGTCAGGACGACAGAGAAAGTTCCACTATATGATAAATCGTTACAACCATATACTCCAGGATTCTCTCTCACACCTTAACCCCAAACCATTCTCACAACGCCCACAAGATCCTCACCAAGAACCCCCCAATATCCCCTAGGTCTCCCCTGAATATCACCCACGGATCTTCTAACTTGATCCACTGATATTCCCCTGGATCCCTCCCCGGATATTCCCTTGGGTCTCTCACCCGGATCTCACCACTCTCTGATGTTACATGGTGTTTCTTTTGACTCCACTCTAAATAACCTAATTACAAGGTCTATTTATACTAGCTATAGAGAGTTTAAGATAAAAGGAAATCCTACTCCTAAACATACAAGAATTACTTGTTCCACATAAATACTATTTCCTATTTATGACAAGTCTTCTTATAAGTAGAAATCTTTTCCTTCAAGCATAAGACTTTTCTATTCTTCATGAAGACAAACTCTTTTTCCTTTTCCAATAAGCACAAGAACTTTCCAGAAGAAAAGCTTTCCTTTTTCGTGCAACATTCCCGATTTAGGCAAAATCCGCTATTACCGCGGTCTAGGTCGCGGTGTGCACCCCGCTCCCTACACCGCGGAAAAGCCACTGAAGTCCACCGCTCAGAATACCGCGGTTGGTGCCTTTGCCTCCGCCGCGGTCTACACCGCGCTATACATACTGGAATTGACCGCTCCTTGTGCCGCGATCCATGCGCTTGTCCGCATTGCGGTCCACGCCGCGGTTTCTTCTAGAATCCGTTTCTTCAGTTCTTCTTCGGTCTTCAAGCTCCCTCAAACACCAACTCTAACTTCCAAGCGTATCCCACGTCTCCAGGAAGTTCCAACATCAGTTGAGTCTCGTTTGGTTCATATCGGGTTCACTTGAGAATACGAGCCAAAACCTAACACCAGCAACTCTGCAACTTTTGCTGCGATGGAAAAACCTATCTGCGCCATTTCCTGTCTCTTGCTCTTGCTCTCGATCTGTTTTTCTTTCTTTCTTTCTTTTTTCTTTTTTGTTATTCTTAACAAAAAAATATTAAAAAAAAAAACTTTAACACGGTGAAGCTAAAGAAAGAGTAGTAATTACGATTAATTGTTTTTTTTTTAACAAGAAACGGAGTAACAAAAACAATATTTCAGAGGAGAATGTAAATTTTTGAAAAGAAAAAAAAAATACTACCACCAACTAACAAAAGCTCTGTTCTTGAATACAAATATTGATAAGAAAAACAGCGATTTTGGAAAATGAAAGCAAAGCCAAATAAAATGAAGGAAAAACAGAGACAATAAATAGGTTGATAAGAGAAAAATGGAAACCAACAAAACTATTAGTTAAAATTATGTAGCTAAAGTTATAAACTCAAATGAACAAAAGAAAAAGCGAGAACGTGGAAACAGAGTGAAGATTATGATAAAAGATTTTCTTTATTTTTCTATAACAAACAGAGGTTTTTTCTTTTCTTTTTTCCTTACAGGAGCTCTACAGTTAGCAGAAATCGAAATGAAATGTTCAATGAGCAGAATGATTCAACAAAAGAAGAAAGCTGTGAAAAGTGTAGAGCAAAGACGTGCACCTATGAATGTATCTCAGAGAAAGAACAGCAGAAAGTATCTCTCTATCTCCCTTGAAATGGCGGTTCCAAGCAATAATGAATGACTGAACAAGAGAAAATTTTGAAAGATTTAGATCCAGTTGTAGTTGTGTATCTCTCTCACAGCTGTTTCAAAGGATCACTATTTTTGCTGTTTAATGAATATTTTTATGTCAAAACAGAGAAGAAAGAGCTAAGAATCAATGCATGTTCATGTCTTTCCAAAAAGCCACCTAATGATATGATTATTTTAATACAAATTGATTTATTAAAATTGGCAACAAATAATTAACGATGGTCTGTGCCTGTCTGGCTGTCTAACTAGTCAACTAGACAATGAATAGTACAATTACTGCCTTTCATTTGGATGTGGCGAATTCAACTTTGGAGACCCTATTCTGCTGAATTGATCAAGAAAATAGAAAGAAAACCATATGCAATCAAGCAATTTATACATCAATTGATCATTAATATTTGGATGCTCAAATGAATAATGAGAAAGAAAGTTATGTAAAATGATGATAAAAGTAATGCATACAATTTTAATTACAAAATTGAGATAGATAGTTTTATTTTTACATTTTTTTAATTATTACAATCTAAAGATTGAGGGAGGAGGACATGACACAAAGTCTTATACACACAAACCACAAAGTCATTGATGTGGTGTGAGCCAAGAGTCAATGCCCAATTCTTTCTCAAACCTTCCTAATCATATAGTTAATATAATTCAAATTGAATAAAAATGGATTAGAAATTGAAAATAATAATAATAATAAATGACCTCTTTTCAAAAAATATAATAATAATTAAGAATGACCTAGTAAAAATAAAACAATTACATCCGATTCATTTGCCATGTGCCCATGTCTATCTTAAAGCTACCTAATCATTAGATTAATTTAATGCAAATTGATTTATAAAAACAAACTAGGGTTGACAACCCAACATAATTTAAACGGTTTATATCACATTAGTGAAGGAATATGATCAAAATGCATGTGGTGAGCTTCAAAAATAATGAAATCCAACTTTAATGACATGGATTTTTCTCTCAAAGAGCAATTGCTGAATTTTACAGCCTAGGGGTTTTTCAGTATATAATCGTTTGTGATGTTTTTTCCCCTAGGTCAGTCCAATTGAAAAAAAAACTCACAATAGCTGAATTTAAATTTCAATCGTTTCAATTGTAGAACATTAATTCAGCAAATTCTGCAACCAATATTTAGTTAATTAATTTTAAAAAAATGTAGCAATTCACACATCTCTCGTAGTTAAAGTGATGTGCACATTTCCTTCAATGTTTATGGTGGGGTTCGAGGAGGAAATATGGATTTTAGCACTTTTTTGAGTGGGTGTTGCACATGAGGCACCACTTTAATAACTTAAATTTAAAAGACACCAAAGTAAGTGACTTCCAAAAATGCCCTTAACTTTAACTTTTGGAAGATACTTTGAAGTTGTCTGAGATCTAGTTCTCTCTCTAACTGTCTTAAAGTGAAAAGCTTTGTAAACTGAAATCCAAGTTCATCTTCTTATCTAACGAGTTCGACGTTTATATAGTTACATAAGATCACTCATCTTATCAGTTTGTGAATATCAAAATTCACACAATTGCAAAGTGGAAACAAAGATAGGAAACTAACGAAGAATGTTAATGCAGATACTGAGCAATTGCAATTTAAAAGAATCAACGAAACTTTAGGCCAAATATAATGATGGCTCTCGCCTCTGATCAGCAATTGAATGATTCTACTTTGTTCAGAGACTTTGTATAAGTTTTTCGAGATTTGAAAGCCTATTCAAAAGTCTCAGATAAAAGTCTCGAAACACAATCACAAAGTCTCGGAATACAAAGTCCCGGAACACAAACACAAAAGTCTTGGATCACAAAGTCACGGAACACAATCACAAAATCTCGAAACATAATCACTAAGTTACTGTTCATCATATTCCCCACTCGAAAATCCCAACCCTCAACAAGTAACTGACCACTCGAAAATCACTAAGTTACTGATCACTCCTAAATGAGCACCCGCAATAGTAAGGAGCCGTAAGGGTAGTACAATGATAATAAAGTTCGTTCCACAGGGATTGATGAATTGAGTACCACAATTGATTGATTAACTACTATCTAGACAAGCGAATAGTAGATGATTGGATTATATTACTCAAAACTACTTAAATTAAACTATAATTAAAAAAGGCAATAAATGTGACTATCAAACAAATAACAGAGCAAGTCACACACAAGCAAGTGATTTTATTACTTATAATAAATGAGGCTAAGACCTAGAATCCACCTAACCAATTCTCATCAATTTACAGACCCACCGTTAAAGATAAATTATGCAAATGTGTATGTAGACTCATGATACCCTAAATTAGTCTCTACTCTCTTTCGAGTTATAGAGACAACACCTATATGTATCAATAACATATCTCTCGATGATTATCCGAATTACATACAAGTTCATTAAGTATAATGGTGCACTACTTGAGTCCTAGAGACTAGTCTCGAGTATTTCTACCTTACTAGACCTCTATCATGTATTTCATCAAGCACGTTGTGTGCTTCTCCTCTCGGTACATCACACAACAACCAAATAAATATCAAATGCTAGCTAAACACTCAATATTAATTATAACATGAAATACACATACAAAAACACAAGCAATATGGATAAAATGGTGGTCTTTCATTGATAATTCATGGTAAAGGCTTTATCTTTGCCTTAGCCAAGTAGAGTTTAGTTTATAATATGAAACATGGCCATACAAGATAAGAAATGGGTACAAGCCATAAGTAAATACAAGTAAAAGTAAAGATAGAAAGGAAAAGAGTAAACAAAGTTGAAGAACTCCTCCTCTCTAGCTAGTTTGCTCTTGGTTGTGCTTGGTTCCTTCTCTCCTTGACTTCTTTAGCTCCAAAATATGGTCTTAATGGTTGGTCTAGGTGAGGAAATGAGGTGTTGAGTGGTAAGTGAGGTGGGATTTGAGGTTAGATGGTGAAATGATGAAGGTTTGGGTGATTTGGTGAAGGATTTGGGTTAAAGATGGGTTCTTAGAGGTTTTGGATTGTAAAGGGAGAGTTTGGAGCTCAAGGGTCGTGGTAGAGGTCATGAGGAAGAGCTAAAATGAGGTATTTATAGTGTGTGGGAATTAGGGCATGAACCTCCAGAAATTCTGCTGAAAGGACATGGTGCGCTGTACGAGGGGGCGCACAAGTGGCGCATGTACAGTGCACATTGCTGAAATTCGCTTGATTTTGGATGTGCGCTATACGAGGGGGCGCACAGGGTGCACACGTACATCGCACATTGCTGAAATTGCATAGCTTGGAGTGTGCGCTCTACGAGAGGGCACATAGGGTGCGCACGTACATCGCACATTGCTGATTTTTCGCACTTTGGAGTGTGCGCTCTATGAGGGGGCGTACATGGTGCGCACGTACAACGCACATTGTTGAAATTGTTGGTTAAAACCCCCATATTCTCCCGTTTTGGAATGAATACTCTTGAAAGTATGTGATGGTCTGCACAAGCTCATTTAAACATTAGAAATACCAGTTTTTACCCGGAAACGAATGCAAATGGGGTTACACCAAGTGTAGAAATGGGCATTATCAACCACGAGCTCAGCGGGGAGTTCGATCCCCGAGTGCATCAGTGTAGCGCCACTTAATCGCCATTCGAGTGATTGCCTGAGTTTCAACAAGACTTTCTCTCTCTACTTCACAACTTTGTCTCCGTAAACTGAATGAAAGAAAGCTGATGTGGAAGTACTGTAGGGGGATTTTTAAAAGAATACCATTTTAAGTGCCTTTTAAATATAAGTTTTTAAAATAGTGATACTCTTGCAGTACCATTTTATAAAAGTGCCATTTAATTTTTGAACTCTGGGTACAAGTCTTACGATTTATCAGCACATAAGAGGATTTTTTTTTCCCAGTGAATGAATTATCAAGTTATAACATTTTTCCTCTTTCTGCCAGCCTTGTTTCTAATTGGACTTAGCTACTTTTCATTTTATATATAAAACACCTAATAAATTTAATCGTTAACATAGGATTTAATTTAATACAAATTGTAAATGACCCTTATTAATTCAACTGTTATAGCCACCTAACAGGGCTTAATTTAATACATATTTCTATATAAAAATGAACTGCAACTATCGAATTATAATTAACGTACAAAAAAGCATCAGAGAAGATGTAATGCAATTCACATTACGAAATGAGGCTATAGTGCGCATTCAGTAGTAACTTCACCTAATTCAGAGATTGAAAAAAAATAAATGACGACTCACCATAGAGTAGTCATACTTTGAGAATCCAACAAGGAAGAGACAGAAAAATCAATGCTTTGTTAATTGGGTTCGATTAGCAAATGAATGACGGGATGGGGTTGATCCGGTGGTAAAACCATTTATACATGCACCATGAGGTTGAGGGTTCGAGTCCTTCACACCATCAAAAAAAAATCCTCATCCCAACAAAAAAATAGCAAATGAATTGTACAATGTTAACCATTTTGTATAGGGAATCCAAATGAAGCTCTGTAGATTCTATAGCTATTGATTCTAGTTGAACCAATGCAATGCAAGCACTATCAGTACTGACAGTAACCCAATTATATTGCATACAAGATACTTGTATGATCTCAATATCAATACAAATCTAATTGCATCATGAATAAATTCCTAGTTTATGATTTTTAATTTCTTTCCTTGGTCTGGTAGGAGGATTATGAATGGCATATTTAGTCACAACAGAAGGCGAAGAGCGAGGTTCCATCAGTAGCAAGACCAGCTCCAAATACCATTGCAACCCACCCACCCACCAGAGTTTGCGGTCTTATTTGATGGTTTCAGAGTGAAATTCTTGAATTGATCCTCTATTCATCTGTGGCAGCTCTAGTGGTGTCAAAACGGGCCAGGCCTAATAGGCCCAACCCGTTAGACGTAGTCTCTGACCGTGCAGGCCTTGCTTCCCAAATCAGTACCGGGCCAAGCCTATTATGGGGTACAGGCCAGGCCATGCCTTTTAGACCAGTTTACATTTTTTATATTATATATATATATATATATATTATCATATGTATAATTTAACAAAGCCCGCCTCTTAAGAAGGGCAGGCTGGGCCACCCGTTTTCAGAAGCAACTTCTTTTCCAGCGCCTTTCTTTCTTTTGACCTCTATTTGATGATTCAACTGCTGCCTTAGAACTGATCTTCATATCCTTTCCAGCGCTACGCTTCCTCCTCACTTCTCTTTTAGGAGTTTCCTCTGAATCTCTGATTTGGTTTGGTTGCAGCCTTGGAAATGTTCTTCTTCTTATCACCAGTTGCTTTACCATAAAATGAATGCAGATTCGGTTTCTTCTTATCACCGATTGTTAAAACTAATGCTTGTTTCTCACAATAAGCCTGATCATATTACTTTAATGAATGTAATTGTGGCTTTTGCAGAAATAGCATCAATGGAAATGGGACAGAATACATACAATACTGGAGGAGTTGTGGTTGCAAATGCTGGATGAAGATCGTATTCAATTCCAAATATAGGCTTCAACAGAACCTCATACATTGGCAGAAACAAAGATGGGGTTCTTTCTCACTGTTAAGTTCGTTCTCCAGATTAACTGTCCAAGGAAGTCATGTTGGCAAGTTCTTCTAGTATGCTGTTTTCTTGTTTTCGTGTCTTTTGTTTTCTAAAACTTAAGATTTCGTAATGGCATAACTATTGGAGTAACAACTGTGAAAGATGTTCTACAGATTGACAGCAAGCTTTTTCTGGCTCAATAGCTTATTTTATCAATAATGTGCCTTCAACTTTGCTTTTGATCAGCAGTTATTTCTAATCAAGTTTTGGTCTGAAATATGAAAGTTATTCATTGATTATTGTGGTTAATTTTTGATAGGAGAAGATATCTGGTGCCATTGATTAGATTATTCTGCCCATTGAGTCTGGTAGTTGCCCAAAGCCTCAAGACTCAAGTTTCTTATTTCCTTGATGAGCTAAGTATGTTATACAGTGCAAAGACTTGTCTTCAATCCGCGGAACGACTCGTCTTCAATCCGCAGAACAAGTCTGACAAGCTTTCAAGAAATCAGATTGACATGAGTACATTACTTGTCGCCATAAACATTTGATTCGAGAGAAGATGCTTTCCACCCATTACTAGCCTCCTAGTCCTTCCCTCTTGGCTGCTTGTCCTTCTATTTCTAAAATCAGTGATTCTCATCAACTATAGTCTTCAATGTAAGCTAGAATTCAGTAATATTAACATGTTGGATTTTATCATCTTTGTATTGCCTTACATGCCAATATAATCAATTCTGTGTTGTGTTGAGCATGATAATGTTTTTGACAACAATATTTTCCTGGCTCAATAGATTACTTTATAAATATTATTAATAGTTTGATGTCTGGGTCTATGTCACCAGTTTGTGCTTAAAGGATGTCCGGAGATTCATTGTCAGAGCGTCCCCTCTTAGATTCAAGGTAATTCACAACATTTTTCATGTTATGTTGGCTATTTAAATGTTGCTATGTCTTGGCATGATTTAAGGCCTTGTATTGACTTAGCATTTGGAATTTTGTAGGATGTGAGCAACATTCGACAAGTCCCCGATCATCAGGTTAGTTTGACTATATGGTCTATATTTTTTTCTTTTTTGTTTTAAAAACAAATGGTTGATAGTTTTCTGTACATATTGATTTTTATTTTTGGTGGATTTAAAGGAGGTATTTGTGGACCCTGCACACGATGAAAGCTTGATCTTTGGGCTATTTGATTTCAAGACCTTGCCACCGAACAAGATGCTGAAGGATCCAGGGTAATTTAAGATTTGGCTGTTTTGGCATCATATTAACATCCAGAGAATAAATTCAAGTATAATGTAGCTAAATTTGTTGTTACGTGTCTCTTAATCACTACTAATCTCAAGCAAAATGCCTTTTTGGGCTCACAAGCGAATATTATCAATTTGGGCTCTAAAATTGACTAATCTCAAGCAAAAATAGAACATGTCCAAACGCATGTCACCAACAGCAGTTTTTCAATGCAAAACTTTTTTGGGACTCACAACTCAGGCCGGTACTACTTCTTGCAGATCATTCTTAAAACAAACTAAGTGGGCTTAAGTATGACCATCCAATGAACAACTAAAATTAAAATACCTCTGTTTGGGACAGATCAGAGTGAATGACACCAACTCTGATGTTTTCATATGCCAGCTCCCCATAGAGTTCATGCTCTACTGCTAACACAACATGACAACAAAAGCAAGGAGTAGATCAAGAATATGATAAGCCCCACTTGCAAATAAAAGGATAACTACTAAATATATGCTGCAATATGTC
Organism: Dipteronia sinensis; assembly: GCA_033220585.1. Classification (NCBI taxonomy): domain Eukaryota; kingdom Viridiplantae; phylum Streptophyta; class Magnoliopsida; order Sapindales; family Sapindaceae; genus Dipteronia; species Dipteronia sinensis. The sequence continues at coordinate 78,495,140 of CM065637.1, read as the reverse complement.
ACACTCAACAAGCTTTCATCACATGTTCTAGTTTCTACCTGCTTACGTCTGCAAAACTTTGATGAAGTGCAAGAAGTTTCCCTTCACTTCCAGCAAATATCAATTTTTGCTTGATTAATTCAGAAGCTGTATTCCTGTTCAAAAAAATTCAGAAACAAGATAAACATCAACTCAATCACTCTGCTTTTAAGAGTTAACATTTCATACTTACTTGGTGCCGGAATGTGAGTGAAATTTTGGATCTTTAGTTATGCAATTGAAATCCTAGTTGAAATGTTACTAATGTCCACTGCAGGATGAAATTTGGATCGTATTGAACTGTTTCATGGATTACATTTATTAGAATTCGGTAAAAGTAGTTGAGTAAGGAGCCACATCTTGTTGAATTTTTCCTGTGTGGAGCGAATTATGTATATTACGTTTACATGATTAATAAGTTGAATAATGCAAGGGCTCTGTCTTTTGATCTCATTAGTTCAAGATGTAATATTTCATTGTAATCTTGTGGCTGGCTTGTTTATGCTGCTAGATCCATTCATTTTCTACCTCAATGGATGAGTTCAATTGGATTACATAATCGATGACATTTTTTAAATCGTTGGTTTTGAAGCCGTTAAGCATTACTTACTGATTTTAATAACTTTGCTTGCAGAACCTTCACCATTGCACACCACTACGATTGTGGAGAAGTGCACACTTAAGCTGGTTGCCGAGTATAAGCACATGTTGTGCCAAGCCACTGAGCCTATATCAACCTTCTTAGAGAATATTACATATGTTTTCTTTGATTTTTTCTTTAACATAATTTCTTATGTCTTGTTTTCGGGTTTATATTCTCCAATTCCACTAAATATATGTGAGGTATAAGTGATAAAGAATAGTAGATTGTATTTAAAACATTAGTTGTCTATGGAGTTCTATGCAATCAAACATCAGTAAAAAAAACCCATCCCATGAATATATTTAACTTCATCATATGTTTAGGATCTGGGATTTGCTGACATCCTTACTCTCAAAAGCTTTTATGGCTCTAAGGATGCCAACCACTAGAATCTCATGTTATGCTTCCTGCATGTTAGACTTGTGTGTTTGATTATAATTTCAACTTCATCCCAAGTTATAGTTAACTCATGCTTCAGTCGATCCCACTAAATGATTAAGTTTGGTGGGTGGGTGTTGGGCTAGCCCTGTCCACATGTTGACTTGTTTGAAATAGTGTGGATGTTTAATTGGTCTACAATTTGATTTTGTACACTTAAATTGTAGATAGGAAAAGAGTAATATTTCAATTGTTTTGTCCAGATATGGTCACATGATAGACAATGTTGTCTTGATTGTTACTGGAACATTGCATGAGAGAGATGTTCAGGAACTATTGGAGAAATGCCATCCTTTGGGAATGTTTGACAGGTACAATAAATCCCAAATAAATTTCCTTTTGATTTTTTTTGTTGTTCATAAAATCTTTGTTAAACTTCTCTTTTCTCCCTCAGCATTGCTACACTGGCAGTTGCTCAAAATATGCGAGAGCTTTATAGGCTGGTGCTTGCTGACACTCCACTGGCTCCATACTTTTCTGAATGTATTACATCAGAGGTATATCTCAACTAATTGTCTTTCATAATTTTTGACAGGTCCTTAACTTTTATGTAGGTGCTGTATCTTAGTAATAATTAATGGCTGCTTCACTGGTACTAGGGAATGTTGTGGAATTTTGACTAATTCTTACTTTCTTTTTGTGAAAAGGTCTTTGATCTTATCACTTGATTCCTAAATTTTTTTGGATTTGTTTTCCTTGTAGGACTTGGATGACATGAACATTGAAATAATGAGGAACACTCTCTACAAGGCATACCTGGAAGACTTTTACAAGTTCTGTCAAGTTAGTTGTTTGTTACATTTAGAAGAAAGACATTTTCTCATCAAGTTCAATTGGAATTCATTTATTTAATTTTACAATAATAGAAATTGGGTGGAGCTACACAAGAGATCATGTCTAACCTTCTAGCTTTTGAGGCTGATAGAAGGGCTGTCAATATTACCATAAACAGGTGCTATTTCTATAGATCAATTTGCTTTCACAAAATTCTCATATAGCTTCAATGGTTATTTGCTGTGAATCTTTGAGCATTTTCTGATGTCATTGACTGAATTCGCCTTATGCAGCATTGGCATTGAGCTTACCCGAGATGATCGCCGGAAATTGTACTCCAATTTTGGTTTACTGTAAGCTCTTTACGAACCTTATATTTTGACTTCTTGCTGCTTTGTCGTGTTTCTCTGACAACGGTTGCTTGTGTAAAACAGTTTTCCCTATGGCCATGAGGAACTTGCTGTCTGTGAGGATATAGATCAGGTTTGTTTTCATTTTTAATACAGTGTAGCTTTTAAGTGTGGTGTTTTCGGAGGGCCTTATGCCAGTTCCTCAATCGATTATATGTATAGGTCTATCTTTGATTAATTTGCATTGCCTTATGGAATGTAACTTCAATTCTGGCTCATACTCTCCTGTTGCATTGCTGATGTAGGTTCGTGCTGTCATGGAGAAGTATCCTCCTTATCAGTCCATCTTTTCCAAGTTATCCTATGGAGAAAGCCAAATGCTTGACAAGGCATTTTATGAAGAGGAGGTGAAAAGGCTTTGCTTAGCTTTCGAGCAACAGGTTCGTGTTTCTATCTACAGGCAATTATTTAGCCTGTGCTCTTTATAATCTTTCATGCACACATGACATAATAATGCATGTGCATATTCCTCCGGCCTGCAGTTCCATTATGAGGTTTTCTTCGCATACATGAGGTTGAGGGAGCAGGAGATCAGAAACCTGATGTGGATATCTGAATGTGTGGCTCAGAACCAGAAGTCCAGAGTTCATGACAGCGTTGTTTTCATATTTTAGTTGCTTCTCAATTTGATAGAAAAAAAAATGATCTTGATCCTTTTGCATATTCTGCTGTAAATCGCTCACCCCCGTCCCTATTAATCAATCATCTTGAGTGGCATCGGTGGCTGAGATTCACCACCTAGCTGCACAGTTTGCAAGATTTGTGTGTCAAAAATAAGCATCTTTATTATCTCTGTTTATTTTATTTGTTATTTCAATCCAGAGATCATGTATTCTTATATATTGTACCTATGTATTTTTGTTGTGAGGATGAGGTTCCTTAATTTTTATCATGCAAATTGCAAAATGATGTTAATAAATAAGGTAGTTTCAAGCCTTATTTTTCGGCTAATTGCTCTGCTTTATTTGAAATTGGAATGTGTTTTTTGTAAGTTAGATATATCTTTTTTGGGATTTACAACTTAATATATGTTTTCAAATGTCTCAATTTATGTGTAATTAACTTCTTTGTAGTTTGTTCCATATTATGTAAAAGTATTGTTTAATAATATTATTTGAAGATTTTGCTACCGTACATGTAACATGATTTGTATAGTTAGTTTATGAGAGTTTTTTTAATTCTCTAATTTTCTTAATTATTGAACATTTGATTTTGTAGGCCATTAAATAATCAACTAGTTATACAAGGTTTACTTTATAAAAAAAAATCTATAAAGGGTCTATATAGTACCAACCTCATCTTGTTGGACTTTACTAAATGTGCTACTAGTGATAATTTTTTTTTAATATATTTTTTAAAATATTATAATAATTTAGGATTATAGAATTAGGGATAGACTCGAACCAACAACTTCATCGGACTTATTACATCTTGTCGATGATAGTTATAAATTAAGATAAATTTATGTATAACTGGTCCATAATTTATTTGACAGCAATAAGTTAATGAATATATAACATCATATACCATTTTTATTTTTCAGTTAAAGATACAAAATGAAGCAATGGCAACAGCTAGCTACCACATCATTGAATCCCTCCAGGCTCCATGGACTGCCAAACTCTTTTTAACAGGCTTACAGGTTGCAGCACCCCAAAAGAAATTCATACCCCTCAGTAAAACTACCCTATAAGTATAATATATTGATGTCTCTCTCAAGAAGTTGCCTTTAGATAATAACCGTCATCTCCGAAAACAGTCGAACAGATAGCCGACTGCCTTAGAAGCTCAACTCAAGCGTGACCACATTTGCTCAGATTAGCCAGCCCTTCCATATAATCTTCTCTGTTAATCCAAAACTCAGGTCCATCCTGCAAGAGTTTACTCGCCAAATTCACTTTTTGTTTTTTGTTGGGTGATTTAATGATAGGGAAGAAAATACATATTATGGTTTTGAAACTTGTATTTTTGTTGCTTTTGTGTGTACAGTGGTGGTGCGTAAGAGAGAACATACCTTCATAATCCCAGCAAGAACTGCTCCTCCAAGATACACCATATGCTTTCTTCTTGGTGGATTCTCAATCCGCAATCGCAGTTTCTGCTCACAAGGTATATAGGATATGAGAAAATATAGTAGAGACTGGGCTGTTACATGTATAATATATTTGCAACTCCTGTTTACAACTCAGATGTTGATAAAATGTAAAGAACTTCACATTGACATAACATAAAACTGTTAAGTGACTCTTAATAAGCATAATAATGAATAGCTCATTGACATAACATAAAACTTGTCCTTTATAATACAAACAATAATAATAATAATAAATTGTGTAATGCATACGATTGAGATCTCACCTTCAATCCATCTTTGTTTCCCTTTAGAACGACGTTAAGATATCAATCCGATATTTCTTTTTCTAGGCTAAAGCAAAAATAAATAAATAAATATGGCCAACTGTTAAGTGTATGACAGATACATGGAACAATGATCCTCACAAATTCCAACTGCAAATGTGGCCAGCGCAAGTTAACATTTTCAACGATTGCTCAGGCAGTTCAAGCATAATAATGATTAATGAAGGAAAATTATCTAGGTTCTGAGACAAGAATCTGCAAAGACAAACTTCATTCTAAAGAATCAAATATAGCGAATACTGATAAGCCTATGTAAACTATGAACGAAGTAGACCAAATCAAAGTATTTTATTATAAGAAGAAAGCATGGTCAAGAATACAGGAAATGCAAAAGATTTCAAATAGTACTGACTAGGTAGTCCAGGATATATACATGGTGCTCCCTCCACTTAAAACTATATGCTGGTATAACTGTAAAGATAAAATCAAATTAAATTTAAAAATAACATAGCAGGAGGTCACATGGTCACCAAATTAAACATTGAAAAGGATTAAAAGTTAAGCAAATCGTAGGATTGCTGTCAATAAGAAACGATGATTTACATCCTCACAAACATATATTAATCATTGAAAAATCTACAGCATGTTATGAATTAATCATTGTAAAAATAAAGGGTTTTAGCAAACATGCAGTATTGTTTTCAAATAGAACAGACAAATACATCTTTACAAACATTTATTAATCAATATTCAATGATTAAAGTAAAAATGAACAAGTATTTTAGAAAGCTTTGTAGTACCATCATATTGTCTATATCCATTTCCTGAATGCAGCGAAAAACCATGTCAGCCATCCCATCACCTTCAACATCTATAAGTTCCTGCCATCAATATATGGTAATTGTTGCATGGCCTCATAGATCTCTTAGAAACAAATATATAGGTGCCAGTATTAGTATTACAACAAGAAGATGATTAACTGCTCTTCTAGAAACATTTAACAGCCAGATATGTCATATCAGGTTCTTCATTTACTATGTCAATTGTAAGCAACCTGTGTTAACCGTTTTACATAATTTTGAAGTCCCAAAATGAGATGATAATAAATAGATTACATAATTGGTTTTACCCTTCCACAAACAAAAAAGAAAACGTCATGAAATCAGCCAACTAACAAGGCATTTCAATTAAACTGCCGATATAATTCACCAGTGGACTCTAACATGCTAATAGCAAATCCAGCTGACCCCAGGCAATATATAGCACCAAAAGGATTGAGCATATAGATCACAAAACTAAAAAAAATTATTGGCTTACCGGAGTGAAGAGAGCTTCAGGAACCTGAAACCTTTCGGTTCCTACTTTGATGACCCTTCCATCAGGCAGCTGATTAAAAAATATATATAGGTTAATACATTAGGAAGAGCAAAAATATTGAAGTTGCAATGTTTAAGAGAACACAGAAACTCAAGAAAGACGGATCAAATCCCAGACCAATATTCCAAATTTTCTACCTCAGATGATGAATAACACTAATGAAGCAACACAGCTCTCTTCAAACGATGAAACAATAGTGCCACTCCCAAGGAAACAAAAGTCTCTCTACAAACGGAGAAAATGAGCTTCATTGTTCACAAACCACAAAAAAATTGCTTTGTTCCGGCTTGTATTTGAGTATTTGACATGATGATTTCAATCTTCTTTAGAACTCTGGCCATCTGTAATTATAAATAATTATATAAAAAAATTATTTCATTGAGAGAAAAAGGTTAAAATAAAACTCAAGGGTGATGAGAAATTTTGGTTAATCAGGCTTACCTCTATGAATAGATGTTCTATGGTAGTATTTAGGTTGCCTTTCCAATACCCTTTACCTTCTGCTGCTTCTGTTATTTGCAGTCCGTACAACTTTGGTGCCCATAAAACTCCCCGAGAAAAAGCCTTCATATTCGGACATTCTCTCACAACTAATTGTTCCAAAGATGGAAATTCAATAATATAATTCCCGGAGTAGAAGCTTGTGAGGCTGGGTAAACATTGAAGTTCCAAATAACTCAGTTTCTTGAAAATGATTATATCTTCCACTTCATCTCCCTCATGTATTATGATTTCTTCAATCCTTTCACATTCGGATATACTCAATTTTGTAAGTTGCATCATACTTTTAGCCGTTGAGGCCGCCACTAAATTGAGCAATCCGTTACACTTTGACACTTTCAATGTTTTCAAATTTTTGAAAGACGCAGATGATGGCACTAAACATTTTAAGTTGCCACACTTGATTACTTCAAGAATTCTCAGGTTTTGAAAAACTTTACCAGATAGAGAATTTTTCTCCCACAAATGCAACGAGTCAAACAAGTCAAAAAGCCATAAGATGCTTAATTTACTTGGTGCTTCAACATGTTTTTCTTCACAACCAAATCCTTTAAATGAGAAAATTTCCTTGAAAAAGCCTTCACGAACTTGAAGTCTTTCAAGATCGGGTAGTTTGTGAAGAAGACATGATACACAGATATTAGCTTCATTATGGAAGCCTACGAATGTAAGGACTTTTAATTTGCATGAGTACATTGGAAGTTTTTCATGCAATGATTCCTTCTCAATCCACTTCCAATCCAACGCCAAACTTTCCAGATTGTTGAATGGAACCTGGAAAATGAACCAAAATATTAATTGGTGTAGACATTGGATGTGGTGCCACAAGGGTGGTCGGGTTGTAAATTATATAAGAAATAATAAATGGTTATATCTAAAACCAAGTGTACAAGACTTAGCAGACTTTAATTAATTTGAGTGTATGGTATATAATTCACACAATCTTGCATAACCTATGACTTTCTGATTCTTAAATGTACGTAATAATATAAAAACTATATGCTAGAGGTGAGAACTCTGATATTTGTGAAATTTTTTGTGGAAGTACTTGTCTCCGTACCTTGTCAAGTAAGAGCAGAGGTTGTTCCATTGGCTTCTCTTGCTGGCTCTCCCCCTGGTTCACTTGAAAGCTCAAAAAATTTGACACAAATATCTCTATTCTGTCACACTTCCAAACATGCAACTTCTTCAACACTGGCCATTCTGAAATATGTACCCTTGGGTAGAAACTTCGAAGCCTCGGTAGCTCTGCTAGTCTTAAAAAGGTTAATCGAGGAAACCTAGGCACTGCTTCATCTACTTGATTTTCCTTGGCAAAAATTTCCTCCACCATGCAACAATGATCTATCCAAAGTTCTTCAAGTTGAAGAAGATTTCTACCTACTGAGGCTGGAAAGATGCTTTTCAGACTGCCACAACCTGTAACTTCTATTGAGATTAGATTCTGACAAGTTAGAAGACCTTGTGAGTCCACATCCCATATATGCTTCAGCTTTGGCAAATCATTTAGCACCAAGTTTTCCAATTGAGTGGCGGTTATATCTTGTGTTTTTCCACAACTGGAAGCTTCGAGTTCAAATATCTCACATAGTGAGCTACAATTTATTAGCCGCAACTCATCTAGTTTTTGGAGTCTTCCAAGCATGTTTGAAGGAATAACATTCAACACGTTATGGCAGTTATATACTCCAAAATAATCTAATTTGCAGAAGGAATCCGAACTGAGCTGATGATGCCATATTTTTCTCAATTTATCCATCTTGTCTAGTTCTAAAAACTCTAGATTAGGGAGCCCTACCTGAACAATTCAATTGATTGCATTCATTAATAAAATAAAGTTAAGTAATTTATATAAGACACCAAGAATAGATAGGGATGAGATAATGAAAGGAGGAAAGAAATGTGAACAAAAGAAAAAAAGAAAATACCTTTTCATCAAAAAGCGGCTGTATGTCAGTGAGGCGTTTGTCCTTGGTTGTTGACATGTCTTCACCTGTAAAATTGGAGATAAATGTTTGCATATTGGGGCAATTCTCAATCCACAAAAGTGTCAAGGAGGGCAGTTCAATTGCATTTCCAGCAAATTTGCAGAAACTCTCGAGTTCTGGAAGATTGATGAGCTTCAGTTCATCTAGATTGGGAAACAGATTGTCCGTTGCCGTTTCTTCTTCTATGGCTGCTATCACTTCCAAAATAGCACAGTTTTTTATTTCCAATTTCTGGAGTTGCACTAGGCCCAAGGCCGCAGATGAAGTAAATATATATCTCAAGGAGCAACAGTTATCATCCACCACCAACGATTTTAAATTGCTAACAAGAATTTTTTTTGTGCCACACTTCTTTCAAATGGGGAAAGTTAGAGACTGTAAAATTTTCTATACCACGGAATCCAACCTGCCAAACCCAAATATGTTCATTTTAATTCTTATCGAACAAAGAAAATAAACAAACTTTCAGTACAACATTAAGTTTCAACAATCTATATATATATATATATATATACACACCCAACACTCAAATACAATAGGATGGTCATGGCAGTTTCTTAAGATTTTACTTTGTCTATTTCATCTGAACTTGTAAGTCTATTTCAACGTGATTATTGTCCACCGGGAAAGCTTTACTCATTATTTGTGTTTATGATCAAATACAGTAGGATGAACATGGCAGTTTCTTAAGAGTTTAAATGCTGTATCAAATCCCAGGAATGGCACTTGAGATGCACTCGTCCATCATCAAGAAGACTTGGACAGGAAATTGGCCATGCCACACTTCTTTCAAATGGGGAAATTTCAAGGTTGTCAAATGTTGTAAGCCACGGAATCCAATCTACCAAACAAGAATATTTCATTTAAATCCATTTCAAACAAAAGAATCATGCATGATCGCTTGCTAGTGTCTCTTAAATTAGAACATATTGTTTTTAGAGATAGATATCCACTAAGAAGTGTGTTTTTTGTGCTGAACAGATGAGACACATGGATCTTATTGGTGAAATATTTGAAATATAAAATATAACACCGAATAAAATAGAAAGATAGCCACAACAGCATAAGAAATAAGTAAAAATCTAGTTAATTAATCAATACATACCATGTCTTTGAACAATTTTTGTATTGTCGTATTAAGACTGCCTTCCCAAGAGCCTTCATCGTCTACTTCTGCTGTTTGTAGTCTTTGTAACTTTGGTGTGCTTAAGACTCCTTGTGAAAAAATCTCCATGGTGGGGCATTGTCTCACAACGATTTGTTGTAAAGAGAGAAATTCGATGTTACAATTCCAGGAGCAGAAGCTTGTAAGCTTTGGTAAAGAATGAAGCTCCAAATATTCCAGTTGGTTGAATATCATCCGATTTTCCACTTCATCAATGCCATGCATTATGATTTCTTCTATCATTTTGCATTCGCTTATTTTCAGTCTTGTAAGTTGCACTAGACTTTTGGCTACCAAGACATCCATTAAATTGACCAATCCATCACAATGTGATACTTCCAATTTCTTCAAATTTTGAAAAGACACAAAAGACGGAACTAGGATTTTTAAGTAGGCACAGTTTGATACTTCTAGACTTGTTAAATTTCGAAAAACTAAACAAGGCAGAGAATCCTCCGCCCACTGATGCAACAAGTCTTTCAAGCCAAAAAGCTTCAATTGATTCAATTTACTAGGTGCCTCGACATGTTTTTCCAAACAACCAAGTTCTTCACATATGAATATTTCCCCAAAGAAGCCATAAATAACATCAAGTCTCTCTAGATTGGGTAACGTGTAAAGGAAACAACATGGACAAATACCGTTTTGCTTACTTGCACTTGGCAACTCAACAACTTTTAGATTGCATGAGTACTTTGAAAAGTTTCTGTGCAATATCTCTTTCACGATCCAATTCCATTCTATTGACAGATATTCTATTTTGGGGAACGCAACCTGCAATAACAATAAAGGTTTAGTTGGTGCTAGTCAGGGTGTAATTAGACATGACAATGGTGTATGACCTATGAACTTATACTAGATTCCTACTTGTTTCTTTGTTTTTAGATTCTTCTCCAACAGTGCATCCATATATATTTTATTACTAGCTGCACTTATTCATTTCCTGTGGCATTTTCAAAAGTCTAGTTATATATATATATATATATATATATATATATATACAATTTTTCTATTGTCTGTTCGAACAATATAAGATATATCAGTTCCTTGTATGTGTGTCATTGGATTTAAATGCTTTGACTTGGCTGCATACATTTGTCAAAGCATCTTTTAAATCCAATGACCCACATACAAGGAATTGATATATCTTATATCAATTCGAACTGACAATAGAAAGACTGATAAAATTGATAATAGAAAAACTGTATATCAGTCTTTCTATTGTCAGTTCGAATTGATATAAGATATATCGGTTCCTTGCATGTGGGTCATTGGATTTAAATGTTTTGACTTGGCTACATGCACTTGTCAAAGCATCTTTTAAATCCAATGACCCACATGTAAGGAACTGATATATTTTATATCAGTTTGAACTGACATATCTTATATCAGTTCGAACTGACAATAGAAAGACTGTATACAATATAAATACCATTTATATTATATATATATATTATTAAAGTTTTGGTAAAACCCTAATATTAATAAAATTATTATTTTGAAGAGATGATGTGGTCTAGTGGTATACCCCTCACACATAAATCATGAGGTTGTGGGTTCGAGTCTTCCCTCTCCCCAACACCCCGAATTTATAGTGTAATACTTAAAAAAAATATTTTAATTTATTTGGAGATTTTGGGAGGATTAAATCAATTTTTTAATTCATTATTTTGGCCTCAATTCGCATTTATGATGGTCAATGAGATATTTGAAAGGGTTATTTTTGACAATTTCCTCTATTTTGGGATATTGTGGTTTACATTCATGTTGTGTTTGTGTTGTGGTTTACCCTAAAACTTATACCATGTTCGTGTTGCTCTACTAGGTCTCAAAAATGAACTCAAGTTATAATACGTGAAATGGTGGTATTTATGATCTAAAATGCTAAATTGTTCTGAGACCGGTGATACATAAATGTCCATCGGTACTCACGCTAAAAAAGAAGGGTTAAAAGAAAGAAAAAACAAAGTGTGTCATTCAATTATGATTTTTCCTCAAAAAAAAAAGTTCAAATATGTTGTGAATATAGTGGCTTTTACCACTTGTGTACAATACACAAAATATCTACACAAATATCTCCCCACTTAAATCTCACCGTCTAACACCCATTTGATAAATATCTCACACCCACTTGAAATTGGTTTACTTCATGACTAAGTTAGACAAGTTATATTACCATCCAGCCACTCTTATATGCCTATAAAATATGTGATCTCATTTGTAAAGATGGTTGATAAGTCCATTTTGTTGCATTGCGTTCCCCAACTTTTCCTATATTTTTGCTCTCGTATCCACAGAAAGGCCCCCTTTTAATGATCTAAATGTTCTGTGTAGGTCCTCGTTGTTCTAGGGGTCCCATGATGCATTTTCGGAGGAATTTTGAAGCGGAACGAAGATTTCAACAGGAAATGAAGAATTTCGCGGTACGCGTACCGCGGAAGTTGAAAATGTGTACCGCGGAAGTTGGCAGTAGATGCATCAAAGAATTCTGCGGTACGCGTACCGCGGAAGTTGAAAATGCGTACCGCGGAATCGTACCGCAGAAGTTGACAGTAGATGCTTTGAAGAATTCTGTGGTTCGTTCTTATAGCCGTACCGCGGAAACGTACCGCGGAAGCAGAGTCCACTGTTTCCAGATTTCAACATTTTCGGCTCCTAACCCAAATTTTGTAGAGCCTTGTCTTCTATTTTCATTTAAGGGAGCCAGAGTGGAGATCTTGATTGTAAGTTGGTTTGATCCTACGCCTAGCTTGGATTGGGTGGTATGGTGGGAGAGAGAAAGTGAGATTTGATTGGTTTAAAGTATGGGTTGAACCCATGACCTTGGAAGGTTCTTGTCCCTTTTTGGAAGAGAGGGATTCGAGGAGAGAGAGGGGGTCGGTTTTCTTTAAGATATTGAGAAGGTTTTCTCTTTCTGAGAGGTCAAAAGCCTGTCTCTTTTGGTCTTCACTATCGGGAGGGAGTGAAAAGAAAAAAAGAAAAAAAAGAACTCTGACTACTTTTCCCCAGGAGAAAGCTTGAGCTCTCTCGACTTAGGTGGATCATCAACCTATCTTGGAGCAGCTAAGAGTGGACTCTTGGAAGAAGGAAGCCATTGGAGCCAAGCATTTGCAAGGAGGAGATCTTCAACTAGTTTACCTCTTAAACTCCATCTCTATTTCTCTTTGTATTTGCCATGGTCTGTACTTATTTGATGATGTATATGGCACAATGTTGTGATATGAACTAATCTTTTTATGTGCTAGAGCAAGATGAAACTGAACCCATAATTCTTACAAATGATTCCTTGAATTCCTCTACATGTGCTTGTGTAGTTATATGAATGTTTTGCATGCTTAATGCTTTTATCTTGATTGGCCATCACTATGAATGATCATTTGATAGGCAAAAATGTTCACTGTATATGACAAGAAAGTGAGAGTATCACTAGGCTAGCATATAGGATTCAATTGTGTGTTCCATAGTGTTTAATGAATTTACATATATTGAGTATGTGTGGATGAGATTTCTAAAACATCGAGAGAGATTAGAAATCAATTTAGGGAACACGAATCTATAACTTATACTTGCACAATTGAGAGTTTAAGTGAGTTGAGTGTATAAGTAGAGGGGTGAGGTGGATTCGAAGTCTAGCACATTTTCATCATACTATCACATTCGTTCTTTGTTGTGATTTGTGTTCTTAATTGTTTCAAGCAAATTATTTTCGTATTAAAATATGGAAACTTTAATTTTCGATTGTCCAAATAGTTTGCAAAACCGACGAAATTCAGTAATCGAATCCTTAGTCCCTGTGGAAACGATCCCTACTTTGTCTTTATACTACATTGCAACCTCGTACTATTGCGAGAGTCTTTTAAACGTGTAGTTTGGACCAATCAATGGTGCTGAGAAATCAATACAAAAGCTATGTCTATTGCCTCTCTCTCTCGTCTATATCTCTCTCACTCTCTTCTTCATACTCCATCTTTCTTTGCTTATTTTATTTAGTTGATTTATAACACGTTATCAGCACGAATGTTGCTTAGGACTTCCAGAGAAAGTTCTTGAGTGTTTTTAGTTTTTATTTTGAATTTTTGATTGAACAAAGAAAAATCAAAGTGCTTGAATCGCTTTTTGAAGGATACCGTTGTGTTCCTATCAGAAATACGATTCCAACGCCGCTGATCGCGTCTCAAACGGAGCTCTAACGAACGTTCTAGACTCGGTCAAAGTTCGGTCAAATCTGAAATTTTTTCCAGTTTTTCAACAGCTTTCCAAGGTTGAAGACGACACTGTAGAGCCACATCACCGACGCGTCACAGCCACTCCAGTGCACATGTCATCGCCACATCATGCATGTCAGCGCCGTGTCATGCCACGTCAGTGCCACGTCATGCCACGTCACCGCGTCAGTGGTGGTTGCGCCACGTCAGCAGTGATCTGCCACATCAGCGCCACGTCAGCATGCTATTTTCGCCTGTTTTCGGCCGATTCGGACTTGATTCCAGCTATTTCATCCATTCCGGACGCAACTGTGCCATCCGTTTCAGCTAATTCAGCTTGTAAGTATTGTTTTGACTTATTTAAGTTTTATTAACTCTGTTTTCGGGCACGATGGAATATCCAGAATCTGGAGATCTGGATCCAGCATTATATACATGCTTGATGCTCATGAAAAGCAATATTCAGAGAAATATACACATCCAATCGCATGTTGTAAGCATCATAAAATAATTTAAAATCCTAACGTATAATGAAATTGGAATAATATTTTATCCATTTCATACACATCCAACAGGATGCTCTGAATATGAAAAAAAAAAAGATTTAAGATCCTAACGTACAAGATGGCTATACCGTCAACGGAACCTATATATATACATACACTCTGACTCTGGCTATAACTCTGACTCTGACTCTGACATTTATTTTTATGCAATATATGAGACTGGCTTATGCCGTGTCTCTAGACTGGCTTATGCTGTGTCTAAGGTGATCTTATGACCCTGAAACTGTTATTTTTATGCAATATATGAGACTGCTTATGCCGTGTCTCGGGACTGGCTTATACTGTGTCTAAGGTGATCTTATGACGAGACCGACTAACCAGAACTTAAAGTTCCTGGAATTATAATATTTAAGTTGGTACGGTTTTGAAAACCGATGAGAACATGGAGTTCTGGATCCAGTGTTATTACATGAATGTCATACTTCATTATTTGGAACTTTAGGTTTCAAACACATTCAGAATATGAAGTGATATATATATATGAAGTGATACGTTTATATGTCACTTATTTGAAAGAATGATCTACACATTCGACAGGATGTTGTGAGTATCATAAAAGGGTTTTAAGATCCTAACATATCATAAAAGGGATTTAAGATCCTAACGTATCATTTATTTGAGAAATAAGATCTACACATCCAGTAGGATGTTGTGAGTATCTTAAAAGGATTTAAGATCCTAATATCACGTATAATGAGATTGTAAAGGATAATTTATCCATTTTATACTTGCTCCTAAATGAGCAATATCAAGAGAGTAAAATTTGGATATATTAATATTCATGAGATATCAAAACATACCCAGGAGTGGATGTTTGTGAATGACAAGAGAAAATGTTTATAGAATAAACCTATTGAAAAGATTATTATCATTTCAGATGGGATATAAAATGACATTACACATAATGTCCATAAAATTCCCAGAAGGGAAATATATGTCTTGCCTAGAGTGCAACGACTCATACAATTCTACGGAGTCAGATATATTTTATGAATTTGATTTTGATCTGAGCAAATATTAATACTGTATCAGAACCAACGGAGCTGATATAAAGCTCTGGAAGAGCCATGATAATGTTATCAAACTATACTAAATCATTGTATCAGTGATACTTGATATTATTCAAGTAGAACATAAAGGAAAATGCTCAGTTTAAATGCATATAAAGTTAATACTAGATCAGATCCAATGGATATGATTAAAGGCTCTGGAAGGGCCATAATCTTATTACCAGATGGTATTAAATTGTGTATCGATGATACTTTATATCATTCAAGCAGAATATAAGGGAATCTGTTTAGTTTCAAAGATATACAGAGGAATGAATATCATATTGAAATTATGAGTAATGAGAATGTTTAATATATATGCATTACTTCTCATAATTCAGGCCAGAAACTCATTATAGAAAAGCTACATGCTTTATCATCTGGATTATATTATACTATTATAAAGAGTGTAGATATTTATGCAATTATGAATCAAAAGTTCCCAGAATCAAAAGTTTGTACTTTGTCGTGACCGTATAGGTCACCCAGGATCTACAATGAAACGTATAATCATTGAAAATTCTCATGGATATCCATTAAAGAACCAGAAGATTCTTTATCCAATGAAAACTGATGTACTGCATGTTCACATGGAAAACTAGCAGTAAAACCATCTTATTCTAAAAGTTGGTTTTGAATTCTCATCATTCCTATAAAGAATTCAAGGGGATTTATGTGGACATATTCATCCACCAAATGACCCCTTTCATTATTATATAATTCTAATTGATGCATCTAAGGGATAATCACACGTTTGTTCATTATCAAACATCTCAATACTACAAAGCATCTGGGATTGATGTTCAACATCTAGTTTTCAGATATACTCATAATCAAAATGGATTAGGGGATCACTTATCAAACGCCTCCAAGTAATTGCGAGAACCTCATTATTTCGGTACAATTACTAAAATTCCATATAGGGACTTACTCACTTTTAAGATATTTGATTGTATTGCATATCCCCTTATTGCATATCTGACATGATCTAAGATAAGACTTTTATATCAATCTGAGATTAATATTGATTTTGAGTAATCTTCTATTACATCATTTAAACTTCTGATAGTTTATATTAATATGCACAATCTGCATATTATTATATTGATTAATTCCCAAATGGGGAAAGTTTCTCAAGAAGAGAAAAGTAAATGAAAAGTTAATTATATACAAAATAGAGATACCAGTTCGGTTTTCTCTCTATATATGTGTCTCATTTCAATCTTCGTTTCTCTCAAATACAAAAGATAATTTATCATCAGATAATTATTAATATGTACCTGATATATTAAGGGTAACATGATTTTATAAGTTGTCATCTCATAAACCCCGGCCGGGTGATTGTTCTCGAAGAACGATCAGAGAAAAAAGCAATAAATAAATCATCTGATACATATCATAAGTTTATAAACATTTTGAAAGGTATTGTTATTGGGATCCCAAGAGTAAACAAAACTCGAGTTATGAATAAATCAACTTTCTCTAAATCAACTCTATAAGAGTCTGATATATCAACAGAGATACAAGAGTATAGAAATTGAGAGAAATTCTATAAATCATACGGAGTTTATGAAATGACTAAATCCATTGAAATGGAAGAAATCTCAATAGAAATACAAGAATATAGAAATTGAGAGAAATTTTATAGATCATATGGAGTTTATGAAATGACTAAATCCATTGAAATGGAAGAAATCTCAACAAAGATACAAGAATATGGAAATTGAGAGAAATTCTATAAATCATACGGAGTTTATGAAATGACTAAATTTATTAAAATGGAAGTAATCTCAATAGAGATACAAAAGTATAGAAATTGAAAAAATTTCTATGAGTCATATAAGAGAAATGTGGAATCATAAGGAAACAATCATTAATAATGTATTTTATACACAGTAGCGCTTCTGAAATTATAAAATGATAATTATGATATTCATAATATCAATGATTGTAGACAAAAGGCATGATTGGTCTAGATAGAAGAAGCAATTCAAGAAGAATTGACTTTATAAGTCAGACATAAAGTATTTAGACCAATAGTACTCCAGACACCTGGAGATGTCAAACTAGTTGGATACTAATGGGTCTTTATACGGAAACGTAATGAGAAAAACGAAATCGTGAGATATGAGGCACGACTCGTAGTGCGAGGTTTCTTTTAGAAACTTGGTATTCACTGCTGATGAATACTATTACGTTGTTGATAAATTTGGCTGCCTTTAAAGGCTTGAAATACGTCTTTTAAATGTAGTAATCATTTATCTCTATGCTTCACTCAATGCAGATATTTATAAATCCTGAAGGATTCAAAATGCTAAAAGCATGTGAATCGAGATCTCGTAATCTGTATTTGATGAACATACAAAAATCCTTATATGGATTAAAAATAATTTGAACGGATGTGGTATAGCCGTCTCAGTTAATATCTGATAAAGATATGGATATAATAAATTATATACTCATGTGTCCTCATAAAGAAATGAGAAAGAAAACATTGTCTCGACCTGAAGGTCGAGCATAGATTAAATGGAATGCTTGTCCATCAATCAGGATATGTTGCAAGGATTCTGAAAATATTCCATATGGATATTACTCCATAAAGCAAATCTTTGCTGATACTCCCTCCAATCATTTATGTTGTTATTTCATTTCGTGAAATAAACATCAGTGTGCTTCAGTTCAACAATCTAGAAGATTGCTTCAAAAGAACTTTTATCAGGGGGAGCGTCCCACCAGGTGGAGCATATCAGATGAAGTATATTAATTATTTGGAAATATGTGCATTGTACTCTTTTTCCTTTCAATCAGGTTTTTATCCCACTGGGTTTTCCTGATAAAGGTTTTAATGAGGCAATTCTATAAACACACCCAAAATTATTTAATCTATAAATATTACATTTATCCAGTTGATCATCGTATTTATATTGACTTGATCAAAAAGATCATTGTAAATATTACTTTGATCTTGCTAATCATCGTATATATGTTACTTTGATCTAGAAGATCATCATAAATATACTTTGATCCGACAGATTAATGAATATCTTTGCTCAGGTTTTTATCCCACTGGGTTTTCCCTAGCAAGGTATAAATGTAAGTAAAGTTTTGAAGAAAACATTAACTATAAATATATTTGCATTGTACTATTTTTCCCTTCGATCAGGTTTTATCCCATTGGGTTTTTCTGACAAGGTTTTTAAACGAGACAATCAGGGGGAATAAAGTTTTGAATAGACATGTGTACACTATACTCTTTTTCCCTTCGATCAGGTTTTGTCCCATTGGGTTTTCCTGACAAGGTTTTTGACGAGATAGTTTTTAATGTCCAACCCCACTAGATCCAGAGAGATCATTGTATACATTTTTCTCTGATTTTATCCCATTGGGTTTTTCCTAGAATATTAATACAAGTGGTATAAATCCAAGGGGGAGTGTTGTGAATATAGTGGCTTTTACCACTTGTGTACAATACACAAAATATCTACACAAATACCTCCCCACTTAAATCTCACCGCCTAACACCCACTTGATAAATATCTCACACCCACTTGAAATTGGTTTACTTCATGACTAAGTTAGACAAGTTATATTACCATCCAGCCACTCTTATATGCCTATAAAATATGTGATCTCATTTGTAAAGATGGTGCTGAGAAATCAATACAAAAGCTATGTCTATTGTCTCTCTCTCTCGTCTATATCTCTCTCACTCTCTTTTTCATACTCCATCTTTCTTTGCTTATTTTATTTAGTTGATTTATAACAAACTATGTTTTGTTCTATTATTCTGTGAGAGAGATATTGTGGCAAAGAGGAAACAAAAATGGAAAAAAAAGACTATTTTAACTTCTTTTTCAAAAAAAAATCAGTGTTCTAAAAATCGGCGTAGGCGGCCAACTAAGCCTTAGATGGTTCCGGCCGCCGGGACTAGGCCCTATTCGGCCATTCTGGGCGGCCAGCCGCCTAGGTCGCCGACTAGTGCTAACTAGTCGGTCGCCTAGATCGATTTTTAGAGCTAATTAATCGGCATAATCGTCCGCAACCATCATCGTCCTGTTGTCTCGTCGTCCGGTCATCGTCGTCGTCGCCAGGGACGTAACCAGGATTAAAGACTGGGGTAGGATAGATTTTTTATTTTTTTTTACTGAACATTGACATCACCTAATGAGGAGGATATAGTGAGAAGTCCTTGTAAAATGTATATTCTAAATAAATAAGTTACAAAATTTTATTTTATTTTAAAAAAATAAATTAAATTATAAGAGAAATATAAAACGCAAATGCGAACACTAATTAAATTATACAACATTTTTATATTAGTTTGATTAATTCGAAATATACTAATACAATGTTCTAAGAAATTTAATGAAATTAATTTAATAATATCGTTACTTTGTAAATTTAAAATTGGATTAAATAATAATTGGATTACTCCTAAAATCTCATTATCTATATTTAACAATAACCCCAAAATTTCAAAAAAAATAATAAAATATTTTTTTAAGTAATAAAATAAAATAATAAAAGCTATAATATTCACTCAAATATATCTAAATGTTGATGTAGATAAATAGATTGAACCAAATTTAAAGAATGTGGAGAAATAATTGTTATTATAAAAAGAAGAAAAGGGAAAGAAAAAAATATAATTTTTTACTCTGATTAGAAATTAAAATAAATTATTTAATTAATTTTAATTTTTTTTGCTATGTTAATTGTTTTAAGGGTGGCAGGGTGGGCTTGAGCCCACCCTAGCCCCCACACAGTTCCGTCCCTGGTCGTCGCCGTCCGTTCATCATCGTCATCGATCCGTCGTGGAGTGAAGAGTTGCAATTGAAAAAAAAATGGATAAAAAAAATAGAAGACAAAAGCAGAAAACATAAAATATATATATATATATATATATAATATTGATGCCTAGGTGCCGACTAGTCGGCGACTACGCGGTCTAGGCTCTAGGCGCCAGTCCACCATACGACTGGCGTCTAACGTATATTAGAACATTGAAAAAAATTAATGTTTTTAATTTTTAATTTTAATGGTAATTTTAGATATTGCTCTAACTAAAGTTGAATGATGAATAATGTGATTAGCTCTCATACCTTATCAACAATGAAAAGCTGTTCTTGAATTGAATTCTCTAGTTGACTCCCCTCATGGCTCTTCTCGAAGCTCGAAAATTCTGAAGTAAGTATCTTTACTTTGTTGCATCTCCCCATCCTTAACTTGTTTAACTTTGGCCATTCAGAAATATACAATCCTGGATAGAAACTTCTAAGGCTTGGTAGATCCCATAATTCCAGCCATGTTAATTGTGGAAAGACAAACCTAGGTACTGTTTCAACATCTTCTTCCGTGGTGTTAAGCTCTTCAAATATCACTTCCAGTGAATTACATCTTTGTATAAGCAATTCCTCTAGTTTTTGGAGTCTTCCAAACATATTAGATGGAAAAATATTCAGCAGGTTATGACAGTCGTATACCCCGAAAGAATCTATTTTGGAGAAGGAATCCATAATGAGTTGATGACACCATATTTTTCTCATGTTATCCATTTTTTCGATATGCAAAAACTTTAGATCAAGGATTTGTACCTGAACAATTCAATTAATTGCAATAATTAATAAAATATCCATAATTGATAACCAAACACAATTACAAATAATAGAACAAAACTCTACAACTGCGAGTTCAGAAGAAAAAAATGAAGATGCAAAGGGATTAAAAAAAACAAAGAGAGAAGATAGAAACAATACCTTTTCATCAAAAAAAGGTTGTATGTGTGAATATTGGAGGTTCTTCTCTGAATTCATTTGTTCTTCCTTGGCTGCTTGCATATCTGCACGTGGAGAATTAGAGACAAAGGCATGCATTTTGGGGCAATTCTCGAGCCACAAGTCAGCCAAGGAGGTCAACTCAATCGATTTTCCAGTAAAGTTGCAGAATGTTGTGAGTTCTGGAAGGTGTTTGAGGTGCAGTCGGTGCAACTTGGTGAACAAAGTGTTACTCATCCTTTTTCCTGCTGTGATTGTTACCACTTCCATTAACTTACAATTGGAAATCTCAAGGACCTCGAGTTGGACGAGACTTTCAACCATAGAAGATGGAAGTCCATATTTTACGGTATCACAACCATCCATAATAATTTCTTTTAAATTTTGAACGCACGGAGACATCGGCTGAAGTTGGTTGTGCCATATGGTTTGGATACGAATGGAGGACAGATTGATTGATGCCAAAGTGGGTAACACAACCTGCAAGCACAATAAATTTCAGATCAACTTGTTTTTATTCCCCTGTCTTGTACTTATTATAACAATAACGGCAATCATTTGATATCTACAAATCTTAATTAAAAAAAAAAAAAATCTTCTCAATTAAAATCTTCATGAAAGCTAGAATTGAAAGTCAATTATTTGCCAGGTGAGGAATAAGAAATGTTAATATAAAACATATAATTTCTACTAATTGCACTTGAGAATAAAAACAGAGTTACCTGTTCATCAAAGAGAAGATGAATGTCATCCTGGAAGTTCATTTCTTCTTCTTTGCTCTCTTTTTTGTCCACATACTTGGAGCCAGAGAAGAATGTCTTCAACTTTGGGCAATCCTGGATGGATATTTGAGTCAAGGAGAGGAATTCAACTGAATTTCCGGAGCCGAATCGTGAGAGTTTCGGAAGACCTTTGAGCTGCAGGTTGATTAGTTTAGGGAAAACCATCTTAATCACTTTTCCCTCGCCTCTTAATTCTTCTGAATTGATTACTTCTTCAATCGACTCACAATTCCGTATCTCAAGCTTTTCTAGTAGAACAAGATTTTCAACCATAGAATACGAAAACAGAAATTTGAGATTACCACTGCACTCCTCCAAAGTCAATCTTGTTAAAGTTTGACAACAAGAAGACATTGCTGGAAGTTGATCAAGCCACAAGCATTCAATGTTAATTGAAGACAGCTTCAAGTTCTCCAAGTTTGGGAGTAAAACCTGCAAATGCATTTTGTTATTACTTAATGATTAAATGTGCATTTTTTACATCACCAACCTCCAATACAAAACGAAGAGAAAAGTAGAGTACAAGAGAAAACATACATTTTGACTAAATGATGGCATGAAACCGCCAAGCTCATCTTCAGCAAGGATTTCTTGAGATCCAATTTCAGGCGTGAAAGAAGTCAAGCCAAAACTTGTAAGCTGTGGTAGGCATTGTAGTCTTAGGGTGCGTAGTCGAGCGAACTCGGTTCTATTAACCCTGCCATTTTGGTTGATTTGTTTATCGCTAGTATTAAAAACAATCTCTTCTAGCTTCTTGCAGTCGGTGACTTCAATTTCTTCAAGCTGCAAAAGGTTCTTGGCCATGGAAAATGAGAATAGATGCTTCAATCTATCACATTTTCCGATTTTCAAGATTCTTAGTTTGTTGAGAGACTCTGTTGTAAGTTGGCCATTAAACAGCTTCTCCAAGTTAATCAAATTATGAAGAAACAATGACTCTAATTTGGGAAAGACATTGCATAGTCCCCGTTGAATTGAGTTAACAATACATTGAATCTCCTGTCCATTTTGTACACGAAGATGCTTCAATTGTGGGAATCCTTCCCCATTAAGTTCATATAGAACATTTTTAACACCCTTCAGCACATCTAGACAGAGATCTTCAGTTGTATTCAACAACATTTTAACCCCATTGGCCAAAACAATGCTATTAATCAGTTTCAATTTCAAATTCCTTGAGGATTCATAATCACCAGACCACTCCCACACATCTCCGATAATTATTCTATATCTTTCCAACTTCTCAAAGATCAACAAGTCTTGTTGCATAATTTGGACATCAAGAACATGTATTTCTAAAGTTGTTAGACGAGACAATTGCTCCAACTCAGAAAGACTGGCATTAGTCCGTCCATTAACATCCCACCGAACAAAACTATTGCCCATATAGAGTTCTTCTAATCGAGTCAAACTTGATATGACACCTGGTGTGATTGTCTTAAGTTTTGAACAATTGCCTATATCTAACAACCTTAATCGAGTCAATTGTTTAATTTCTCCAGACAAATGTTCAATATCAGAGTACTTAATGGTAAGAACTTCTAATTGTGTTAGAGCTCCAATAGTTGCTATATCTCCTAGGACGCAGTCGTACAAACATAATGTTTGAAGCTTTATTAGCAGTTGAAGAGACGAAGGCAGTGACAGCAAATGGAATTTTGTCAAATCTAAAAATTTAAGTTCTTTCATCCCTTCAAAAAAGGTGTCTGAAATTTGAAAGAGATTTAAATCATTCTTAAACAAAATAAGTAAGTTAAGTTTTGGAAGTTCCAACCTTTCAGGAAGCTCACATATATCTCTCTGAAACAGAGAAACGGCAGTTGCATCTTTGGACAATTTCTCCTCTAGAATTTCTTTTAAGCCAGTGGTATTCTGAATGTTAAACATAAACTTATCTGTGGATGCAATTGCAGTGGCAACAACATGAATAATGTCATGCATTTTAACTGTCTTATTTGTGCTACCATCCAACAGTAGAGATGAAGCTTTGAGATTATTGATCAACGTGTATAATCTGTTCCTTCCTTGTTCTAATGTAGAAACATCTTGAAACAAACATAATCCCATTGCAATTTTCAACAATTCTTCAATGCGTATAATGAAACTTGCATTGTATAGACTACAAAGTAGAAATACTGATTTTGCTTCCTCACTCTCCAAAAAATTGTAACTCAATTTTATGGCAGAGTATACATTTGCTTCCATCCCTTTGATGTGTCTTGGATTGGAGCTTCTGAGTTGATTCAAGGCATCCTTCCAATCAAAAAGGCTCTTTTTTTTCAATGCACTTGCAATTGTTGCAATTGCAACTGGCAAACCAGAACAAAACCGTACTATCTCAATTCCAATAGTGTCAAAATCAGATTGTTTGGCTGAATCACCCACAGTCTTCCAAAATAAATTCCCTGCTTCCTCGTCAGATAAAATGCTAATCAAGAAATTCTTTTCAACATTCATATCGTTGCTTAATACAGCTTCACTTCTAGATGTCAGCAATATTTTCCATCGTCTTTGAACATCATTTCTTCCTTTTGGATCTTCTCCTTGCAGGGAACTGCTCTTCTTCTCCATACCAACAGGAATTCCAACAACCTCAAGGTCAAGTTTTGCCCAAATATTATCTAACACTAGGAGGAGCCTCTTTTCCTTCTTCAACCTATCACGTAATCGATCGGCTCTTCCAGATAAACTCTCCTCTTGAAATGTCAGACCTAGCTTATCAGCAATTTGTCCTTGAATTTTCTTAATGTCTGGGGTTTCTGTTACCTCAGCCATAACCACAACATCAAATAACTTGTCTTGTATAGCTTGCCCAACAACTCTTTTGACCAGTGTGGTTTTACCCACACCTCCCATGCCGTACACCCCAATCAAGTCGACATCCGTATCAGTTACTGCCTTCATAAGATCATTAAAAACTTGCTTTCTTGAATCAAAGTCGCCATAGCCTCTGACATAGATTGAAGTTGTTTTCTGAAGGGGTGGACGGTATGAAACTTTATCAAAGTTACCTTCTCCCAAAAGATCGACCCCATCCTTTGTGGTCTTGGCTGCTTTCCTGCTGAGGGAGTAACGAGCCATCAGATTGGGGCAGAAGCCGATTGAACAGAGCTTCCCTGCTTTGACTTGATCATCAATGATGGGTTTTGCAACCCCATTAGTGAACTCATCCACGCCGTTGAGCCAATTCTCAACCTGCTTTTCGATCTCATCGCCTTGTTTCTTGGCCTCGTCAACAGAATGCTGCACCATCTGTCTTTGAGCTGTCAGCTTCTCAACCTGTTTCGTTAACTCCTGCATGTTGCTCTTATATTTGAACGGATACAATATGTGCTTTCCGATAGGAACAACCAGCTGCTCCGCAACTTTTCCTGCAACAGTAATAACTACGTCCATTTCTCTCTGTTTCTAATCACTCCTTGCTCTCTCTCTGTTTTTTTTTCCACTTCGCTCTCTTTATCTTTTTTTCAACAACCGAGTAACAACAATAAAAGTCTCTCTCTCTTTAAACAAACAGAGTAACAAAGTGAAGATCACCAAAGATTCTTTTCTTGTTTTTCCTTTTTTATAACAAACTGAGACACCGAGGTAAATGATTCAATACTAGATTACTAATACAGATAAATCTAATTAAGAAGCAGGAGTTTTTTTTTTTAAGAGGGAATAAGAGGAATGGATAGTTTTTTTTTTTTGGATTATTTTCAATGATTTAGCTACAGTTGTAAACTCACAAGAAAAAATAGAGGACGTGGAAACAGAGTAACAAAGTGAAGATGACAATAAAAGAAATTTTTTTCTTTTTCTTTTTCTTACGGGAGGTATCAAATAAGTAGAAATATAGAAGAAATTTTTAATGTGCACAATGAGTCAACGACAGATAACTGAAGCATATATATATATATATATATATATATATATATCTAAGAAACAAAACCAACGAAGAATAAGAGAAATTGAATTCTTTTTTTTTTTTTGGAGGTGGAAAATAGATGCAAATAGCAGAGGAAAGCCAATAAAAAGAAGAACAAATAGTGAAAAAAAAACGTGAAGAAGAAACAACGACAAACAACAAAAGCTCTTGATTAAAAGAAAAAAGTTGTGAAAAGTTGAGAACAAAGTGCACCTCTGTTTGTATGTCAGAGCAATAACAACAGAAAGTCTCTCTCTATATCTCCCTGAAATGGTGGTTTCGAGCAATAATGACTGAACAAGAGAAAATTTTGAAAGATTTAAATCCAGTTGTACTTGTATATCTCTCTCAAAGCTGTTTCAAAGGATCACTGTTTTTGCTGTTTAATGAATAATTGAATATTTTAATGTCAAAACAGAGAAGAAAAAGATGAGAATCACTGCATAGTGCATGCCCATGTATTTCCAAAAAGCCACGTAATGATATTATTATTTTAATACAAATTGATTTATTAAAATTGACTACAAATAATTAACAATGACCTGTCTAACTAGTCAACTACACAATGAATGAATAGTACAATAAATCAAATTTGAACATTCAAATTCAAATTAACAAGAAAAATTACTGCTTTTCCGTTTGCCCAATTCAACTTAAGAGACCCTATTGATTTGATTTTTTTTTTAAATTGATCACATGTGTGGTAGCAACTCGAAATGGGATACCGTAATACAATGAAAACATATACTAAAGATTCAATACTTGATGATACTATAATACAAAATGTACGAGTGAGGATGATCATATAAACAGAATATCAATTTAAGTATTGAATCAAAAGCTAAGCAGAAGAATGAAGATGACAGATAAAAGTTATTGTTTAGCACATAATAATTTTGTGTTAGTCAAGTTTCTATATGAATGATGAACTCTGGATATTATGTGATTATGAGGCATAGCACATTGAGGATTTATAAAAACAGACTAAAATTGAAAATATATAAATTAAGAATAACTCAATATAAATAAAACAGCTTAGTTCACATTAATGAAGGGATATGATCAAAATACACGTGGCTACATGTAAAGGGATTGACTCCCCATGTTTCAGGATTTTATGACTAAAGAGAAACAAATATTTACATCTACCAATACTTGAACTTTATTGATGGAACTTTGCCTTGAATACCCCAAACATTAAGACAAGAGGTCATCGGTAATTTTACATTTTTTTAACTTATAATTTAAGGGTTTAAAGTTTCAAACCCACAACCACCGGTCACAAACTCACAACCTCATTGATGTGGTGTGAGCCTCTGCAAGTGAAGAGTCAATGTCCAAATCTTTATAAAAATGGATTAGAAATTAAAAATATATATAATTAAGAATATCCAAGTATAAATAAAACAATTTATATCAACATAGATCAAATTTAAAATATTTGTACCCAATTATTGTAAGACCTTGAGAATCTAAAATTAAACTTTCACCTTGTCCTTCCTAGCATGTGCACATTTCCTTCGACATTTGTGGTGGGGATTTTAATACATATGAGGAGTTTTTTCATTGCAAATATGGGAGTAGGTGAATTATTGGACTATAACGTTTGTCCGTTTTCTGCCGGCTTTGTTTCTACTTGGACTTAACTAATTTTCATTTTTATATATACAACACCCTAATAAACTTACCTAACATTGGATTAAAAATAATACAAATTGCATTATAAAACCAACCCTTAATAATTTAACTGTTATAATAGTCTCCTAATATAGTACTTAATTTAATACAAATTAATTTCTATATAAAATTGGACTACAACTACAAAATTATTATTAACAATGACCAAAACATTTTAAAAAAATTATTACAATAGAAACTCCAAATTAGAAACGACCAAATCAAGGAGAAAAACAAAAAAATATCATCTGAGAAGATGCAGTGCAATTCACATTAAGAAATAAAGCTATAGTGTATTCAGTAGTAACTTCACCTAATTCAGAATCTAATTCTAAAGGATGAAATTTTACCAAGAAAAAAAAAAAATCAAATTATCCGGAGATGTGGAGTCACTTAGCATGAAAGAATTAATATCAACTCAAGTAAAAGGCTCTCCACTCCACATCAATAATATTTACTATCTAGGAGATTAAAATTTATTTCATTTAATTTTATCCCTGAACCAATAGACTACTAAAACACCAATAAAGAAAAATGAAAACTTGAGTGTTACAAAACAAGAAAGACAAGGAAGATTTTGATGGCAAAATACGAATTTTTGAAGGAAAGAGGCAATGCCAAGTCTTTCTCAAATTGATTAGAATTGACAAATATAATTAAGAATGACTAAAGTAAAAAAGAAAACAATTTATATAAATCAAAACAGATCAATCACGAAGGTTAGGGAAAGAGATATTGTTTATGTTTCTTGGCCTCGTCAACAGAATGCTGCACCATCTCTCTTTGAGCTGTCAGCTTCTCAACCTGTTTCGTTAACTCCAGCATGTTGCTCTTGTATTTGAACAGATACAATATGTGCTTTCCGATCGGAACAACCAACAGCTCCGCAACTTTTCCTGCAATAGTAATAACTACGTCCACCATTTCTCTCTGTTTCTTATCACTCCTTGCTCTCTCTCCGTTTTTTTTTTCCATTTCGCTCTCTTTATCTTTTTTTCAACAACTGAGTAACAACAATAAAAGTCTCTCTCTCTCTAAACAAACAGAGTAACAAAGTGAAGATCACCAAAGATTATTTTCTTGATTTTCCTTTTTTATAACAAACTGAGACACCGAGGTAAATGATTCAACACTAGATTACTAATACAGATAAATCTAATTAAGAAGCAGAAGTTTTTTTTTTTTGGAGGGAATAAGAGGAATGGATAGTTTTTTTTTTTTTTTTTTGGATTATTTTCAATTATTTAACTACAGTTGTAAACTCACAAGAAAAAATGGAGGACGTTGAAACAGAGTAACAAAGTGAAGATGACAATAAAAGATTTTCTTGTTTTTCTATAATAAACAGAGTATTTAATTTTTTTTCTTTTTCTTTTTCTTACAGGAGCTATTAAATAAGCAGAAATATAGAAGAAATTTTCAATGAGCACAATGATTCAACGATAGATAACTGAAGCAGATAACGGTGATGGTGGCATCTTAGGGGTGTGTGGCGGATCAGAACTATTGGATTTTTCATGATCCAAGATCCAATCCGAACCAATCTGATCAAAGAAATTTCAATATGATCCGATCCAATTGCGAAATACTTAAATCTGATCCGATCCAATCCAATGAATAATAATGATATGAAGCAATTCTTAACATATAAAAGTTAAGACATTACTAAAATTAACAAAAACAATAACTAATTCATTCGATACTTTAAATAAAATTAACAAATTAATAATTAACATAAAATCAATACACAATAGTAGAAGTCAAAATTCTAACAATTTATAAACTTTATAAGTTCTAAACACAAATATATGTACTTTATAAGTTATAATCAATGGATATTATGGATGGATTTGATTGGATCATGCACATCCCTAGTGACATCCATTAGAGACTATGTACCGGTGTTTTGCTGCATTCAATCATCAAAATAAACCCAAATATGAAAAATAATACATGTTATTATCGAATTTAAATCAAAGTTTCCTAGCCAGAGAAAAATAGAAAATAGTCTCACACCTTATAAAGGGTAGAGCTTGCATTCCACATTGACTGCAGAGACAAGACAATGTGGAATTATTGGATCCAAATAAGACAAACAGAGTACTGTAAAGAAACAAATATTAAGTAAATCAATTATTGTTTGTAGTGAGAAGATCACCATTCTTCTTAGCACACTTGATGCAGTCATCTAATATCATCTTGGTATCATATTTGTACACAAAACCCTTCTCAATTAGCTTTGTGGTGCCCCACTTGATTTCTCTCTTTGGACCGTTCAAGTACCTGAAAACACAATTTCACTGCCCTGTTAGAACTCACAATCACATAATTTTGATGTCTTAGAAAAGGGTAATTGGATATTTGGATGCTCACTCTTGTTTCACATGATTTTCTGGATAGTTTTGTCGATAGTAATCGGCTATTTCCGAAGACGAAACATAGGAGTTTGCACACAAGAATCTGCCGCGGATGGAAGGTTGCTCCATGCAGAAGATATGAGCTTCACAGACATCATCAATGTGCACAATTGGAAGTTTTCCAAGCAATTCTTCTAAAAACCTCAGTGCTTGGTAGGTGAATTCTCCATTGGTAAGCGATGAAATGAACATAGCCACGCTTAGGGG
Source organism: Dipteronia sinensis (assembly GCA_033220585.1). NCBI lineage: Eukaryota > Viridiplantae > Streptophyta > Magnoliopsida > Sapindales > Sapindaceae > Dipteronia > Dipteronia sinensis. Next base: position 78,464,881 of record CM065637.1, on the reverse strand, counting down.
CATGTAAGATTGAAATGTATCCCCTCCCACAACCCCTAATGGCAGTGTAACCATCTCCAACTCACCGATATCTGAATTGGTCCCGTAGCTCAAAATCTTCTCTTCTGTCAATGTCTTCGAAACTACATATTCCTAAAACACGATACATTATATGTTATTGCTTACACATGCATGCAATTATCTCACAACCTAGATCTCAAAAATGGTAACATTAATGCTATTCGGATCAGTAAGATATATACTCACCGTTAGATTAGGGTTAGAGTAGGCATACGAGAGATTAAGAGGCGTCCAACATGTTTCGTCTATGAAGTCCTTAAATCCAGAGCCATCCTCCATAAGCGGAGATGTGGAAACCACACTGGCAGTGTAGATTACTCGCCTCACTGATCTTGATCGAACGCAAGACATGACAATGCTGTTAGCAGCAGCTATCGAGGCTTCGGTCCTGTTATTAAACTGTTTATTTACGAAAAATCAAATCTTAATTAGACCGAAATTACACAATTGTCATATTAAAATAGAGATTAATTAAAATTCATCAACACTCAAGAGACAAGCCTGATATCCCTCAGTGTGTAGCAATGGGGTGGCAACATGAAAAACAAATTGACAGCCTTGGATTGCAGGGTCAAACGTCTTAGGATCATAAATGTCAGCTTCAAACAACACGAGTCTTGTGTCCGCACCAGGAAAGCTCATCAGAAAATCAACTTTCGATCGATCATCTGCAAATTCAACACGATTAGAGATCAACGAGAACGAAAGAGATCTAGAGCTAGACACAGAGAGATCAAAAAGAGAGAGGTACCAAAGTTCCTTAATGTTGCATGGACATTGTAACCTTTCTCTAAAAGCTTTTTGACAAGAGAAGAGCCAATGTAACCTGCACCTCCTGTAACACAAACCTTACACTTACTCATCTTCTCCATTGCGATTTGCGAATCTAGTACCTGTTCTTCGCTCCTGCTAATGAAGATTTAGAGAGGCCAATATTTCAATATTTCAATATTTCTTGCCCAACCAATTGACATCAAAATTAGATTTAATGGGTTAGATTTGTTGGAATCACAAACAATATGGAATTTAGTTTTGTCCACATTAGAAAAAAAAATAATCACAATAGGTTAACTTATAATAGATAAACAAAGTAATTACTCCACTGGTCCTCTATCTACAACTTCCAAGAAGGAAAAAAAATAATTAAATTCTTTGTCAGAGCAAAGTGCAAAGTTGAGAAAAGTCTCTCTATATCTCCCTGAAAAGTTGAGAACAAAGTGCACCTCTGTTTGTATGTCAGAGCAAGAACAACAGAAAGTCTCTCTATATCTCCCTGAAATGGCGGTTTCGAGCAATAATGACTGAACAAGATAAAATTTTGAAAGATTTAAATCCAGTTGTACTTGTATATCTCTCTCAAAGCTGTTTCAAAGGATCACTGGTTTTGCTGTTTAATGAATAATTGAATATTTTGATGTCAAAACAGAGAAGAAAAAGATGAGAATCACTGCATGCCCATGTATTTCCAAAAAGCCACGTAATGATATTATTATTTTAATACAAATTGATTTATTAAAATTGACTACAAATAATTAACAATACCTGTCTAACTAGTCAACTACACAGTGAATAATACAATAAATCAAATTTGAACATTCAAATTCAAATTAACAAGAAAAATAACTGAAGAGACCCTATTGATTTGATTTTTATTTTATTTTATTAATCACATGTGTGGTAGCAACTCGAAATGGGATACCATAATACAATGAAAACATATACCAAAGATTCAATACTTGATGATACTATAGTACAAAATGTACGAATGAGAATGTTCATATAAACAAAATATTAATTTAAGCATCAGTTCCATTTTAAACAAAAGCTAAAGCAGAACAATGAAAATGACAGATAAAAGTTATTGTTTAGCACATAATAATTTTGTGTTAATCAAGTTTCTATATGAATGATAGAACTCTGGATATTATGTGATTATGAGGCATAGCACATTGAGGATTTATAAAACCAGACTAGAATTGAAAATATATAAATTAAGAATAACTCAATATAAATAAAACAGCTTATGTCACATTAGTGAAGGGATATGATCAAAATGCACGTGGCGACATGTAAAGAGATTGACTCTCCATGTTTTAGGATTTTATGAATAAAGAGAAACAGATATTTACGTCTACTGAGACATGAACCTTAATGGTGGAACTTTGTTTTGAACACTCCAAAAATTACGACAATAAGTCATCTGTAATCTTATTTTTTTTTTTAACTATTATAATTTAAGGGTTTACAGTTTCAAACCCATAACCACCGGTCACAAACTTACAACCTCATTGACGTGGTGTGAGCCTCTGCAAGTCAAGAATCAATGTCCAAATCTTTATAAAAATGGATTAGAAATTAAAAAAATATATAATTAAGAATATCCAAGTATAAATAAAACAATTTATATCAACATAGATCAAATTTAAAATATATGTACCCAATTATTATAAAACCTTGAGAATCTAAAATTAAACTTTCACCTTGTCCTTCCTAGCATGTGCACATTTCCTTCGACATTTGTGGCGGGGATTTTAATACATATGAGGAGTTTTTTCATTGCTAATATGGGAGTAGGTGAATTATTGGACTATAACGTCTGTCCTTTTTCTGCCGGCTTTGTTTATACTTTGACTTAACTAATTTTCATTTTTATATATATATATATATATATATATATATATATATGTAAAACACCCTAATAAACTTACCTAACATTGGATTAAAAATAATACAAATTGCAATATTAAACCAACCCTTAATAATTTAACTGTTATAATAGCCACCTAATATAGTACTTAATTTAATACAAATTAATTTCTATATAAAATTGGACTACAACTACAAAATTATTATTAACATTGACCAAAACATTTTAAAAAAAAATTATTACAATAGAAACTCCAAATTAGAAACGACCAAAAACAAAAAACATCATCTGAGAAGATGCAGTGCAATTCACATTACAAAATGAAGCTATAGTGTATTCAGTAGTAACTTCACCTAATTCAGAATCTAATTCTAAAGAATGAAATTTTACCAAGAAAGAAAAAAAAATCAAATTATCTGGAGATGTGGAGTCACTTAGCATGAAAGAATTAATATCAACGCAAGTAAAAGGCTCTCCACTCCACATCATTAATATTTACTATCTAGGAGATTAAAATTTATTTCATTTAATTTTATCCTTGAACCAATAGACTACTAAAACACCAATAAAGAAAAATGAAAACTTGAGTTTTACAAAACAAGAAAGACAAGGAAGATTTGGATGGCAAAATAAGAATTTTTGAAGGAAAGAGGCAATGCCAAGTCTTTCTCAAATTGATTAGAATTGACAAATATAATTAAGAATGACCAAAGTAAAAAAGAAAACAATTTATATAAATCAAAACAGAATAATCACGAAGGTGAGGGAAAGAGATATTGTTTATGTATTTTTTTTTTTTGTAAAATAAATAAAAGCAGTGTGAACTGAATGGCAAAAGAAGAAGAAAGTGAAGATAGAGAGCTAAAAGGCAAAAGCTACCTCATCATTAGTTATTTAATACAAATTGATTTATAAAAGTAGTTAATTGACAATATATAATTATATATTTAAGAATGACCAGTACAATTAAAACAATTAACATCACAATAGGCCACATTCATTTCAGGTGAGCTTCCAATAATGAAATTCAACTTTAGAGTTTAGACACCTAAATTTCCTCTTAAAGAGCAATACCTGGCTTTAACTTATTTTGCTATCAATTTTTAATTAATTAAAAAAAGTAGCAATTAATATGGCAAATTGATTAGAATTATATGTTGATGGTTTTATTGGGTCATTGTTTTAGAGTTTTGTTTGGGCTGGTTTATTGATAATGTTTCCTATTAGACTGATTGACTCTGTTTTCAAATCATGGCACCATTTTATATATGCTGCAAGTCATTTTATTGTTTGATTTCTTTTTTCTCTTTTGAACAAACCTAAAGACTAAAGTAGAAATGGGTTTAATTTAATACAAATTGTAATGTGAAAACGACCCTTATTAATTTGGCTCTTATAGCCACTAACATAGGATTTAATTTAAAATAAATTTTTATTAAAAAAAAACACATTACAACTACCTAATTAACAATGATCAAAATATATACAACAAAAGACAAAAGTTAGGGTGAGCTAACAAATTATAATTAACAAGGACCGGAATTCGATAAGAGGTAGAGCAACTCATTGGCAAGCTCTTCACACTCATAATAATGAGATTTTGGTTAGCATCGAGTCCTTGTTTTACGATTGCTAAGTTTATAATAATTCAAGGAAAAAAAAAGATGACCATAAAACTCAAAACTTGTAATAGAATAAATTATGAATTAAGCTACAATGCATTATTCAAAATAACCTCACCTATTAGCTACCAAACTTTTCAACTTTTCATTGAGAAAAAAAACACGCATACTCACTTTAATTTTTACCTAATTTTATTTATTTATTTATTTTTGAAATCTGACACTAATTGGTCAGGAGTTTGTCAGGATTTAACGAGATCAACTGCTACAAGCACGGTTCGAGATGTAACTCTCACTACAGGGGATAGATATCCCCACACTTTACGATCTGACGAGCAAATGTGAGACAATCAATCATTTGGAAATCTAAAATTCAGAGATTCTTTAGAGTTACTTTATTTTTTTGAGTTAAGATCATTTCCTATTCTGATATTTTTGCTCGTCTTTTTCAAATAAACTTAGGTGTCATGTGATGTTTTTATTCTCAGAGGTCACCAGATTAGGAAAAGACCAAGAATATGGGCTGTTCTTTCTCAAGGCTATCTAATGGTATGGTTAATTTAATACAATTTGATTTATAAAAATATGGATTAGAAAAGAACAAATATGATTAAGAATGGCCAAGTATAAATAAATAAATCAATTTTGAACCATCAGCAACCAATCATTAGGAAACCTAAAGAATTAAAATTAAACCGTGACCTAGTCATTCCTAGTACTCTATTTGCTAACATCAATTCATTTGACTAGTTTATCTCAAAGCTACCTAATCTGATTAGATTAATAATTATTAATATAATGTAAATTGATTTATAAAAGTAAACTAGATTTGGCAATATATGATATAATAAGGTTGGCCCGGTGATATAGCCCCTTACACCAACATTACAAGGTTGTGGGTTTGAGTCTCTCTCCAACCCGTAAAATCCCAAATTAATGTAATATTCCAAAAAAAATTGACAATATATAATAAAGAATGACCGAATGACTCACCATAATTAAAATAGTCTATATTCGAAACATCCAAATAGATTTGAATTTCCAATGAGCTTCAAGTAATGAAATTAATTTAATACAAATTTCTATATAGAAATGGACTATAACTACCAAATTATAATTAACAATGACCAAAATGAAGTTTCGGCGTATTAAATAGTAATTTTAATTTCATCTAATTAAATTAAGAGAATATTGCAATAGAAAACTCAGACGCTTCCAAATCTTAGAAGGAAAAACAAGAGCATTAGAAAATTTGTTGTGCAATTCACGTTATGAAATGAAGCTATATTGCATTGAATTATAATTTCCATCTAACTTTAGTTATCCCAGTACTCTATCAATGCTACCAAACCATAAGACTAAATTGGTGAATGTGGATAGTTTCATTCTATCTAGTAATGTTTTAATGTCTTAAGTTCGAATCGACGTCACCGAATATAGTATTAAAAGAAAAAGAGACTAAATTGATACAAATTGATTTTCAAAAATTAATTAAAATTGACTATTTACCACAATAGATCAAATTTAAGTATACTCATATACAAATATAACAACTTATATCACCTCAAATTTTTTTTTCCGATATAGATGGTTGCAACTCAAATTTGAAAAATTAATTTAATACAAATTAATTCAATAAAGAATGACTATAAAAATAAGCTATTTTATATAAAACTATTTGTTATTCTAGTTGAACCAATGCATTATAAAGCTATTTTATATATAATTCCAACGCTGTTAATAAAATAGTTCAAGTTATTTTTAATAAAATATGACATAATTGTATAATAATCCCAAATTTTATCAAAAAAGAAAATGAAAAAAAGCCCAAATGTGTTAAAGTTTTATCGAAGTGGGCTGGATCTGTTTTTATAGAAAGCCCAGCCCAACACCGAAGAGAAGGGGAAGAAACTACCTCCAATGGTGCCATTTTTCAAGGGTTTCAGGTTTCCCAAATCATTGTAAAAGCCATTGACGTGCAAATTCACGTGACCAAAATGCGTATATGTGGCTGTCACGTGATGAAGCCAACAAGGATATGCATTTGTTTACACCTAGGCAAAAGTGCATGATGTGGCCACACACGTGAACAAACATCGTTGACCAAAATTTGCCTCGAGAGAGTGAGGGAGGGACAACATGACCGGTACGTGTGCAAGTTCTATGGAGTCTCAGCAGTCACCGCCATTTCAATGGCTCTCCGATCTGGAAAAATGCAGTTAAGGCAAATATGGAGGTTGAATTTGCTTTCGTTAAATAGGACTCTTCTTCTTCTTCCTCCTGCTTCTACTATTTTGCATATAGAAATGAATTTCAATTACCAAATTATAATTAACAATGACTAAAATGAAGTTTCAGTGTGTTCAATAGTAATTTCACCTAATTAAATTGAGAGAATATTGCAATAGAAAACTCATAAGCTTCCAAATCTTAGAAGAATAAAAAAGCATTAGAGAATTTGTTGTGAAATTCATATTATGAAATGAAGCTATATTGCATCGAATTGTAAATTCCATCTAACTTTAGTCATCCCAATACTCTATCAAGTATTAATGCTACCTAATCATAAAACTAAATTAGTGAATGTGGATCGATGGTAACAACGTTCATTCTATTTGGCAATGTTTCGATATTTTAAGTTCAAGTCGCTGTATGATATTAAAAAAATAAATAAATAAGTTGATACAAATTGATTTTCAAAAATTAATTAGAATTGACTATTTATCATAATAGATCAAATTTAAGAACACTAACAAATAAATAAAACAACTTATATCACATCAATTATTTTTTGTTATACCATGTGCAATGATGGTAACTCGAATATGGAACATTGTAAAATTGAATGAATGTTCTTTTCACCGGGTCACGTCAAATTTGAAACATCTAGCTTAACTTGAATTCGAAGTGAGCTTCAAATTATTAAACAAAACCTTATAGATAATAGATTTGAATTGCATCTCAAAGAAAAATTTCTTATCTAATTCAAAGGGAAGAAATTTTACTAAGGAAGAGAATGTAAATGCCGGAGGAATAAATAATACCAAGTTGTGGAGCTCGATCTGGAGTTGAAACAGGGCTTTTAAATTGTAAATAGTTACTGCTGTTAATTGAAAAGTTTGATGTTTTTGTCTTGTCTTTCCATTAAAAAAAAACATTAGAGGATTAGTGGATCATCCAAATTATAAGAATCCATTATTATGAGGTCAGCCCATTTTGACAAAAATCCTCCTGTAATGAAGCCAAGGTTTTTAAAATCGATATATCCACCGATATATCCATATTTTTGAGGGACCGATATCGAAACAGGGGTAATATCCAATATCTAGCAAATATCCGGTCGATTTCGAAATATCCATAAAAATCTCATGATATTCCCGAAATATCCCGATATTCCCGAAATATTGTGAATTTCATCCCGAAATCCAAGGATATTTTGCAAATTATTTTCTTAAAAAAATTAATCTTAAATACTTAAATTATTATTCAAATAATCTATATTGAAAAATATTTTTAAAGAAGTATTAACAAATTAATAAAATTTCCAACATAATAATCAATAGTATAATTATTGGGCAAAGATTGTGAAAGCATTACTATTTGAACCCAAAGTACCAATATAGAGACAATATTGAGGATAATTCAGATCTTTTGAAAGCCGTACATATTGTCTATACGCAATTAGACCCTGAAGCTGCAGGGATTGCTAATTTGGAAATGAGGTAAAAAGTTACAACTTACAATCAATTTTATAATTCCAATATTATAACTTCTTTGCATTGGAGTATTGTGTCATATACTCATATTTATATTTATTATTTACATACTGATCTCATGAGTCATGAATGTAGGTCATATACTTTAAGGATGGAAAGAAAAGTTTTTGTGAACGAGCAGCCATTGCAGCTAGAAGCAAAATGCAACCGGGTATATAAGTTTTATTACAAAAATCTATATAATAATAATAAATAATAATATCCTTGAAATAGTATTCATACTTATAATACTTAATAATTTTTATTGCAGCTGATTGGTGGATAATGTATGAAAATTGTGCTCTATCATTACGTGCAATAGCAGTTCGCATATTGTCACAAACAGTATCATCTTTTGCCAGCGGAAGAAATTGGTCCACATTTGCTTTAATCCACACGAAACAAAGAAACCGTCTTGCCTATTCTATGTTTGAACAACTTGTTTATTGTTATTATAATATGAAGTTGAAATTTAGGGATATAGCAGCTGAAAAAGATAAAGAAGATGAAATTGATTTTATGGATCTACATCAACTAGCTGCTGAAGCAGGGGACGATAATGAGAATCATTTTTTTAACTGGGTTGGACCAGCCTATTTGGATGCTGATGAGGGAAATCCTGATCCACAAATTGCTACTCATGCTCGAGACATGGGAATAAGTGTTGAACAAGTGATTAGAGAAGAAGTTGGTGTAGATCGTGGAGTTACTGTTAGCAGCTCTTCCGATGACCAACATACCTCTGATGGAAATAGTTGAGGAAAAGATGATGGAGATGAGGGAGGAGGTTGGGATTCTGGTGCAAGAGGTTGGGATGCTGGTGCAACAAGTTGAGATGTTCGTGCAAGAGGTTGGGATGCTGGTGCAACATGTTGGAATGCTAGTGCAGCAGGTTGGGATGCTCATGCAAGTAATTTTGATCAAAATCGTGGTAGACAACATGGAGGAACAAATCAAATTGATGAAGATTCTTTGAATATGACTCTCTCTCGTCAATGGATATAGACACATAAAATAGTTCTTTGGGTGATTCGTAGAGAATGACAGATTCTCATGTACCATATTATGGTAGTTATGATGGCTACAATATATTTGATTATCCTTCTCCACAAATGCCATATGCAATACCTATGCATGCAGATCAACAATATCCACCAAATTAGGTAAATCCAAACTATCCAATTCATGGATCAGTTGGAAGAGATCAAGCAACATACGTGTGGCATATTAATAACTACCTTAAAAACTATGCTAGTACGTTTTCCTATGAAAATTATCGTTCGAATCATGATAGAAATATATCTTATGTATTTGAACCAGTAAAGAATTCATTTTTGTTTTAAATTTCAGATATGCAATGTATTATTACATATGAATTATGATTTATCATTTATGATTGAATCTTGGAAATATGGAACTATATAGATTTTTTAATGATAATTTTGTTTATTACATATTTAATCTCTTTATATTGTATATAAATATATAATATTGTAAAAGTGAAACAAAATATTATTCTATTAAATACTCAATTTTAAAAATTATATGCAAACTATATCTATGTTATAATTTATAATAAATCATAACTATGCTAATTTATTGTTGAAATATGATTCATTTGATGTATAATTACTTGTTTAAGCTTGTTCTAAGGTTTCACAAAAAAATTCTAACTTTAGATGTAAATATCCATCATTTTTTTAATTTTTTACCGAATATCCACCGATATCGATAATATCCTCGATATATCCATAAATTTAGGAGCCCGATATTGATACCAATATCGATATTTTATTCATTGAATGAAGCCCATTCCAAAAAAACAGCTCATCAAAGCAATGCATGATTGGAACGACGACGTTTCGTATTGCTATAGAATACAAAATCCACTCGTCTTCCACATCCTAATCTACAAACACACTCCAATGCAGTTTGATGTTGTCTACAGAGGCAACCATCCATAATGCAAATGCAATATTGATTTTGCAAATTTACAGATTGAAAGCTAGCCACTGATTATAGTTGAACCAATGAAAGCACTTTCGGTACTATTAGTAACCAATTAGCACACATGATACTTCTATTATGATCACAATATCAATACAAATCCAATTGCATCATGAATAAATTCATGGTTTACTGATTTTTAATCGATTTTTAATTTCTCTCCTACATCCGGTAGGAGAATTATGAACGGCATATTTAGTCTGATACATAAGGCGAAGAGCGAGGTTCAATCAGTGGCAAGACCAGCTCAAAATACCATTGCCACCCGCCCACCCGAGTTTGCATGTGGTATATTTTGATGGTTTCAGAGTGAAATTCTTGCCTTCTAAGTTGGCAATATTTGTATATATATATCCTCTTTCGTCGGTGGCTGCTCCCCAATTTCCCCCTCATCCAACCAAGGCAACCAGGTCCGGCCTCCCACAATTATAGTTTATATTGTTAGTTATTTTTGTTTTAACATCTAGAATCCTAGATATTAGTGTGATAAAATGCTAATTGTGAGTAAAATTATATACATAACACCACTGTCTATGCTTGAAAAAACTTACGGTAGCCCACACGAGAGTGCCATTATCGCGATCCAGAGCCCAAGCAAATCCACTTTTCCTATAAATATCAACAGATTGCTGCCATTGTTATCAGGCAGCATGAAGGTTTTCCACAGGACTTCGCCAGTCTCAAAGTCTAATTTGCAGACAATGACTTGGGACTCACTCCTCTGGATCCTTAAGACTGCATTTATTCTGCATATGTAAATAAATTAATAATCATTAACATAATCATACAATTTCAAACCAATGCAAGCACTGTCAGTAAATTGTAGCCAAGCACCAATGCAACAGCTTGAAAATCGAAAGCAACCTGCCACCATTCAATCTTTAGATGATCAAATCAAAGAAAACACAAGTGCTGTAGCAACATCATTATGAAGGAAAAAACAAAAGTAGAACAATTAAGATAGAAACAGAATTGCATCCCCACCTATCTGTCATCTGACTTCAACATAAATAACTTGATGAGCTGCAATGTTTAGCATACTATATTGAAGAATCTGCCAACTCCGACTGTTTAATTAGTTGAAGGATCAGTGAAATCTTCTCTTCTAGGCAATCTGTAAAAGAGCAAGAATTGTAGATGTTAGTTACTTTACAAAATCTCATTGATATAGGTATGAGAATTTCAATAATAGATACCTCTTTTCCATGTTTTGTTGAATGGTTGTATTCACGCCAACTTCCCAACTTTGTTCAACTTTGGTGTGCTTGTGACTCCTTTAGAGAAAATCTTCATCTTGGGGCAATCATTCACAACTAAACTTTCTAAAATTGGAAAGTTTCAAATGTGATTCATAGAGCAGAAACTTGCAAGACTTTGTAAATACACAAGTGACAAACTCTTCAACTTTCTGAAAATAATCTCTTCAGGTACAGCTCCCTCATTTGCTACCACTTGTTTTTTTTTGGACTGCAAATATTATTAGAAGAAACCAAACTTACAACAGGCTGCTGAGAACCAAGCCAAAAGAAAAAACACAACTAAGCAAACAGCAGCCACCCGAGCAAACAAAACAGAGGCTGGACAGATCTCAGAGAGGAAACAAAGAAATCAATGTATGTCCCAGATCAGACCTTCCCCCTCCATAGCTGACTCCTTTTTAGCTCAGTTATCTGCGAAAGTGTTACTTGCTCTTGAGCTGAAAATGACCCCAGTATTACCTACATAATTCAGAAGACTACGGATGTTATACATTAAATTCACATGATTCAGGCAGCCAAATCCCTCTGAATTGATCCATGAAACCGCCACTTTAGAATCACTAACGATATCAATTTCCTTGCCAATAAGACTTGTCGACTCAGCACACAAGGACACTGCCCTATGGATCGCTAAAATTTCAGCAGAGTTGGAGTGCAGGATCCCCATGTGTTCTGAGAACGCATTTTGCAGTCAAATACTTCCATCAGTGGCAAGACCGGCACCAAATACCATTGCCACCCACCCACCAGAGTTTGTGGTCTTGTTTGATGGGTTGAGAGTGAAATTCTTGCCTTCCAACTTCACCAACTTATAGATCCTCTTTTCATCGGTGGCTGCTCCCCAATTTCACCCTCCTCCAACACCACCAGGTCCGGCCCCCTACAATTACAGTTTCCGTTCTTAGCTATCTTAGTTTTGTAATTGCTTTGCTTGAGATAAAATGCTAATTGTGATTTGTGAGCAAAATTATGTATGCATAACATCATTGTCTCTCGAAAAAACTTACAGTATCCCACTTGTGGGTGCGATCATCGTGATCTAGATCCCTTGGATCATAGGTCCCCTATTTCCATTATCACATATCAACAAGTCATAATAATTACCTGAAGAAACAAATAACATAAACTTAGATCATATTTTTCAAATGTCATCTGATTTTTGATCTAAACTAAACTTTGCTCTAGCAGTAAAAAGACCATCAATTTTACTACATTAGTAAAAACTGATTGTTTACACAGTCTAATGTTTCTAGAACTTCTTTTATGCCTTCACTATCAAGAGAACTTCTTTTGATGATAAGTATTTTAAGTACGGTCTTTTGAAATTCAATAAGATGACTTGATCATAAAGTTGGAAAGCAATACCAGAAATTGAGCACTGAATAGTACAAGTAATAATGAATAAATGCAGAAGTTCACATACAGAATTTTCAATTTTCAAGCACAAATGGTCATGAATAACATCAGTCATATAATTCTCCTGAGGCAATATCATTGCCATTCCAAGGGAAAGAAGATAAAGCATAAGAGAGAAGATTGCAACAACAAACAGTAAGGTTCTCATCAATTGAAGGACTTTTAAAGTCCAGTATCTCAAGCCAATCAAGTAGCTAACTGGATTTACATTTCTAAGATCATGTAGCTAACAGTAAACATAAGCAGTTCAAAGAAAACGAATGTAATAAAAGTTTTTCCCAGGAAATGCCCTCTGCAGTAGAAATAACTCTTTCCTTTTGAACTTCATACAAGAAATTAATAACCTCTCCTATAAAATTCAAAAAATCATGACTGTTTTCTTATTCTTTCCTATTTTGGCTGAATGTTTGCTCATCACTTAAACTATAGATAAATAGTTATCACCAATTAATTTCCCATAGATTGATCAACTGAAATTTGCATGTCCACCTTCAATCCAAGTGAACATTTATATTGACTTGAAACAGAATACTGAAAATTTGACACTGAAACAACATTCCTCATCAAATATTGATTTTATCCCCAGCTAGTCAACAACACCACTACCACTTCAAACAAGGCAGAATTTTTACAAATACCCACTGCCCATTTCATTCAAAAGATCACATAAACAACTATTCTTTTATCAATTTTTTTTCAATATGTAAAGAACACATTTTTACCTGCAACTTATCAAGACACTGAGGCTGCCCATGCCCTCTTCTGATAGTCCCAGTCATCATTTCAAGTCTGTGTTGTCCTTTTCTCTGTTGCTGTTCTGAAGAAGATGAGAACAAAACGAACAAGTTGGATTCAACAAAAAATTGGTGGTGTTGGGTTTAGTGGATTGATTCTGAGGAATGAAGAGAGTGTGTGTTGGTGATGTTTTAGGGTTTTTGAGGTTCTGTAGAGAATGAAAATATTGAGACTGGTTTTTCGAAGAAGGGGATGCGTGTTCAAAGAAGAGGATGACGTGTCATGGCACGTCAGCAACATCAGTGACGTGCCCGGGAAAGCCAAATGAAATGATGACATGTGTTATAAAGATGACATGTTATAACACGTAAGGTAAAATGGTGTGAGCATGTCATCACGTTTAGTTGATGTGCACCGGTACACTAGCAAGAGTATAGTCACGTGTTCTAAAATGTTAGTTAAAATGGAATGATGTGTCCTGATACATCATTGGAATGGAGGCCTGAATGACACATTTGTGAAATGGCTGGTAATGTGCTAGGTCACGTCGGTTAAAGTGGATGACATGCCCAGACACGTCCACAAAGGTTGAAGACATGTCAATTAAATTGTATGGCATGACATGTCAGTGAAAGGGGGATGGTGAGGTGTCATACCACGTAAGCCAAAGTGGGTAACGTGCCTAAACACGTCATTGAAAGCTAGTTGTTATTTGTCTAGTAAGTGGTGACAGCAGAAAAAAAAAAGAAAAAAAAAAGAAGAAACGGAGAGTGTAGAAATGGAGAAAGGAAATCTAGAAATGACATTTCGAGTGGAAAATCTTCAAAGAGAGAACGTCAGGCTTCAACTTTCGTCTTCAACAGTGGTTGTTAGGGTGAGTACATTTTCAATTACACAGAGTCCTCCCTAGGTATCATTTGATTTCTTTGTTCGTTATAATATTTATCACCAATCAATAATATAGAAATTTAGGGCATTGTGTAGAACCATTTGTGTCACCTAATTAATTTACATTCCTAGACGGAAATTGTTGAACAAATATACACTAAAGAAATGATTTTTATTTTTTATTTGATTTGATTTTTGTTCCTGTTATATATTGAAGGTCTATTAAATGGGTTCAGGCTGGTGGGGAACACTACAAGGATGATCTCTGCTACCTAAAATTTAGTGGAGAAGCAGCAATTTTGGTGTTCTTGGATGGCTTTAGAGTGAAGTTCTTTTGTTGGCTGTTGGCGATGTTGGTGTATATCCTTCTCTCATCCTTGGCTTCACATAGCCCCTCCACCTATGCCACCTGGTCCAGCCTCCTACATTGGAAAATCCTTTTAGCTAGGCAATCTTGGGTTCAAAAAGAATAACATCACAGCTATTTTGTTTGCTATTAACTAGTGAAAGAAAAAAGTTCATTGAATTCAAGTAATTTTTGTAGGGACTAAACTCACCATAGACCAGACTAGGCTTCCATTATCGCTATCTAACGCCCAGGCAAAACCACTTTTTGAAAAGCAACTACTATAACATGCTTGATTCTGTTTACATATATGCTAAGCATCATTGGTGCTTCTGCAAAATCAGCATCTTGGCTAGGTCCAGGAGGGCAATTAGGATTCAAAATGCCAGTTACATGCTCCAAACCATCCATCATAGCCTCCTAACTGTTTGTACCGCTTGATTTTGCCAGTGTTTATGTCAAGTGCCAGGATGGAGTTTGAGTGGTTTTCAGGTTCGATACCCTTGTCCAGGCTTCTTGGTGTTGTTTGATTGTTTTATACCTCTTGGCATTGCTGTATGTGATGTGGAGCAGAATAGAGGTTTCCTGTGGCAATGTAGACATTGTTTCCATTGCCACCCATCCACCAGAAGTTGTGATCTTGTTTGATGGTTTGAGAGCGAAATTCTTGCCAGCTGAGTTTACAATGTTTGTATAGATCCTGTTTTCATCGGTGGCTGCTCCCCAAGTTCCTCCTCCTCCAATTGTACCGGGTCCAGCCTCCTTCGGTACAATTAGTATTTTGTTTAAACATCTAGATAGGTTGGTTCAGAATTGCTAAGGTCAAATGCTAATTGTCTGGGATCGAAAAACTTATAGTAGACCACAAGAGGCGGCCATTATCGTGATCCAGAGCCCAAGCAAATCCAATTTTCTGAACAGCAGAAACAATAGCTTTCTTCATTCCTTTAACTTGTATGCTAAGCATCATTGGTGCCTCCCCAAAATCTGCATCCGGGTTAGGTCCGGGTGGGCAGCCAGGAGTAGAAAGATTGTTACATGCAAAAAACCATAAATCATATCCCCCAAGTTGATGGTACCACTTGATCTTTCCCGAGTCCAAATCTAAGGCTAGGATTGAATTCGAATGGTTATCGGGTTCCACACACTCGTCCGAATGAGTTGGAACGATTTGATTATTTTCCCTTTCCTGACATTCTTCTATATGTGATGGAACTGAGTACAAATTTCCTGTGGCAATATATACATGATAATAAACAGGTCCATAGACTCCAATAATCAGCGGATCATGATCATCATCAACTACAATTGTTGGAGTTGAAACTGTTCAATTAACATTCGCAACCAAGCTTGGTTTCGGGCTCAAACCTGTCAGATTATGAACGTTTTTCTTCCAAACCAGTTAACCATCAGAGGCATTGACTACATAGATATTTCCATTCCAGCTTGGAAAATAAAGGGTTCCATTGAAAATAGATAGTGTTTAACTTATGTTTTTTCCTGCAAAGAATTCCCACTTTAAACTCAGCTTGGGAACTGTTTTGGTGCTGATTTTGGTCTCCTTGCTTGCATGTCTTCTGTTGTATAAATCCCCACCATGGTTTAACCAGTTTTCTGCAAGAGCTGTGAAGGTCAGCAGAGAAAGCATACATATGATGTGTAAAGGAAGAAAATGAATTTGTTGGTAGAATTTAGGAGGCACCATGGAAGTGGGACTTTTTCTTTTTCTTTTTTGAAACAGTATATTATTAAACAAGCCAAAAAAAAGGCAAAAGAACCACAAACAACCAAACCTGGAACCAGGTAACAAACAAACAGAGCAAGGAACCAAAACTAAACAACGCCTCACAGCAACACCACCAGATCAAAACAGTTCAACACCACAGAACAGAAAGCGGACAAGGAGAAAACCCAGATAAAAGCCATAGGAACAAAAACGAAGCCACAGGAAACGAACCGAACCAAACCAAACACCCAAACCCACAGCACAAAACAAATCACAACAGGGGAATGCTCCTCAAAACATCCACCACACGCTTTGCAAAACGAAGCCAGTGCCAGAGAAACAGATCCACGAAACAGGACCAGCACCACGCTACTTTTAAGTTATGTTGTTGTTACAAATTATTTGTGGATTTCATATCATATGGTTCTTGTTCATATAACGTCACAAGGTTGAAAACTTAAATAGTGCACTCCTTCCATTCCATGCTTTGCAAACTAATTAATTAATAGTCTAGGAATTTCTGTGCAAATTCAAACAAATGTTTGGGAGATGGGCTGGGACGTGCAAATTAATACATTATTATTGGGTTTTTCAAGCCCAGTACCAACTCCTTTATTAACGGTGCTACTTGAACTTGATTCTATGTTGTTGAAAATTAAGGTTGGAGCAGTGTCCATTTTAGTTTGGGCCCAAAAAACCCTACTTGTTTTACTAATTTAGGCCTAAGTATCAGCTGCCTAGCTGGCAAATTACTAGAGCTTCCAATTAACTGTCTATTAGAAATTTGAAACCCCAGTTCGTAATACATTTTAAAAACTATATATTGATTCTGATTGATTCGATAATACTTTTGAATGTTTGTAAATTTCGACAATATCAAATGCTACATATACGGTTCGAAAATCTATTTTCATATCGGAAGATATCTACTCTTACAACACCGTAAAAAACTCTCAACACATGTTTGTATATTGCACATGATAGAACTCAAATACCTCACCACTAAACATCAACGTACTAATAAAATTATTTATGAAAACAAAATAGGTTTACCTAATGATGGGGAGGTAACGAGACTTACCCCAAAGAAAATGTATGAAATTATTACAAAATCTCAAAATGTAAGTAAAATGAAAGAAAAAAAATGCAATACAAATGGCATCATCAACTACACCTATCATTGGAAAAATCATTAGCATCTGTTGCAGTAGCGATAAGATGATTTAATCATACTGTTGTAAAGCATATCAGAAATTCGAAATTGAATAGTATAAATGATGAATAAATGCAAAAGTCCACATACACAATTTTTCAACGACAAATGATGAATAACACTAGTGAAGTCACGACTCTCTTCAAATGATGAAACAATAGTGCCACAAATGATGAATAACACTAGTGAAATCGTCGATTTTCTGTAGAACTCTGGCCATTCTGCAATTATAAAGAATTGTATAGTAATAAATTATTAGATATTCTTCATATAGTGTGAAAATAGAGATAAGGAAAAGAATCAACTCATTTTCTTTACAACTAGACATTTTATAATTATAAAACATAACATAACAAAGACAAAAGCGGGAGTTCTAAAAACAACCAACTATTAGGAAAAATAAAAGAAAGCAATATTCGGTCAATTGAGTTATTCAATACTTCTATCGTCACATAATCCAGATTTAATCAAACTAATTCTCAATTACTAATGCTCATTTGGAATTTTTATGAACGTACAATTTTGCAACAATGAAAACTCATCTCTCATTGTTCCACCTAGGAGTCTCAAATTCATTCAGCAAACTGAAAAAATTAAATAAACAATTCAATTATTTCATTTCAAATAGCAATTATGTTTCCACACCATGGATAGAAAGATATGAAAAATCAAAGTGCACTGGGAGATGAGAAAATATTGTAATTTTTTGCGTACCTCTATAAATAGATGTTCTATTGTAGTATTAAGGTTTCCTTTCCAAAATCCTTTACCCTCTTCTTCTGTTGTTTGTAGTCTGTGCAGTCTTGGGGTGCTTAAAACTCCTTGAGAAAAAATCTTCATATTCGGACATTTACTCACAACAACTTGCTGTAAATATGGAAATACAATTGTATAACTCCCAGAGTAGAAGCTTGTAAGGCTCGGTAAACACTTCAGCTCCAAATTTCTTAGTTTCTTGAAAATGATCCGATCTTTTACTTCATCTCCCTCTTGGATTATAATTTCTTCAACCATTTTGCATTCGGATATACTCAATTCTGTAAGTTGAACCAGACTTTTAGCCGTTGGGACTGCCACTAAATTAAGCAATTCGTTACACTCCAACACTTCTAATTTCGTTAAATTTTGGAAAGACACGTAAGATGGCACTAAACTTTTTAAGTTGCTACAACAAACTACTTCTAGAATTGCCAGATTTTGAAAACCTTTACTCGATAAAGAATTTTCCTCCCACAATTGCAACGAGTCATTTAACTCAACAAGCCTTAAGTGGTTTAATTTACTAGGTGCTTCAACATGTTTTTCCTCACAACCAAATCCTTCACACAGGAATAATCCCTTGAAAACGCCTCCAGAAACTTGAAGTTTCTCAAGATTGGGTATTTTGTGAAGGAAACAAAATACACAAATATCTGCCCCCTTATGAAAGCCTTTGATTGTAAGATAATTTAATTTGCATGAGTACTCTGGAAGTTTTTCATGTAACGCTTCTTTCTCAAACCACTTCCAATCCAACCCCAAACTTTCCAGGTTGGTCAATGGAACCTGAAAAATAAACCAAAGTATTAGTTGGTGTAGGCATTGAATGCAGAGCAACAAAGGTGGACAGGGAATAATTATTTATTTATTTTGCTAAAACGAAATGTACAATAATTTGTGTGTAGCATATTGTTCTTGATAGAAACTATCAATTGATGTTAGAGATTAGAACTCTAATATTTGTGAAGAAATTTAATAGAGTACTTGGAGTCGTACCCTGTCAAGTAAGAGCAGGGGTTGATCCAATGGCATCTCTTGGGTCACTTGAAAGCTCAAAATTTTTGAAGCAGATACCTCTACTTTGTCACAATTCCAAACCTGCAATTTCTGTAACATTGGCCATTCTGAAATATGTACCCTTGGGTAGAAACTTCGGAGCCTCGGTAGCTCTGCTAGTATCAGAACCGTTAATTGAGGAAACCTAGGCACTGTTTCATCTACTTGATCTTCCTTGGCAAAAATTTCCTCCACCATGCAACAATGATCTATCCAAAGTTTTTCAAGTTGAAGAAGATTTCTACCTACCGAGGCTGGAAAGATGCTTTTCAGACTGCCACAACCTGTAACTTCTATTGAGATTAGATTCTGACAAGTTAGAAGACCTTGTGAGTCCACATCCCATATATGCTTCAGCTTTGGCAAATCATTTAGCACCAATTTTTCCAATTGAGTGGCGGTTATAGCTTGTGTTTTTCCACAACTGGAAGCTTGGAGTTCAAATATCTCACATAGTGAGCCACAATTTATTAGCCTCAACTCATCTAGTTTTTGGAGTCTTCCAAGCATGTTTGAAGGAATAACATTTAACACGTTATGGCAATTATATACTCCAAAAGAATATAATTTGCAGAAGGAATCCGAACTGAGCTGATGATGCCATATTTTTCTCAATTTATCCATCTTGTCTAGTCGTAAAACCTCTAGATTAGGGAGCCCAACCTGAAAAATTCAATTGATTGCATTCATAAATAGAACAATAATCAAACGAAGTTATGGATTATATATAAGACTCCAAGAATGAAAATGGATGAGATTAATAAAGGAGGAAAGAAATGCGAATAAAGAATTTTAGGTGATATTTGCAGAAACGAGGAAAAAAAGAAGAAAGAATACGTACCTTTTCATCAAAGAGTGGTTGTATGTCAGTGTGGCAGTTGTCCTTGCTTGTTGACGATAAATTGGAGATAAATGTTTCCATGTTGGGGCAATTCTCAATCGACAATTGTGTCAAGGAGGGCAATTCAATTGAATTTCCAGCAAAGTTGCAGAAACACGTGAGATTCGGAAGATTTATGAGCTTCAGATGATTTAGATAAGGAAACATAGTGTTACTTATTGTTTCTTCTCCTATGACTGTTATCACTTCCAAAATAACACAGTTTTTTATTTCCAAATCTTGGAGTTGTGCAAGGCCCAAAGCCAGAGATGGAGTAAATATATATCTCAAGCTGCAACATTTATCATCCACCACCAACGATTTTAAATTGCTGAAGTAGCTAATAAGAATTTTCTCGTGCCATACTTCTTTCAAATGAGGAAAATTGGAGACCGTAAAATTTTCTATATAACGTAATCCAACCTGTTAAACCCAAATATGTTGTTTTAATTCTCTTAGAATAAAGAAAATAAACAAAGTTTCAGTACAATATTAAGTTTCAACAATATATATATAGATGCATACATGTATAATATAACACTCAATAATTACATTCATCTTCTTCCGTAACCTATTTGCCAAATGGCGTTTGTTAAATATCTCACATAGTGAAAACAATATATATCAAGCAACTTGAAGATGAGAGAGAAAGTAAGAGAGAGGGGCTCTGACTTTTTGGGGCAAAATAGGTTTGATTTTCGGGATAACCTTGTATCCATCTTCGTTGACAACCTACATCCAAAAGCAGATTTGCTATGTCTTTGGGGCTGTTTCAAGACTTTTGGGAAGGTAAGAGACATTCATCTCTCGGCAGCGAACATCAAAAGGAAAAGAGGTTTTGCTTTTGTGAGGTTTCAAACGCTGGAGGAAGCAAGCAGAGTGGCGGAAATGACGAGGGGTATGCACATCTACGGGTGGCCAATCACTGCTAAAGTAGCGATGTACGGCTGGAAGAGAAGAAAGGCCTTGGCACCAAATAGGACCGAATGGAAGAAGCGTGAAGGAACTCTAGGAGAAGGTTACAGTAAGGTAAAGGATAAGGAGTGGGTACAGAACAGAGGAAGTTTATCCTTTGTTGAAGTAGTTAAAGGGAATCAGAGGAAGTTACAGGTAAATGAAGAAGAGAAGGAGGAAAAAGGGTTGACACTGGTATCAAAACAGAGATATAACAGACAGAAGGTGGCTAGATTGTTGTGCAGTAGGGGAGCTGAGAACTTTTGCCTGTATTGACAGGGTGACCAAGAGGCTAAATGACAGAGGCTTTAGCTTCACCTCCAGGTACCTGGGAGGAAAACGTATACTATGGAGCTTTGAAACAGAGCATGAAAGTGAAGGCTTTATTAGGAGCAATTTTTTCTGGGAGGATGCTTTCTCTACAATGGAGAGAGGATATCCATCATGGGCTTGTCACTCTAGACCAGTGTGGGTTTCTATCAGGGGGGTTCCGATGTGTTGTTGGAATGAAAGATTCTTCAAGAAGGTAGGAAATTTATTGGGAGAATTTCTACTTATCGAAGAGGACACTGCTCAGAGACGCAGACTTGATAGAGGAAAGATATTGGTTACAATGCATGAAGATCAACCATGTCCGAAAAGAGTTCAGATTGTGGAAGGACTTTGGTCTTTCTTTATCTCGATAGAGAAAGAGGATAGTTCGGTCGCCTTTGACTGGCTGATGGAAACGATGGGTTTACAAGTTGTCTCTCCGGTGCCGGAAAGGAAGTACGATTTTTCGATAGCTGAATATAATTCAAATTTTATGGAAAGTGGAGAAGATTATGGAGGCCCGAAAAGATCGGTGTCAGAAAACAGAAGGAAAGCGACCTTTGATTCTGACAAGTCATACACAGGGAGCATGGAGAAGTGGACCAAGGTTAGAGGCAAAAAAGTTGTCAGGGACGAGGTAAGGAGAGGTGGCTGTGGAAACTATGTCAAATCAGATGGAGAAGCAGGACAATATAACAAAGGAAACAACCTGGCTAAAGGAAAGGAGGTGTTAGTTAGAAGCTCACATAGAAGGCCTACTCATCAAGCTAGTGTGAATGGAAAGCTGAATCTAGAGAAAACATGTGGTATCACAAATTCAGGTTTTCTGGAAGTGTGTGGATCACCTTCCTCGTCTGAGTCAGAGTGGGATCACTATTGGAAACCTGGAATGTTGAGGGGTGAAAGTTCAAAATTAAAGATTAAGGGCAAAAGTGGTAGTGGGCTGAAGGATTCGCTGTCTGGTAAAGGGCCTCAAATTTATGAGGCTAACCCAAGCCCAGCTAAATCACATGAAAACCCAACTAAATGCGGCACAGTTGAAGTGGTTTCGAAAGGCCCAAGGCATATTACTGTGAGACAAGGAAATTATAACAGGAGGAAAATTTCAGAACAAGAGGGAGGAATCATCTGTCTTCCTTTAAAAAATCCAATTCAACTACCAATCAGTGACTCAGAAGGTAGACTTATAAATGGTACAGACTTAGTGGAGATACCACTCATGGTAGAGCTGGAAGCTTCTGGAAATATGGCACCGCCCTTGTCTACTGTGTTTACGAGGAAGGCTAAGCAGAGGAATTTAAAAAACTCAGCAAAGTCAGGTTGGAATTTGGAGGT
Source organism: Dipteronia sinensis (assembly GCA_033220585.1). NCBI lineage: Eukaryota > Viridiplantae > Streptophyta > Magnoliopsida > Sapindales > Sapindaceae > Dipteronia > Dipteronia sinensis. The sequence goes on along the minus strand of CM065637.1, from coordinate 78,441,911 downwards.
GGAGATAGCGAGAGTCATTGAGGAAGGGGTTGCTAGAGGTTTCGTCTTAAATACAGTGAGCAAGGAAACAGAGAAAGGTATGGAGGAGAATATGCATAGAGCTCAAGTTGAAGCCAGCACAGAAGAGGCAGTGACAGGTAACGGAAATACGGAGGAAACATGGAATGTAGAAGTCGAAGTTGCAAGAGTCATGGAGGTCGGAGCGGCTCTGGGTTTTGATTTTCAAGGCAAGGAAATAGAAATTGGGGAAGTGATAGTACAGAAGGAAAATGATGATCTCAGGAGGTTCGCTAGGGATGTTGAAAGGTAATTTTAGAATTATCAATTGTTTTTGATGGGTTTCTTGTTCTTTATGATAGTAACTTCATGGAATGTTAGAGGCTTATGTAAAGGGGAAAAACAGAGGATGGTTAGAGGAGTGGTAGAGAGGGTGAAACCGGATATTCTTTTCTTACAAGAGACCAAGTTGAAGGTCTTTGACAGCAGGGTTATCAGTAAATTGGGGGGTGCTTGGCTGACGAGAGGTATGGGAGAAAAAGCTGAGGGGGCCTCGGGTGGGCTAATCACGTTGTGGAAGGAAGATGTCTTCAAGGTGGAGGCATGTATTGCTAACAGACATTGTATAATTCTAGAAGGTACCCTTATTAAACTTCAAAAACATATTGTTTTCTGTAACGTCTATGCCCCGACCGTGGAGAAGGAAAGGAGGGAGTTGTGGGATTTTATCTTGAGTGTGAAACGTTCATTAAAGGAACCATGGTGTTTAGGAGGTGACTTCAATTCCGTTTTGAACACGAATGAGAGAGTAGGAGCCAGCTGCAATACTGGCTCAATGAGAAGTTTCAGCAACTTCATTTTACAAGGAAATGTGGTTGATATCCCGCTCCAGGGGATGAGGTACACATGGTCTAATAACAGGGTTAGTGAAGCATGGGCGAGACTTGACCGTTTTCTGTTCTCTCCAATTATTTTGCTGTGGTTCCCGAACATTGTGCAGAAAGGCCTTCCGCGATGCTTATCAGACCATAATCCGATAGTTATTAGTGATTCGGGCAAGGTTGAGGGGCTACCACCATTCCGTTTCCTCAACTGGTGGCTAGAGGAGAAAGATATGATGAAGGATGCAATGAAAGGCTGGTCTAATTGTGCAGTTATGGGGTCCAAGGGGTTTGTGTTATTTGCTAAGGCGAAGGCAGCTAAAGCAAGGTTGAAGAATTGGATCAAGGCTCGGAAGCTGAAAGTTATGAAGCCTCAAGAGATAGAGACGAAAATAGAGGCGATTGATTCGAAAGCAGAGGTAGAAGGATGGTCGGAGTCGCTAAAACAAAAGCGGGTGGATCTAGTGGAAGATTTATGGAGATGTTTTCGGAGGGAAGAACAAACGTGGAGGCAAAAGTCTAGGATAAATTGGTTGAAAGATGGGGATAAAAACACCATATATTTTCATAGTGTGGCAACAGGTAGAAAAAGAAGAAATTTGATAAATGAAATGTTTTTTGATGGAGTTAAAGCTTCGGATCAAGACAGCATTTGTAGAGGGGTTTTTACTTGTTTCAAAAATCATTTTCAAAAGGATAAGTGGACTAGACCAAAGATGACAGAGCTGAGTTGTAATAAATTATCAGAGATGGATAGAGTGTCTCTAGAAGCGGAATTCACAGTGGAGGAAGTTAGAATAGCGTTGGCTAGCTGTGACGGTAATAAAGCTCCAGGGCCAGATGGGTTTAATTTGAACTTTATAAAAGCTCATTGGGGGGACATTGAAGAGGATTTCTTAAATTTTATGCAGGAATTCCATACTAACGGATCGGTGGTGAAGGACATCAATAGAAACAATGTATCTCTAATTCCTAAAGTCGATAATCCGGAGACAATAAAGGACTATCGACCTATTAGCCTTGTTGGTTCTATGTACAAAATCCTTGCTAAAGTTTTGGCAAATAGGTTACGGAAGAAGATGAATGTAATTATTGGGGAATCGCAAATGGCGTTTGTTAAAAATCGCCAAATCACCGATAGCTTTGTGATAGCGGAGGAGATCATTCATAAATGGAAGAATGAGACAGAGGGAGGTTTGCTTCTGAAGCTAGACTTCGAAAAAGCATATGACAGTGTGGACCATAACTTTCTAGACTTTATGATGGAGGGTATGGGATTTGGGTATAAATGGAGAGGATGGATGAAAGAGTGCACGTCAACACCTCTAGTGTCCGTCTTGGTTAATGGGAGAGCTACTGATCAGTTCAAGTTAGAGAAGGGGTTAAGACAAGGTGACCCATTATCTCCATTTCTTTTCAACATAGTGGTTGAAGGTTTAAATTGCTTACTCAAAAAAGCAGTAAGTATAGGGCTCATTGAAGGTGAACGCTTTGAAGATGATAAAGTTCACATTACCCATCTCCAATTTGCAGATGACACAATATTTTTCATTAAGCCTAGGATGGATCATCTTCTGAATGCAAAGAGAATCCTTCGTTGCTTTGAGTTGGTATCTGGCCTTAAGATAAACTTCCACAAGTCGGGGTTGGCAAGAATTGGAATAGGAAAGACGGAGGAGTCGGTCTTTTGGGCAGCGGCTTTTAAGTGTAGGACAATGGCCCTTCCAATCACTTATCTGGGATTTCCATTGGGTGGAAAACCGGGCTCCAAAGTGTTTTGGAACTCGTTAGTGGATAAAATAGAGAGGCGATTGGCGCCATGGAAGAGGAAATTCTTGTCAAAAGGGGGAAGACTAGTGTTGATTAAGGCGGTTATTTCTAGCTTGCCCACCTATTTCCTTTCAGTGTTTAAAATTCCGGTAGGGGTTGCTCTAAGAATTGAGAAGCTTCAAAGAGATTTTTTGTGGGGAAACGGGGTCCTTAAAAGGAAGATTCATGCGGTAAGTTGGGTGGAGGTTTGCAGAAGTAAGGCGAATGGGGGTTTGGGTATTGAGAGAATGCTCGATAAAAGTAAAGCGATGCTTGCAAAATGGATATGGAGGTTTGGTAGGGAGGATGAGGCTCTTTGAAGGAAAGTTCTATGTTCTAAATATAGGAAGCCAATGGGATCTCTGTTTTGGAATTGGAATGGAACAAAGAAAGTCTCTTTTTTTATAAAATCTGTGGAAAGTCTTCTCAAGGAGGGGTCTTCGTCGGCTGGGTTGATCAAAGAGGGTTTCTTGACAATGGTGGGTAAGGGAGATAGAATAGATTTCTGGAATGATTTAAAAGTGGAAGGAAAATCCTTGAAAGAATCGTTTCCTAGATGTTTTGCCTTGGCAGAGGCAAAAGATGGGCTGCTAAAGAATTTCGGAGTGTGGAGAGGCCAAAAGTGGGAGTGGAACATTCTTATGAGACGCCCCCCCTTCGATTGGGAGAAGGATCAATGGCATTTATTCACCACATTCTTGAAATGCATCACGATTCGTAAGCATTTTTCGGACTCAATTGCGTGGTCAGCTAACTCGAAAGGCCTCTTCTCGGTTGGATCTTTCCGTCGAGCTCTGGAAAATACTGGTGTAAACGGGATGGCAGCTCCTACCTTTCTCTGGAAGGGCATCTGTCCTCCTAAGATTGAGCTCTTTTTGTGGCAACTTTGGAGAGGAAAAGTGCTGGTGAGAGCAGTTTTATACAGGCATGGCATGGAACATTTATCAAACCTGGAGTGTCCGTTATGTAATGAGGAGATTGAAACTACAGACCATTTGTTTCTTCATTGTACTTGGTCATACTCTTTGTGGCAAAAATGCATGGCCTGGTGGGATGTGAAAGGTTGCCATACCAGTACAGTTAGCGACTGGCTTGAGTGCTGGATGGGAATGTGCCCAGCTTTCAAGAGCGAGAGAGTATGGTGCTCCCTGTTTTATGCAATTGTGTGGACAATATGGGAGGCTCGAAATCTTTTGGTGTTTGAAGGGAAGGTCCCGAATGTAGAGCAGGCTGCTGACTTGGTGAAATTCCGCATCGTATGGTGGTTCAAACATCTTGGGAGAGGTTCTCAGGATATGGTCCAATCCTTGTTACTCAATATCAAAGATCTCTGTGTTGAGTCTATCAAGAGAAAGGACAGAAGGATTAAGGACTGGATCCCTCCTATCAAGGACAAATTGAAGTTCAATGTAGACTGATCAGTTAGAGGCAAGCCTGGACCAGCGGGTATAGGAGGAGTTCTGAGAGACTCGAATGGGAAGGTTTGGTGCTTATTCTCTAAGTTTGTGGGAGTCATGGATTCGAATACGGCAGAGTTGTGGGCTATTAAAAAAGCGGTGCAGCTGTGCTCAGATAATCCGGAGTTAAGGGGTAGGGAAGTTAAGGTTGTGAGCGACTCAAAGGTGGCGGTCTCTTGGGTAAACGACAAAGACTTTGGAAGCTTAGCTCACGTCAATGCTATATATAATATTCGTTGTTGCTGCAGTTCCTTTGGTAATTTGGAGGTAACTTATGACTCAAGAGCTTTTAACTCTTTTGCGGATAGTCTGGCTAAAATGGGTTCAAGTATGGTAGGGGATTTCGTGGTTTGGGGTGACTTATGAGGGCTGTTTTTTGATTAGTCTGGTTAAGCGTGAAGTGTTGTCGTGAGTGGTTTCCCCTCTTGTGGTGGAAGGCTTTCAGTGTGCTTGTAGTGAAGTGTTTTCAGCTGCTGTTTTAATCGTTTTGTTTTGTTTTCCTGTTGTGCTGGGGTTGGTGTTTTGGTAGGCTGTGTGCCTCTTTCGTTTGCTGTTTTGTGCCCTTGTGGTTGCTTCTTTCCG
>CM065637.1:78228091-78430038 GCA_033220585.1 Dipteronia sinensis | reverse complement strand
CACATAGTCAGCGCCTTCCATGCCACCACAAGACTGATTCTTTTGGCGTAACCATGGAGGAGGGTGATCAGTAAAGTGAAGAGAACAAGAGAGGAGAGAGAGAGAGAGAGTAGGATGAAACTGAGGTAAAACATTTCCAAAACGTACTCCATTCAAGATTAGTGTGAAAATTTAAAGAAAAAGGGAGGAAATATACACCAAAATCATGGTCTAGATTCCAGAAAACCAATGCATTCCATGACATGGCAAGGTGAGCATCAATTCATAATGTAAAAAGGGTTTCTATCATCTCGGATTTAGTATAGAGATTTACAATTGAGATTTGAGTTACCTCCATCTGCTTGCAGAACTTGTACAAATATATCTATCTGTAACAACACAAGAAATGTTTAAAAAAAGAAATAAGTACTACCAACTAGGTAACTAGTAAGCATTTAGAAAGGCTCTCAGGAATTTGTGATGAACCTGAGAACGAGGCATCAGATGTGTCATTATGCATGCTTCCATTGTCTGGCGAATAACTAGAGATATCTCTATCGATCGCCTGAGAGGATCACAAGAACATTCATGTATAAACTAGCTATATAAAATAAACATACAACAGGTTGTGCAGAAAATGCAAGTTCTCTAGGATTGTTGTTTCCAATCACATTTACACCTTTGAAAGCTCTAAAATTTGGTCCTAACTACAAGTTCCAAACCAAACACAGAAGAGCAATCCTTCATCCACACCAGCCCTGTATTTCTAGGATTCCAACGAGCATGTAAATCGACCACCGTTTTAGGCATAAACCAGACAAAAATATTACAACTCACACTTGATGAATGTTTTAATTACACATATTACCAGACTATTATTCAAATGTATTTCACATTGACTTACTAATATACAATCAAGTAAAACACATGCATCCAAGGATTTAGAACCATTGCATCCGAAAAATTAATATATCTTCCTAAACTTTTTTGGTTTTCACTAATTACAAATTATGCCACCATACTGTTTCAGCAGATTTCATCCTGCGTACGCACATTTGAGATCCTCTCAACACATTAGACCACAAACAAGTATACTTTTGAAAAAAAAAACTTCAAAAACAGTAACAAGAAAAAGTTGACAACCTGTCACTCTTTGGCTTTCTCACGCGATCGCCAGTACTGAAATTGGCCATGCTGTACTCACAGCGTACCTACGATGCATACAAGTACATATAATGAGAGATAATAAAACTATCAACTCATTACAAATTAAAAAAGATAAAAAAATTTGATTCAAAATGTCACCAGTGCGTGGTCATTAATTTGCTGACCCTTATTTTGAACCTGAAAAATAAGACATTACAACAAATGATCAATAAATGATTATAAATAAATGTAAATTCGCATAAAAAAAATGGTACAAGAGTACCTCTCTAGGGCCATATACAGCAGCAATGACTTGGTGTTTCCCATCTCAAACATCGCAGAACTGATAATTGAAATGCAAGTTAAGTTAAGTTAATCTACTTTATTGGAATTGAAATTAAGATTTATTAGTAGTAACATATCAATAAAAATAAGAACAAGAATATGAAATTCAAGTACCCATCTGCTTTGGAAACGACGCCAATCTCGGCTCGGAGTTGCCTCATCTGAGATTATAGACACGAAATAAGAAATATGAAACCAAATATTCAAAATACATAGTATATTGTAAGAATAATCAAAGAGAAAGAGATGTATACTTCGGTAGGGCGGCGACCATCCAAACGAAGTCCTTCGGGGCCACGAATTCCATCTCTGATAAGTGATACTGTGCGAGTGAGAGCGAAAGAGAGAGATAGACTACGAACCACCAAAACCAAATTCCTCAAAAGTTCATATTGAAGGAAGATGAAAGCTAAACTGATTGGAAAATGGAAACCAACTAGAAACTAGTCCTAGAAAAATCCAAACAGAAGTGAGAAGCTTAATAACACATGATAAAATGCAAACAATGGAAGTGAAGTGAAGGGAAGACAATGAGACTCTTTATTATAAAATGAAATTCAATTCATCAATTTGTCAACAGAATATATTAATAAAAAGTATAAATTAACTGATAAACTATATTGAACTACAACATATCCAGAATTCAAAATAAAAGCTTAACTAACAATTCCATTGCTTATAAATACCAATACACATTGAATTATAACAAGAACATAAATTAGCAAACTCAATCACAATTATATCTACTTCATTGATCAAACTATACACTAAATTAGAATTACATATATTTAATAGTTCACTAAACCAAGTTGATTACATTGTATATGAAATTTTAACAACAACATAGATACTTGAAAAATGAAGGAACAACAACTAAAAACAAAATTGATGGGTGATACCACTTCTTTAGGCAGTTTATCTCGGCGTCTAAGAGAGCGAAAGAGGAAGACAGAGATGGCTCCAGTGAGGCAAATATGGACTGATGATCAGCGTCGTTTCAATTTTGCCTAATTCATCCAGCTGAGCTGATTTTAGGGTTTTTTTAGGGCAAATTGCAATAACATACCCCCACCCCCAATTTGCTTGTATCACTGTCGGATCGAACTTTTTTCATAATTACATAAAGATACCATTAACTACTTTAACTACCGTTAGACTTAATCATGGATTTAAAGGTATAAGGGTAAAAAGGACTTTTTAAAGCAAGTAAAGCAAACATCAATATTTACTTTCAAAAAAATATATAAAATAATTTTACAAAATTAAGTAGAAAATTTATGGATTTGGGAGAGGGAGTAGACTCGAACCCACGACCTCTTAATACAGGTGTGAGGGATAAACCATTAGGTCAACCTCATATTGTCATTGAATTCATTTTTTTAGAGGTAATTTCACTAAAGTCTCTACTTTATGTTGAAATGTCACATATTAAACGTTTTTAACATATTAGTAATCTTAGTCCCTTATTTTTCCAAAATACATCACTCTAGTCCTTTAACCCAAAACTAACAGTCAACTTTGACTATATGTGTAAAAGTATGAATTTGTCATTGTTAATATAGTCCCTTGCCATTGTTATTACACCTTTACTTTTCAAAAATCAAAAAATTAAAAAATTCCAAGATTTTAACATTAAAATGATTATTTCAAAAATAAATAATATTTATCTATCAAAAATTAATAAATAATATTTAAATAGTTTATAAAATTAAATTAATATAAATTCTTTTACAAAATACATAAAATTTATTAACATCTTAAAAAAATTATGGATAATAGAAAATATTTAAAAAAAACAATTACAATTTTGAAAACAGAAAAAAAATGTATAATAGAAAAATATTAAAAAACAAATACACTTTTAAAAACAGAAAAAAAAAATTAATGGATAAAAAAAATATTAAAAACAGTTAAAAATAATTATTTTAAAAAAATCATGCAGTGATTTCCTCCATCAAGTTTTCACATAATTTTTCACATATTGAAACCATCCATTTTTCACATAAAGGACAAATTCACTCTAGAAGGATCTGTTCCTTAAAAAAAAATTCATTATTACATTTTTCTTTTCAGAAATTTCTTTCAAATATTTTTCATATTTTAATATTAAATAAAAATCAAATTAAAAACAAACAAAAAATTTCTTAAAAAAAATATGAAATAAATATAAAAAAATAGGAATTTTGTTTTTGCGTCAACAAAAACTTAATTAAAATATTAAATAATTAGATTAAAAAAATATTTTAAAAAGGAGAAAAATGATCCAAATCTGGAAATTTCCAGATTTAAAAAAGAAAAATGAAAAAAACAACATTTAAAGTCAAACATAAGCAATCAAAAACTAAATTTGCAGGTAAAAACTCAATACTTTGTCTATTAAAATCAACATAAAGGATGTTGTTTTTCGATTGTTAACAACAAGACCTCTCATTAACAGATTAAAAATATGACGGAAGAAGGGCCACACATCCAGAGATCTCCATTGTTAAAAATGGAGATCCACGGATCTTCATCAGCGAGTGATGGAGATCGATATCATCATTACCCACGACGAGTCTCACAACGCTCAACAAAGAATTGGGTGTTGAGAGAGGTGAATGAGATGCCAAACGAAAAACCAAAATGAAAGTATAAATAGGTGATTGAAGTGATTGAAGATGGAGAGAGAGTGAGTGAGGAGAGAGAGACATTTATTGAAGTCTGGAGATGAAGATATAGGATTGCAATCAATTTAAAATTTTAATTAATGGTAATTGATTGAAGATGGAGAGAGAAGAGATAGGGTTGAAAGTTGAATCAGTTTTAGAATTTCAATTAATGGTAATTATCTTTTTTATTATTATTTCTAATACTTCAAAAACTAAAATACCCTTGGATATGTTATATTTGACTAACTGCTGATTAACGGAAGGACTAAAATGATGCATTTTAGAAAAACAAGAGACTAAGGTTATTAATATGTTAAAGACGTTTAAATAGGTGACATTTTACCAAAAAGTAGGGACTTGAATGAAATTCCCTCTTCTTTTTTAATGTCAATTGAGGTTCCTTATCGATATGTTTTTTTTTTTTTTTTGATAGATCCTTATCGATATGTTTAACTATGAGAGTAATATTTCTCCAAATTCAACTAAAGAAATTTGTTACATGTATAATTTAAAATTATGTAACCCAAGTAATATCATATACTTTGATCATTCATATTAATATGGAAACTCAGATGAAGACCTCCTCATAGTTTAGAATTCGATACAAAAGCTGCCTTATTATTGAAATTCATTGATCAGGATACAAAACTGCCGGAATCCGCCAATATTTAATCCTCCTTCAACAAGATTGGCGAAAAGCATAATTAACATATAAATCAATCAATGGTGATTAGGTTTAGGACGAGGAGCTCCTGCAAGGAATGATGTGAACAAAGTGAGGGCCTGTGAGGGAGATGTGAAGGGGACCTCATGGGCTGCTCCTCTGACCGTTGCATACATCAAATATGTAACGTTTTTGCCGTCTCTCAATGCACCAAAAGACTCTGACCATCCTCCCACCTGAAATATATATAACAGTGTACAAGAATTAATCATGTGAAGGTCCATCGATCTGTTGAATCAATTTCTGAGACATAAATTTGATTCGATTCGATACCTGTTTCTTGTTATACCAAGGAGAATATGTTGTGAAAGGGATCAGCTTCAACTCCTTAGCTATATTTTCAGCAATTGTCCTTGTTTGAGTGAGAGGGATTTTTGTATCTTGGTCTCCACTGTTTTTTATATAATTTGAACAAGAACACAATTTATCTTAATTACTTTGATAATTACATTTTTAACAAAAAGAAATTACCAGCAGAAATGTGAAAATTGTATATGAGAGTGTTGATCAGAACCTGAAAAGCAGGATGGGGATGCCTTCCATTATAAGGTTTGAGATGACAGGTATGATGTTCATATCCAAATTATCTTCTTGATAAACAAGTGGCCTGCAAAAAATTAAACGTTTAGTTACATAACATTGTGTTAACTTTGGTCCTGAAATTATTTTTCAAGACCGATCGATCTGACTAGAGAATTATTACTGTAAGTAATGTAAAGTGTGTTTGAGAGAGACCCTAGACAGAAATCCCAGTGAAAAGGAAGGTGAGTGGTGTTGGCATGAAGTGCTTTTTGAACTTGGGGGTTGTTCAGATAAGTAAATATCCTGTCTCCAAGGCATGGATCACCAGCAGCAGCTGCCCTCCTAGCCATCTGATTATATCATGGTTATATATGTGCACTCACCAACAACAACATTTAACTATGCATATGAAATTTATCGTATACATTCATAAATAATCATATAGTTAAATGCATGACTAAACATTGTACCTACGGTCCTAAAATTTTATTTTATGAACGACTTGACTAGAGAATTGTTAATTGATCGCATGTATGATGTATATATTTGCATACCTTTGCATGTATCTTCCCATGCAATCCCTTGGGCTTGAACTGCTGCGTAGAGCTTGATGACAATGTGCACACGGGCAAGAGCAGATCGTTGCGATCAATGTCATAACCAATTTCATCATCCACTCTGTTGAATACATCATTGCATCCCTGAGACCATTGTATCGTGAACGTATTCCCGGAGGTACTTGGAAGTGTTGCAACACCGTCTTCTCCAACCACAGCGTCTCATCCGATATGGCCCCGTGTGCCCACAAGTATTCTCCGGACAATACACTGATGTCCAGGTCTAGAAGTGGATTCCCAAGCTGCAAAAATTAAAATTAAGAAACAAAAAGTGATCAATTGAAAGAAACTTTCTAAAATTGATCAAAATATAAGCCTATTTAATTTTATTATTTACAGCAATGGCTTTGAGGTTGATTGGTGTTATGTTTAGGCAGCTTGTTGTACTCCATTAACAAGCTTGCAAGCTGTGGAACATAGTGGCCTGCATAGCTCTCTCCAGTTAGAAAGAAATCAGAGTCCTTGTATTGTGGAAATTCTTCCAACCACTTCACAATGAATCTCAAATTATCCTCGGCTGCACGCAACATCATATAATAACCTTGTTAATAACCACTGAAACCTGAAAAACACTGGCAAGCTCTGATACCATGTTAATTTAACAAAAACAAATGAAAAGGCATTACCAGTCGTGGTATCATTCCATAGGATGTAATCTGAGCTTGTGTTTGAGTATGAATATCCAACTCCAATCGGTGACTCGACGTATAACATATTCGAAGCTGCCCAACACTCCGATATTAACAGACTATCGAAAACGGGTTCAACAGAATTGAAGTTTTTTTTTAATAAACATTAAACTTGTATTAGAAATGAAAGTGCAATCTCACCCAAGTTCCATGAATATTTATTCTTGAGCAGGAGTCCATTTTGCCCAGGTTGAAATGGACCATGTTCCATGAATGCACCAAAACCAAGTGAAGAACATCCTGGACCTATTCAACGTTACGTGACCCAAGTTCGGATGAAATTAAAATCAAAACGTCTGATTGGAGAAAGACAAGATATGTAAACATACATTGATTCCGAATATAAATTACAAACCTCCATTGAGCCACAAGGTCAAAGGAAGCGAAAGCGGGTTGGGAGAATCAGCTTCAACAAAGTAATAAAACAGAGCTCTACCATGTTGAGCATCTGTTACAATGTACCCTGAGTGTTGCTTGAAAGCAACATTGGCTGGTTGTCCTGGAAGACCTGTTATAAGCTCTGCAGTACAAGAATTGTAGAAAAAAGAAAGGAACAACAAAGAGAAGAACCAAATAGCAGCCATGAATGGATAGATTGATAGAGAGAGACTTGAGAGTCTTCTTTCAAGTTGCATGTATAAATAAGAGAAGCATTGTTGCATTGTATCATGGACTGTTCTATCTGTTTTCGTTTATCAAAGCTGGCACATGTCACAACGTGTTTGATTTGTTTGCCTCCTTGATATTGCCGGCTAGTTTCTTGTTAAAAGTCTAATGCAAGTTTTCGTAATAATGATGTGACGGGTTGTTTGCATACATGTTTTTTTTTTCTGTAAAGGACACCGATTAACACCGATATAACTGGTTGTTTTCGAAAAGGACACCGATTAACACCGATGTAACTAGTTGTTTTCGAAATTTCGTACAGATCCTAATTGGCACCGATGTAACAAGTTGTTTTCGAAATATTTTCTCTGAGTTGGAACTAGGAACTGATAAAAGAGACAGACACGGAGTTGTCATGAGATACCTACAAATGGACCAACATGGAATGCTTGATATAAAGAGAAAGGCAAAAAGCAGAACCCATCTCACTTGAACACAACTCGATGATACAAATACACTTACACACACAAAAGCAAATGCAGTAGAGGGACAATGACATACATGGGAGACAATCATCTGTTCATTGGGTTTGGATAATCATCAGTACAAACATGGGATTGATTTCAAGTACAGCTCCAAAGACAGCTCAACAGTTATGTTTCTGTCCGTGGCAAACAAAAGAAAACAAACACATCCCAAGTAGGAAAGTTGTGTTCAAAAGTTTGTCTGTCCCAAAATTACCAAACAACGATAAGTAGAATTAAATAGGTACAGTTCTCATTCACCAGCCTAGCTGATAAGTGATAAATAACAGACATGTTTATTAGTTTTTGAATCAAGAATGACACAATTTTGTGTTCTGCTTTTTTATGAATCAGTCATGAGACTCATGAGTAGTCATCATCCATGTCAAAGAGAGAAAACGACAAGAGTGAAGATGATGATGATATCAAAAAAGGTAACTTTTAACATTTGTCCATTGAGCTACAAACCTCTTCCGATGCAATTAGAAGACCGTCTCTTTTTTCTTTCTTTTTTTTTTTCTTTTTGTTTGCCTTTTATGTACAGAAACTGTAGAATGAAAAAGCTTGATGACTCACGAGAGAAAGAAACAGAAAGATAAACCAAACACAATAAGAAAATGACACTGGCAGAAGTTGTAGAGCTTAACAGAACATGGAACTTGATGAGACTGGTTCAATTCTCCACTATCTTTGGACCTCTGTAGATATCTCCAACTACAGCTATCTCTCTTGGGTTCTCCCTTTCTTGAAGCCATGCATACCCTTCTCGCTCCTCTTCCGGGATTGTTACCCCATCGACTGGAATTTTTAGACCGAATCAAATGATCAAGATTTTGGTTCTTGTAAACCAAAGATAGATATAATCAAGTTTTGAAGGAAGAATATAGTAGTACCTGAGAATCTAGTAAATGGGAAGTCAAGATAGTACGTGCAATGTCGCCCGTCAGGATCGGAGTATGGAGGGCCAAGCACATCTAGCACCGCACAAGCTGTCACGGCTGTGAAGCAATGCATGTTGCCTCCATCAGCGGGATAAAGGATGGAGGTGTTGCAAGGCGCTGTCATATCAGAATCGACCTTAACCTTTGCCAACCGCACTTCAGGATGCTGCGCTGCAGTAAGAAAAACGTTGTGTTAGTGTTGCTTTCTGATTAATTACAGTAAGGGAAGACAGTGCTATCAATTATCAGATTATTTCTGTATAGCAGGAACACAAAATACAGATGAACGGATATAGGTTGTCGAAATTAAAGGATTATCAATCCATCCAGCAGAAGTTGCCATGGAAATAGATGTTAAAAACATGACAGTGAAAAGCACCAAAATGTGCCATTGTCAACAAGGTATATTAATTATCAATTCATGGGATTTAATTTTGATGTGTAACCATTATTTGGCATCATTATCCAAGAAACTACTTGAAACCAGATTAAGAACAATAGAGTACACAACAGGAATTGTATTTATGTGTACGATTTTCAGTAATATCCAAAACTGATGATTAATATTATCCTTATTTGACAAGTTTTTCCATCTACTCTTTGTTCAATCTCCAAATACTAATATTTGTAGGAATAGATGATCTTAAACATTACAATATGAAGTCTCTCCGTGTATAGAACAAACCAAATGTGCAAATCTCTGTTTAATTGAGGAATGGAGAGATAGTTTAGGTTGCGAAAATGCTTACTTTCCGAGGGATTCTCAACAGCAGCTATGTTGCCAGGGGTATCCACCACCCAATCGTACGATTTGATGTGCATGGTCCCGAAGAGAAGCTTACTGAAGACCGTCATTCCAGGGTGATTATGAAGAGGAATGACACCAGATGGTGGCAAACAGAAGATCCCAATCTGTAAATTAGAAACATTAGTACCCAAAAAAGAATACGATAGTTCCCTCCATTTCATTGATTCTCACTCATCCATTACATGCCCCGTAAGGACCTCAAAGAAGATTACATACCGAGAATTCGTCACAACCATAGAGGTGCAAATATGTTATCGCAGGAGTTCGTCTAGCTGTTGTCAAGCGGAAATATGGCATCTCTGGTCTCAGACCAACATCCTCCGGTTGGATGTCATCTAAACAAGAGCAACCAGCCTCATAAGCATCAAAAACAAGACACAGGAGAACATATACAGCAGATGAACCAAAATCAACAAAAAGATATATAGTTCAAGCCAACATTGTCCATGTACCAAGCTCGGCATGAATGTCATGAACTCTCAAAATTATAAAAATCATCCATAGTATTGAGCTGGATAATATCACATCATATGGTATAAAAAAAGGCGGCTAAATTACACAACATTGATGATGATTAAAAGTGAAAGTTATCTGTATTGATACCTCATATTGTATCATAGTTTTTTAATCAATTTTACTTGAGCATTCATTGCAAAATACATGTCTGATCAAACTATACAGTGAACACAAATGAACAATGCCAATGTCTAATGGTACTCACTATGCATTTTTCATTGCAAAGCTTTGTCAAAACAAACACCAAGCACTAGCATATATGTGCATGTACATGTACTGCAAACAGAAACAAAAAATGCATGCACCGGCCACCATGTGTGTAGAAGGACTACAAACATTATAAAATAACATGGCACGCATCCCCACAACACAGAGGCAATAAAATATAAATGTCAAAGGACACTGCAATACTAGAAAGTGAATTGTGGCAGTTTCTGAACAAGTACAACACCATGAGAATAGAGAATAGAGAATAGAGAACAATAATCAGATAACAGACAAAAAATAACAAAATGAAGACACGTTCATATACACTTACATGATCATTCAAACAATAGCCAAGTAAAAACTCAAACTTTAATCAAAATGTTAACAAAAACCAATAAGAACTTTCATGAAAGCAAGTCCAAGTAGAAAAGTTTCCAAATTCTGAGACACAGACACATACACCAAAAAACAAACCAACCCCACTTGAATCACTCATAAACAGACACAATAAACGTATAAGGCAACCAACAACGTACCCAAAACAGCACGTAGCTGTTCGATTTTCTCGGCGGAGGGAACAATACCGGGCCCGCCGGAGGCAAACACGTCTTTGCAAGTATCATACATCCTCTGAACAGGCAACATCTTCTTCTGTCGCCGTCGGTTCTTCCTCGACTTGTTAGTCCTATTTGTATTCGAATTCGGATTCGAAGGAGTCGAATTCGAGACAGCGTTCGTTTCGTTGGGCAATTCACTCAATTCTTTCCCTTTCAAATCAGTCAAAATCGTCTCAATCCCCATTCACTTCCCCAAAAATGCAGAATTCCAATGCAAAAACGTATCAAAAAATTTCTCAAAACAGAGTAACAAGTAACAACCACACACACACACAAAAAGGACAGCTAACTCGACATGGGTATCACGTCAAACTCTAAAAAAAAACATCAAAAAACGAACTGGGAGACCAAAAAAACTCAAACTTTATCAACCCACCATTAAAAACAGAGAAAAACAAAGGAGGAGATAGAGAAAAAAGGTCAACAGAGAAACAGGAACCACTGTGTTTCCTTGTTTTTGTTTTAAAAAACAAATAAAAATAAAACAGAGCAGAACAGTTACAGAGATGTGAAACTATGCATCTCTGATGAAGAAGAAGAAGAATGAGCAGGAGGATTGAAGTTGAAAGAAATATATAAAAGGGAGGGTTTGATGTTGTTGTTGTTGTTAGAGTGAAAAGCTGAAAGGGAAACAGAGTTGGTTTTTCCTTTGAAAGATAGAGAGAGAGTGAAAAACCAGGGGCCATTTCCAGCCAAAAACTATGGGCTCTACAATACTTCCCCAACAGCGGATTTTCCATTTTTATCCACTTTTTTTTTATAATTTAATTTTTATTATTTTTGCTTTTATAACACGACCGGTACTCATTAATTTATTTGCCAGACTTGGACATAATAAAACAGAGCAATTTTTCAAAAATAAATAAATTGTTCTTGTAGTTTAGTCCTCCATTTATGGAAATATAGTATTTGGAGATGAAAATATGGAAATCTTTGTAGTTTTGGGAATTGATATATATGAGAGCTGGTTTGTTCCTTGTATAGTATGTTATAATATTACTGTATGTATTTTGTACATATGGGGTTTATATGGTACTGTATCTAGTTTTTATTTTTTAAGATATAGTATCTATAATATTTATAAATATATAATCTAAATTTAAATGGTAACAAAATAATAATATTAAAAGTAAACCAAAATATGTGTGCGCACGTAGGATTCATCTAGACAGGTTTAGGCAAATATGGTATTGCGATTTCAACAGTATTTCATTTAGACGGGTTTCAACAGATGTGGTATCGCGGTTTCAATAATATTTCATCTAAAATGGTCAATGATGTGGTTTCAGTAGTATTTCATCTATAAAGGTTGATGCCACGATTTTAGTAGTATTTCATATAGAAAGGTTTCAGAGCTACAGTTTTAGTAGTATTTCATTTAGAAATGTTGGCAATCAGTTTCAATAGTATTTCATCTAGAAAGGTCGGTGTTGTGGTATCACTAGTATTTCATCAAGAAAGGTCTGGTCCGTGATTTTTTCTTTTAAAGTTAAAAATGATAAATCAAAGATCTCTCATTTTTTGGTAATAACATGGTGACAAATAGTCAATATATATATATATATGCTACTTTTATTATAGACAAAATTAACATTAATGATGATATAAAACATGTAAGAAGTGCCCGATAATGTACGTTAAATAATATAAAATTAATTCAATTGTCAAGGTCCAAATTATTTAAGAAAAATAGTGCAGAGAAATATTATATATCATTATATCGTTTTTTATTGAAAAAGTAGAATGGCAACATAAAACATTTATATGTATCATAAATCTACAAGACTACCACATAAATAACGTATCTTATTTTTGTACGAACAGAATGTACCCTCTTTTTTTTTACTTGAAACCTTTTTGTTTTTATTCTTCCATGAACATGAGTTCTTTTTTTCTTTTGACAATTCAGTCCATTGAATTTGCTATTATCCAAGATCTGATCTGATCCGATCAAAGAAATTACAATCACATATGATATAATTTTATAGTGGAATCCGATTAGATCCGATCCGATGGATTGAATTCATATAAAACACTTCTTAATATATAAAAACTAAAATATTTACAAAATTAACAAATTTAAATAATTAATTCATACCGTAAATAACATTAACAAACTAATAATTAACATAAAAGTAAGACATAATTGTACACTTTAAAGTTCAAAAAGTCTAATAAATTTTAAACATTAAACATAAATTACAAATACAAATATAATAAAGTCATCCAAGATTTTGAAATAAAAATATAATCACTTGTCAATTAAAATAACAAAATACAATAGCTCTGAAAATTTGCTTATCGTACATATGTTTAAAACAAAATAGATTGACCTAATATAAATTACAACTTATATTTTGACGAATTTTCATATGGAAATCCAATATTTGATCCGATCAAATGGATTTTAAAATTTAGGATCCAATCATATCCTCAAATCCGATCTAATCCATTAGATTGGATTGGGTCTAATAGATCCTATTGGATTTGATTGGATTAGATTCTGCACACCTCTAATTCCAACTAAAATTGTCACAATAATTTAAATATCAATGAAATTACAAATCAAATCATGAGCTATTGTTGAGTTATTTGATTCAATAATCAAATAACTGAATAATTCTATCAAAAATTTTGATATTTTTGTTTCTTTATACAAATTTTTTCTTACTATTTATTATGTGATCCGTTATTATTTTTTTAATATCAAAACTATAAATTATTGTAAATACATATATCGGAAGAAAAAAAAAAGTGACCAAAAAATATTCTTGAGGAATAGTGGTCAAATGTAATCATAAAAATGAAACTATCAATTTATTCTCCTTATCCATTTCTTCTTGTCCTGTGACTGATTCTTTTTTCTTTTTTTTTCCATCTTTTATTCTTTTATTCCTTTCCAAATTATGAAAAAAAAAGTACAAATAAAAACTATAGTTGAATTTACATTTTTCGGATAAAATCAACACAATATTTTTTTCCCCACTTTTTACTTCATTATTCCATTATTTTTCTATTTTCATCACATTTACTTTTTACTAGTTATTGATTTTTATCATCATATTGGGGATTATTCAATCAATCTTTTTAATATTTTCAAATGTCCTTAAAATATAGTATCCTAGTTATCAATAAGTGATAAGCCCTATATAGAGTAATTAAATTTCACCGAAATAGGCATTTGTATATCTAGAATAGAGTATGAATTTATTCAAATTTAACCATAGTAATAAAAAAAGATTAAAAAATATATTCATTTGTTTACTCTCAAAATTAATTAAAAACCAAGGATGTTCTAAATAAGCAACCATATAATTATATATTATTTATTTTTATGGAGGGATTCACAAAATTCTGAAAAACTAAACGTAGCATTAGCAAATAATAAAAAACTATCTTATGATATTAATTAATCAAGAATTATTGAATTAAAAAAAACGAGAACAATACGGGAAAATGAACATAATTTCATCGGTTACAATCGAGTAATCGACCATAAAATTCTAGTATTTACAAAAAAATTAATATTCAGTGAATCTCGGACATTGTATGCACTCGACAATGAAAAAACATATCATGTGATATAAAAAACTTATTTGATTGATTTAATCACATTGGTTGAAGGAAAGGGTTTCATCCATTACAATTGACCATAAAATCTTGGTATTTACGGAATAAAATCTTTAATAAACCGTATCATTGCATGAACTCGACGATGAAATCAATATCATGTAAAAAAATATATATTTGATTGATTATTCACGAGAGAGATGGTATGTACGGACTATGTCCCCTTCCCTCAAAAACAATTGTTAATGTTTTATAATAAATAGATAAAAAAATACATATTTGCCTTTAATTTTCAGTTCCTTCAAAAATAAATTTATGAATCTTGCTGCCCCTAAGTATTAAACTATTAATACAATTATACTATACAGGATATGATATTGTTGAATAATATATAATTGCATCGGCTACATTCAAGATTTTCTCACTATTTACTATCAAAAATTCATAGATTTTGAAATTTCAAAACTCTCATTCATACAGAAATTACCGCTAATTATTTGAAGCTTTATGGACATGCTTATCTAGTGATGAGTAAATTTATAGTAACGTAATTATGTAAATCTCTTGATATACGTAAACACAACAAAATGCCAAAGTGGGTTGGTGAGAACCAACTTAATAATTGTTTTTATTCCAAAAAGTTTTGTTGGTTTTTGTTTAATTTTCCGGCTGCATGCGCAACAGAAAAAAATGTTAATGAACACAAACTATTTTATGAATTTTCGTTCGATTTTCCTTTTAGAAATCCACCACCTTTCACGTGTAGATATACATAAAATGATAAAAATATCAAAACACCAACGTTGTTAAGACATAAACGTTACACAATAGATCCCATATGATAAAGTTTATAAATTTTAAAACATAGATTTTAAATTTCATGAAATTTAAAGACTATTGAAATTACTCTTTTTTATTTTAAAAAATAATAATAATAATTTGTAGAGTGAGTTTCTCATAGGAGATCCTTTATTTTAATTTTAGTAAGGATTACCATAAAATCATATCGATTTAAATGAATTTTGATATGAATATTTTTATGGATAATAAGTTCATTGAAATCTACTTATAAATAAAGTTTGAAAATTTTTCATGCACTGTACCTATTTATACCGATTATTTAAAATATGAAGATATTGGAAAAATTGACGAAATATAGGAAATTCAAAAAAAAAATAGTTTTAGTATTTGAAAAAATCTCAAATTTTATTTGTAGGTAGATTTCGATGAAATTATCATCTACAAAAAAATTCAGATCAAAATTAATTTAAATCGACCTGATTTTATGACAATCGTTACCGAAATTAAAATAAGAGATCATTTATAAGAGACTCACTCATAATTTGTATATTTGATAATATCTTTTTCTTTTGCCTAAAATCTGTAAAAATCCTAGTATTTACAAAAAAATTAATATTCAGTGAATCTTGGACATTGTATGCACTCGACAATAAAATAATCATATCATGTGATATAAAAAACTTATTTGATTGATTTAATCACATTGGTTGAAGGAAAGGGTTTCATCCATTACAATTGACAGTAAAATCTTAGTATTTACGGAATAAAATCTTTAGTAAACCATATCATTGCATGAACTCGACGATGAAATCAATATCATGTAAAAAAATATATATTTGATTGATTATTCACGAGGGAGATGGTATGTACGGACTATGTCCCCTTCCCTCAAAAACAATTGTTAATGTTTTATAAAAATAAAAAAATACACATTTGCCTTTAATTTTCAGTTCCTTCAAAAATAAATTTATGAATCTTGCTGCCCCTAAGTATTAAACTATTAATACAATTATACTATACAGGATATGATATTGTTGAATAATATATAATTGCATCGGTTACATTCAAGATTTTCTCACTATTTACTATCAAAAATTCAAAGATTTTGAAATTTCAAAACTCTCATTCATACAGAAATTACCGCTAATTATTTGAAGCTTTATGGACATGCTTATCTAGTGATGAGTAAATTTATAGTAATGTAATTATGTAAATCTCTTGATATACGTAAACACAACAAAAGGCCAAAGTGGGTTGGTGAGAAACAACTTAATAATTGTTTTTATTCCAAAAAGTTTTGTTGGTTTTTGTTTAATTTTCCGGCTGCATGCGCAACAGAAAAAAATGTTCATGAACACAAACTATTTTATGAATTTTCGTTCGATTTTCCTTTTAGAAATCCACCACCTTTCACGTGTAGATTTACATAAAATGATAAAAATGTCAAAACACTAACGTTGTTAAGATATAAACGTTACATAATAGATCCCATATGATAAAGTTTATAAATTTTAAAACATAGATTTTAAATTTCATAAAATTTAAAGACTATTGAAATTACTCTTTTTTATTTTAAAAAAATAATAATAATAATTTGTAGAGTGAGTTTCTCATAAGAGATCCTTTATTTTAATTTTAGTAAGGATCACCATAAAATCATATCGATTTAAATGAATTTTGATATGAATATTTTTGTGGATGATAAGTTCATTGAAATCTACTTATGAATAAAGTTTGAAAAATTTTCATGCACTGTAACTATTTATCCCGATTATTTAAAATATGAAGATATCGGAAAAATTGACGAAATATAGGAAATTAAAAAAAAATAGTTTTAGTATTTGAAAAAATCTCAAATTTTATTTGTAGGTAGATTTTGATGAAATTATTATCCACAAAAAAATTCAGATCAAAATTCATTTAAATCAATGTGATTTTATGATAATTGTTACCGAAATTAAAATAAGAGATATCTTATAAGAGACTCACTCATAATTTGTATATTTGATAATATCTTTTTCTTTTGCCTAAAATCTGTAAAATTTTCCTGAACTTTGAAGTCAAAAATGTAGTCCTTAAATTGCACCTGATACTGCCTTGACTAATTGAAGGTCATTACTTTAAGTAAGTTTGACTATGCAATAAAATCTTAGTATATATTAGACTAACCATGACTAATTGATAGACTTTTAAATGATCTTATCACAACAAATGTCATGATTAATTAGTTTATTACGATTCTAAATTTCTAATATGAACTAAAATTAAATCAAATTATGCTTGTAATTTATTTATTTATTTTTAAGATTTCCAATCCTCCTAAATTTTGAAGTCTAGTTTGTGAGATAATGAATAACAACATGACGTTTCAAGATAAGTTTAGATAACACACATAAATGTGTGATTGTAATCTGAAGAAAAGTCGAAGAAATTTGGAAGAATTTAAGAATAGTTTAGTCTTGGTCTATGTATATAGTCAACCGTTTTTGATAATGTAAGCATGACTATATAGTACATGAATAACATATATTCTATATTTCTATTCAAATTCTAAACAATGCATCATGCATTTTGATGTAATGTCTTTATCTACAATTCTTATACTTGTAAATTGGAATCTCAATGTGAATTGAAACTTGGCAACTTGCCCATTTCTCTCTAGAAGTCGTGAAGAACCCCGCAATTCGTTTTCACATATATTTCTTCGATAAACATTCTTCAACTATTTGATTTTTTCAAAAATTTATGTCGTATATATAATTGATGATGAAATAAATGATGTTGTAGTTAAGATTAATAGTAATGCTAGAATCTTTATATTTGACTTTTTGAATTTCAAGTGAGGTAACAATTGTTTTATATTGATATACTAAATATACATTAATTAATTATTATATTTTCTCACCTGCCACACATTTCAATTCAAATTGATACATTTCATATGCGTGTGCTTAAAAATTAAAAATATTTTCAATAAAAAACAAGTGAGAATTTCAATCAAAATAAAACAATAAATTGCTTATTTAGATTCGTTTATCATGTCAGTTATCTGTTTATCTAATAAAAATATAAAAAAAAGAAAAAAAAGATGATATTTAAAAAATTACAATATTTCATATATCTTTTCTTAGTTATCTTCCGGGTTTGATATGTATAAATATCGAAACCTCAAATATAATGTTTATTCTCAACGGATTCGATAAGTTACTGATCCGACCGGTGAACCTTTTTGCAATGATTTAAGTTTTAATCCAATTTTACCATTCTCGTGTTTGTGTTATCCTCTACAATCGATCCTAGGATAGAGCCTGTAACTGCTACAACGTGGCATGCATCCGAATCACAAGAGACGCTAAAAATGGTTGAATAATGACGTGGACATCTGATTTTGATGGCGATGATGAGAATGTATGATGTGTGCTTGTGTGGACCCCTTCTATTAGGATGGCATGACTCATGAGCTGACTTCAACATGTTCTAAATTGTCGATTAATTAACCCATTTAGAGGTTGGAGAATCCCAAATTCCTACCCTGAGTTCTAATCTTATTTCTGAAAACATCTCTCAAGTTTCGAATTTGTACAAACCTCCCTATAACATACTAAGAATGATGTCGTAGTTTCAAATTTTAATAGAGAAAACCCTTCGAATTTGTATTATAAACCTACTTAATCCAAAGCTATAATATATATATATATATATATATATATATAAATATTATAGAGTGGTTCTCTTATAAGGGATCTCTTATTTTAATTTTGGTAAGGATTTATGAAATCACATTCATTTTTATGAATTTTGATCTGAATTTTTTTTATAGATGACATGTTCAATAAAATTTATATATGAATAAAATTTGAGAATTTTTTAAAAGGGTCGTACTTAGATTAGTGAAATGGAAGTTTTATAAGCACTTATGAATTGTTGCATTCTTTTTATTATTTCATTTAATTTAAATAATTATGAATCATCTACATGTATTATGTATATTGAATACTGAATACCACCTTATTTTTCTTATAATAAAAATTTATATTTATGATAATGGATGCTTTAAAACTAACAAAATATATGTATATATATACGGAAATTTTCACATAAATACGCACGGATAGAAATTTATAAGGACATTGAATGTGATCCACTCATTTTATATGCTTTGAATTGATGTGTATGTCTTTATCAAAACTCCTCTATAAATGAGTGGTTCACATTCACTGCCCTCATATATTTCTATCGGTACGCACTGACCAGGGACCGTATATATATATATATATATATATATATAACAAATTGATAAATGATTATAAATTATTAAAGGTTTCACGAATTCTTTTCATTTACAAAACCAAAAAATAAAATACTAGAATTTTTTTTTTCGGCTTCTCACATCGTTAAACATGCAAAGTTGTGTCTTGTTCACGTGGTCTCTTCAATTTATGTGGCAAACAAGAACAGCTAGCACTCAAAAAGATTCACTCTCCATTTGATTTATTATAATAATTACACATTTAAATTAATAATAATAAATGTTAAAGTTAATATATATGATCTATAATATACTAATATATTTCTCTCTTTATAGACAACAACCATATCTTTTTATTATTATTTGTTTGTGTTGTGTGCTTGATTAGTTGGACACCGTTTTTTACTGGTTTTGATAAAAAGAGGCAGGGACCATTTTAAGTCCAGATAAGTATCTTATGTGAACGAGCAAACTAAACCTCTTTGAAAATTATTAGCAGTCAATAATTGTAATGGTTTTGGTTCAGTTTCATGATTTAGCAAATGTACTTATGAATTCCTAATTATGTGGCCTTTCAACATGAGAAGAATTACTTAAAAGTTAAAATTGTAATCAATCAAAGCTACTTTTGAAAAAGTTAATTATATAGAAGCATTCAAGAGTTAAGAGTTGAGACAAAACCTACCATGTGCTTCTTGTTTTAAAAACAATATCTTCTAGATGTTTTTGTATGGGTCCTAAGATGACAAAGCAACTCCTATGCTACTTATATAATATAAATTGTTTTCAAAGATTCGATCTACACGTATATGTATGTACTTTTTCGTATGAGTAAGGTAAGATTCGAAACCTCATTACAAATACGAAAGGAAAGACGTTCAATCAGTCAATCATGAGTGGATGTGTACGGTGGTGTACCATGCATACGGAGATCTCTATCTATTATTTAATTAACATATAATTTGATTGCAATTAACAAAGTTAATTAAATTAAATAAGCATCAAAGTTCCCATTTTGTGTGGAAGGGACTGATTTTGTTTTTGTTTTGAATAGTTTCTTAAATCGAAAAGGTCCATTATTATGTTGCATGAATCACTGAATCCCATTTTCACTAAATTATGTTTCATGCTGATCTGCTGGACACTTTGACCAGTTATTATTATTATTTTTTCACAATTTAAATATTCGTGTACATATTTAACATATATATGGATTCGATACGATAATAATTCTTTCAATAAAATATTATCAGTTTTTGTAGATCAATTGGTATAATAATTGACGTGCATGACACTACAACGTGTTATAGTCTTACAAAGAATGGTTCAAAATAAAACAATTGAAAAAAAATAATTTAACAAGACACGGTTGATCGTTCGGGTGATTTGTCCCTCACACTTACACATTATAAGTTTGAATTAGTTGAATCAGAAGTCTAACGAGATCAAGAGCTATGAGAACAGTTCAGAGAATGCAATTACAGAGGATAATGAATCTACCGACATTTTACGATTTAATGAATACATATGAGACTCGAGACATATCTAAATAGGTCTATTTCCTCTATAGAGAATTTAATTAACAAGCTTATGATCATGTCAATTCCCGTACATATATAACTATTTCAATCTATGTTTTAATTTATAAAATTGAGAATTGTCACGAAACAAAGGCAAGGTCTTTAGGTTATTATATTATTTTGATCTTTTCGAAGTGCTAGTATTATTATTGTTTTTTTTTTTAAATAGGGATGAGAAATGGATTCCGACAATAACATTTATATTGTAATTATATATATATATATATATATATATATATATATATTTTAATGCAACTAAAATAAAAAACTTAATTTCATGCTTAGTCTTTTCTAACTAATCATGAAAAAAAAACTTAGTTTAACAAACAATTATCAAAAAATGTCTATTTTTAGCGGAGTAAAAATGTGATATACACCTCCTCTTTCATATTTACGGCCATAGAATCTAGTCTCACAAAGTGTATTTATAAATATAAATATTTAAACCGCACATATAGTGCAAGATATTATAAAATAAAAAAATCGTGTTATATTTTGTTTACAATTATAAAAAATATTATTATTATACATCGAATATACAAAATGGGCCGATAAAAGGCCCATATATTTGCTGGATCGTTTCATAGCTTGTATTTGGGCTTAAAAATTGGGTTACGTTCATGTATTATATCATATTTAACAAAACCCAAGCCCAATAATCAAGTAAATCTCACAGACACAAAACAAAAACAAAACGGAGGGCAAATTCGGAAATAAAAAAAAGAGATCTGATTAACGAAACAGATCCATTTCTACTACAATTTGATTTGTACAACACAATTACGAAGTCTCTCAATCTCTCAATCTCTCAATCTCTCGCGGTTTCTCTTTGTTGTCCGGATTCGTACGAATTTTCGAAGAAAGATGTATGGATTTGAAGCGATGACGTTCAACATACACGGAGGCTACCTGGAGGCGATAGTCAGGGGCCACCGTTCCAGCCTCCTCACCGCCGCTGACTACAACAATCTCTGCCAGTGCGAAACCCTAGACGACATTAAGATGCACCTCTCCGCCACTGAGTATGGTCCCTACCTCCAAAACGGTGCGTTTGTTTTTATTTTTCGTCTCAAAACGTGTTTTAATTCCATTATCAATTTTGTCGTTTTTGGTAGATTGATTGGAGATTATGTTAATTTTGCGTTTTGATGTTGATCGCATTTCGATCGTTTCGTTTTCGTGGATTTGGAGCTGGAATTTGAGTGAAATTTTGGATCTTTTGTTATGCTAGTTGAATTGTTACTAATGTTCACCGTAGAGTGAAATTTGGATTGTATTGAACTGTTTCATGGATTACATTTATTAGAATTCGGTATAAGTAGTTGAGCAAGGAGCCACATCTTGTTGAATTTTTGCTGTGTGAAGCGAATTTTGTATATTATGTTTACATGATTAGTAAGTTGAATAATGCAATGGCTCTGTCTTTTGATCTCATTAGTTCAGGATGGAACATTTCATCGTAATCTAGTTTATGCTGCTAGATCCATTCATTTTCTACCTCAATGAGTTCAATTGGATTACTTAATCGATGGCATTTTTTAAATCATTGGTTTTGAAGTCGATAAGCATTACTTACTGATTTTAATAACTTTGCTTGCAGAACCTTCACCATTGCACACCACTACGATCGTGGAGAAGTGCACACTTAAGCTGGTCGATGAGTATAAGCACATGTTGTGCCAAGCCACTGAGCCTATGTCAACCTTCTTAGAGTATATTACGTATGTTATCTTTGCTTTTTTCTTAACATAATTTCTTATGTCTTGTTTTTGGGTTTATATTCTCAAATTCCACTAAATATATGTGAGGTATATGTGATAAAGAATAGTAGATTGTATTTAAAACATTAGTTGTCTATGGAGTTCTATGCAATCAAACATCAGTAAAAAAACCCATCCCATTATATATTTAACTTCATCATATGTTTAGGATCTGGGATTTGCTGAGATCCTTACTTTCAAAAGCTTTTATGGCTCCAAGGATGCCTACCACTAGAATCTCATGTTATGCTTCCTGAATGTTAGATTCGCCGACTCGGTGTTTGATCATAATTTCAACTTCATCCCAAGTTATAGTTAACTCATGCTTCAGTCTATCCCACTAAATGATTAAGTTTGGTGGGTGGGTGTTGGGCTGGCCCTGTCCACATGTAGGCTTGTTTGAAATAGTGTGGATGTTTAATTGGTCTACAAATTGATTTTGTATACTTAAATTGTAGATAGGAAAAGAGTAATATTTCAATTGTTTTGTCCAGATATGGTCACATGATAGACAATGTTGTCTTGATTGTTACTGGAACATTGCATGAGAGAGATGTTCAGGAACTATTGGAGAAATGCCATCCTTTGGGAATGTTTGACAGGTACAATAAATCCCAAATAAATTTCCTTTTGATTTTTTTTTGTTGTTCATAAAATCTTTGTTAAACTTCTCTTTTCTTCCTCAGCATTGCTACACTGGCAGTTGCTCAAAATATGCGAGAGCTTTATAGGCTGGTGCTTGTTGACACTCCACTGGCTCCATACTTTTCTGAATGTATTACATCAGAGGTATGTCTCAACTAATTGTCTTTCATAATTTTTGACAGGTCCTTAACTTTTATGCTGGTGCTGTATCTTAGTAGTAATTAATGGCTGCTTCACTGGTACTAGGGAATGTTGTGGAATTTTGACTAATTCTTACTTTCTTTTTGTGAAAAGGCATTTGATCTTATCACTTGATTCCTAAATTTTTTTGGGTTTGTTTTCCTTGTAGGACTTGGATGACATGAACATTGAAATAATGAGGAACACTCTCTACAAGGCATACCTGGAAGATTTTTACAAGTTCTGTCAGGTTAGTTGTCTGTTACATTTAGATGAAAGACATTTTCTCATCAAGTTCAATTGGAATTCATTTATTTAATTTTACAATAATAGAAATTGGGTGGAGCTACACAAGAGATCATGTCCAACCTTCTAGCTTTTGAGGCTGATAGAAGGGCTGTCAATATTACCATAAACAGGTGCTGTTTCTGTAGATCAATTTGCTTTCACAAAATTCTTATATAGCTTCAATGGTTATTTGCTGTTAATCTTCGAGCATTTTCTGATGTCATTGACTGAATTCGCCTTATGCAGCATTGGCACTGAGCTTACCCGAGATGATCGTCGGAAATTGTACTCCAATTTTGGTTTACTGTAAGCTCTTTACTCAGCCTTATATTTTGACTTCTTGCTGCTTTGTTGTGTTTCTCTGACAACGGTTGCTTATGTAAATCAGTTTTCCCTATGGCCATGAGGAACTTGCTGTCTGTGAGGATATAGATCAGGTTTGTTTTCATTTTTAATACAATGTAGGTTTTAAGTATGGTGTTTTCAAAGGGTCTTGTGCCAGTTCCTCAGTCGATTATATGTATAGGTCTATCTTTGATTAATTTGCATTGCCTTATAGAATGTAACTGCAATTTTGGCTCATACTCTCCTGTTCCATTGCTGATGTAGGTTCGTGCTGTCATGGAGAAGTATCCTCCTTATCAGTCCATCTTTTCCAAATTATCCTATGGAGAAAGCCAAATGCTTGACAAGGCATTTTATGAAGAGGAGGTGAAAAGGCTTTGCTTAGCTTTCGAGCAACAGGTTCGTGTTTCTATCTACAAGCAATTATTTAGCCTGTGCTTTTTATAATCTTTCATACACAAACATGACATAATAATGCATATGCATATTCCTCCTGCCTGCAGTTCCATTATGGGGTTTTCTTTGCATACATGAGGTTGAGGGAGCAGGAGATCAGAAACCTGATGTGGATATCCGAATGTGTGGCCCAGAACCAGAAGTCCAGAGTTCATGACAGCGTTGTTTTCATATTTTAGTTGCTTCTCAATTTGATAGAAAAAAAAATGATCTTGATCCTTTCGCATATTCTGCTGTAAATCGCTCACCCCCTCCCTATTAATCAATCATCTTGAGTGGCATCGGTGGCTGAGATTCACCACCTAGCTGCACAGTTTGCAAGATTTGTGTGTCAAAAATAAGCATCTTTATCATCTCTGTTTATTTTATTTGTTATTTTAATCCAGAGATCATGTATTCTTATATATTGTACCTATGTATTTTTGTTGTGAGGATGAGGTTCGTTAATTTTTATCATGCAAATTGCAAAATGATGTTAATAAATAAGGTAGTTTCAAGCCTTATTTTTCGGCTTATTGCTCTGCTTTATTTGAAATTGGAATGTGTTTTTTGTGAGTTTGATATATCTATTTTGGGATTTACAACTTGATATAAGTTTTCAAAACATATCTCAATTTATGTGTAATTAACTTCTTTGCTGTTTGTTCCATATTATGTAAAAGTATTGTTTAATAATATTATTTGAAGATTTTGCTACTGTACATGTAACATGATTTGTATAGTTAGTTTATGAGAGTTTTTTTAATTCTCTAATTTTCTTAATTATTGAACATTTGATTTTGTAGGCCATTAAATAATCAACTAGTTATACAAGGTTTACTTGAAAAAAAAAAAATCTATAAAGGGTCTATATAGTACCAACCTCATCTTGTTGGACTTTACTAAACGTGCTAATAGTGATAATTTTTTTTTTAATATATTTTTTAAAATATTATAATAATTTAGGATTATAGAATTAGGGATAGACTCGAACCAACAACTTCATCGGACTTATTACATCTTGTCGATGATAGTTATAAATTAAGATAAATTTATGTATCACTGGCCCATGATTTATTTGACAGCAATAAGTTAATGAATATTCAACATCATATACCATTTTTATTTTCAGTTAAAGATACAAAATGAAGCAATGGCAACAGCTAGCTACCACATCATTGAATCCCTCCAGGCTCCATGGACTGCCAAACTCTTTTTAACAGGCTTACAGGTTGCAGCACCCCAAAAGAAATTCATACCCCTCAGTAAAACTACCCTATAAGTATAATATATTGATGTCTCTCTCAAGAAGTTGCCTTTAGATAATAACCGTCATCTCCGAAAACAGTCGAACAGATAGCCGACTGCCTTAGAAGCTCAACTCAAGCGTGACCACATTTGCTCAGACTAGCCAGCCCTTCCATATAATCTTCTCTGTTAATCCAAAACTCAGGTCCATCCTGCAAGAGTTTACTCGCCACATTCAGTTTTGTTTTTTGTTGAGTGATTTAATGATAGGGAAGAAAATACATATTATGGTTTTGAAACTTGTATTTTTGCTGCTTTTGTTTGTACAGTGGTGGTGCGTAAGAGAGAACATACCTTCATAATCCCAGCAAGAACTGCTCCTCCAAGATACACCATATGCTTTCTTCTTGGTGGATTCTCAATCCGCAATCGCAATTTCTGCTCACAAGGTATATAGGATATGAGAAAATATAGTAGAGACTGGGCTGTTACATGTATAATATATTTGCAAATCCTGTTTACAACTCAGATGTTGATAAAATGTAAAGACCTTCACTTTATTAATTTCAATATTTCGTCTGCTCCGTTAAGTGACTCTTAATAAGCATAATAATGAATAGCTCATTGACATAGCATAAAACTTGTCCCTTTATAATACAAACAATGATATAATAATAAATTGTGTAATGCATACGATTGAGATCTCACCTTCAATCCATCTTTATTTCCCTTTAGAATAACGTTAAGATATAAATCTGATATTTCTTTTTCCAGGCTAAAGCAAAAATAAATAAATAAATGTGGCCAACTGTTAAGTGTATGACAGATACATGGAACAATGATCCTCACAAATTCCAACTGCAAATGTGGCCAGCGCAAGTTAACATTTTCAACGATTGTTCAGGCAGTTCAAACATAATAATGATTAATGAAGGAAAATTATCTAGGTTCTGAGACAAGAATCTGCGAAGACAAACTTCATTCTAAAGAATCAAATATAGCGGATACTGATAAACCTATGTAAACTATGAACGAAGTAGACCAAATCAAAGTATTTTATTATAAGAAGAAAGCATGGTCAAGAATACAGGAAATGCAAAAGATTTCAAATAGTACTGACTAGGTAGTCCAGGATATATACATGGTGCTCCCTCCACTTAAAACTATATGCTGGTATAACTGTAAAGATAAAATCAAATTAAATTTAAAAATAACATAGCAGGAGGTCACATGGTCACCAAATTAAACATTGAAAAGGATTAAAAGTTAAGCAAATCGTAGGATTGCTGTCAATAAGAAACGATGATTTACATCCTCACAAACATATATTAATCATTGAAAAATCTACAGCATGTTATGAATTAATCTTTGTAAAAATAAAGGGTTTTTGCAAACATGCAGTATTGGTTTCAAATAGAACAGACAAATACATCCTTACAAACATTTATTAATCTACATTCACTGATTAAAGTAAAAATGAACAAGTATTTTAGAAAGCTTTGTAGTACCATCATATTGTCTATATCCATTTCCTGAATGCAGCGAAAAACCATGTCAGCCATCCCATCACCTTCAACATCTATAAGTTCCTGCCATCAATATATGGTAGGAAACATTAAGTTTCACATTCTTCAAGCCATCAATATATGGTAATTGTTGCATGGCCTCATAGATCTCTTAGAAACAAATATATAGGTGCCAGTATTAGTATTACAACAAGAAGATGATTAACTGCTCTTTTAGAAACTTTTAGCAGCCAGATATATCATATCAGGTTCTTCATTTACTGTGTCAATTGTGAGCAACCTGTGTTAACCGTTCTACATAATTTTGAAATCCCAAAATGAGATGATAATAAATAGATTACATAATTGGTTTTACCCTTCCACAAACAAAAAAGAAAACGTCATGAAATGAGCCAACTAACAAGGCATTTCAATTAAACTGCCGATATAATTCACCAATGGACTCTAACATGCTAATAGCAAATTCAACTGACCCCAGGAAATATATAGCACGAAAAGGATTGAGCATATAGATCACAAAACTAAAAGAAATTATTGGCTTACTGGAGTGAAGAGAGCTTCAGGAACCTGAAACCTTTCAGTTCCTACTTTAATGACCCTTCCATCAGGCAGCTGATTAAAATATATATATATATATATATAGGTTAATACATTAGGAAGAACAAAAATATTGAAGAACACAGAAACTCAAGAAAGACGGATCAAATCCCAGACCAATATTCCAAATTTTCTACCTCAGATGATGAATAACACTAATGAAGCAACACAACTCTCTTCAAACGATGAAACAATAGTGCCACTCCCAAGGAAACAAAAGGCTCTCTACAAATGGAGAAAATGAGCTTCATTGTTCACAAACCACAAAAAAATTGCTTTGTTCCAGCTTGTATTTGAGTATTTGACATGATGATTTCAATCTTCTTTAGAACTCTGACCATTCTGTAATTATAAAGAATTATATTATTAGTAATAAGTAATTCTTTACTATAACATAAATTGATATACTCGTATTTTTAACTATATCAGTTTTTTTTTTTAAATATTAATCAAACAATACATGTGCGATTCAGATATCTACTCTCATAACGGGAGATAACTACTCTCCACAACGTGGGAAAGAAAACTCCCCACACATGGTGGAATTTGAACCCCTCACAACTCATGTGGAAGAGAGGTACACTATCAACTTTACTAAGAAGTGATGTGCTTAATTGGATCAGTTGAAGCATAATATTACCTTACGTTCTTAAATTCAATTATGTCAAACAGATAAACAAAAGAATCAACTCATGTCTTCATTATAATTCTTAGACATCTTATAATTATAAAGCATATCATGATAAACAAAAGCCAGTAATCTATAAATAAATAGAAAAACCATAGTTTAAAAAAATAAAAGAAGACAATATTCAATCAATTAAGCAATTCAAAATACTCTCAAATTCAATTAGCAAACAGAAAATTGAAACAATAGATAATAACTGCCAGAGTCTAACAATTCAATTATTTCATTGAGAGAAAAAGGTAAAAATAAAACGCAAGGGAGATGAGAAATTTTGGTTAATCAGGCTTACCTCTATGAATAGATGTTCTATGGTAGTATTTAGGTTGCCTTTCCAATACCCTTTACCCTCTGCTGTTTCTGTTATTTGCAGTCCGTACAACCTTGGTGCCCTTAAAGCTCCGTGAGAAAACCTCTTCATATTCGGACATTCTCTCACAACTAATTGTTCTAAAGATGGAAATTCAGTAGTATAATTCCCGGAGTAGAAGCTTGTGAGGCTTGGTAAACATTGAAGTTCCAAATAACTCAATTTCTTGAAAATGATTATATCTTCCACTTCATCTCCCTCATGTATTATGATTTCTTCAATCCTTTCGCATTTAGATATACTCAATTTTGTAAGTTGCATCATACTTTTAGCCGTTGGTGCCGCTACTAAATTTAGCAATCCGTTACACGCCAACACTTCCAATGTTGTCAAATTTTTGAAAGACACAGATGATGGCACTAAACATTTTAAGTTGCCACACTTGATTACTTCAAGAATTCTCAGGTTTTGAAAAACTTTACCGGATAGAGAATTTTCCTCACACAGATGCAACGAGTCAAACAAGTCAGAAAGCCATAAGCTGCTTAATTTACTTGGTGCTTCAACATGTTTTTCTTCACAACCAAATCCTTTAAATGAGAAAATTTCCTTGAAAGAGCCTTGATGAACTTGAAGTCTCTCAAGATCGGGTAGATTGTGAAGAAAACATGATACACAGATATTAGCTTCATTATGGAAGCCTACGAATGTAAGGACTTTTAATTTGCATGAGTACATTGGAAGTTTTTCATGCAATGATTCCTTCTCAATCCACTTCCAATCCAACGCTAAACTTTCCAGATTGTTGAATGGAACCTGGAAAATGAACCAAAATATTAGTTGGTGTAGACATTGGATGTGGTGCCACAAGGGTGGTCGGGGTGTAAATTATATAAGAAATAATAAATGGTTATAGCTAAAACCAAGTGTACAAGACTTAGCAGACTTTAATTAATTTGAGTATATGGTATATAATTCACACAATCTTTCATAACCTATGGCTTTCTAGTAGATTCTTAAATGTACGTAATAATATAAAAACTATATGTTAGAGGTGAGAACTCTGATTTTGTGAAAATTTTTGTGGAAGTACTTAGCTCAGTACCTTGTCAAGTAAGATCAGAGGTTGTTCCATTGGCTTCTCTTGCTGGCTCTCCCCCTGGTTCACTTGAAAGCTCAAAAAATTTGACACAGATATCTCTATTCTGTCACACTTGAAAACATGCAACTTCTTCAACACTGGCCATTCTGAAATATGTACCCTTGGGTAGAAACTTCGAAGCCTCGGTAGCTCTGCTAGTCTCAAAAAGGTTAATCGAGGAAACCTAGGCACTGCTTCATCTACTTGATTTTCCTTGGCAAAAATATCCTCCACCATGCAACAGTTGTCTATCCAAAGTTGTTCAAGTCGAAGAAGATTTCTACCTACCGAGGCTGGAAAGATACTTTTCAGACTGCCACAACCTGTAACTTGTATTGAGATTAGATTCTGACAAGTTAGAAGACCTTGTGAGTCCACATCCCATATATGCTTCAGCTTTGGCAAATCCCTTAGCACCAATTTTCCCAATTGAGTGGCGGTTACAGCTTGTGTTTTTCCACAACTGGAAGCTTGGAGTTCAAATATCTCACATAGTGAGCTACAATTTATTAGCCGCAACTCATCTAGTTTTTGGAGTCTTCCAAGCATGTTTGAAGGAATAACATTCAACACGTTATGGCAGTTATGTACTCCAAAATAATCTAATTTGCAGAAGGAATCCGAACTGAGCTGATGATGCCATATTTTTTTCAATTTATCCATCTTGTCTAATAGTAAAAACTCTAGATTAGGGAGTCGTACCTGAATAATTCAATTGATTGCATTCATTAATAAAATAAAGTTAAGTATTTTATATAAGACACCAAGAATGGATAGGGATGAGATAATGAAAGGAGGAAAGAAATGTCAACAAAAGGCAAAAAAAAATACCTTTTCATCAAAAAGCGGCTGTATGTCAGTGAGGCGTTTGTCCTTGGTTGTTGACATGTCTTCACCTGTAAAATTGGAGATAAATGTTTGCATGTTGGGGCAATTCTCAATCAACAATGTGGCCAAGGAGGGCAGTTCAATTGTATTTCCAGCAAAGTTGCAGAAACTCTTGAGTTCTGGAAGATTGATGAGCTTCAGTAAATATAGATTGGGAAACAGATTGTTCGTTACCGTTTCTTCTTCTATGACTGCTATCATTTCCAAAATAGCACAGTTTTTTATTTCCAATTCCTGGAGTTGCACTAGGCCCAAGGACGCAGATGAAGTAAACATATATCTCAAGCAGCAACACTTATCATCCACCACCAATGATTTTAAATTGCTAACAAGAATTTTTTTGTGCCACACTTCTTTCAAATGGGGAAAGTCAGAGACTTTA
The DNA here is from genome assembly GCA_033220585.1 of Dipteronia sinensis. Classification (NCBI taxonomy): domain Eukaryota; kingdom Viridiplantae; phylum Streptophyta; class Magnoliopsida; order Sapindales; family Sapindaceae; genus Dipteronia; species Dipteronia sinensis. The sequence continues at coordinate 78,398,519 of CM065637.1, read as the reverse complement.
AAATTTTCTATACCACAGAATCCAACCTGCCAAACCCAAATATGTTCATTTTAATTCTTATCGAACAAAGAAAATAAACAAACTTTCAGTACAACATTAAGTTTCAACAATCTAATATATATATATATATATATATATATATACACACACACACAACACTCAAATACAATAGGATGATCATGGCAGTTTCTTAAGATTTTACTTTGTCCATTTCATCTGAACTTGTAAATCTATTTCAACATGATTATTGTCCACCGGGAAAGCTTTACTCATTATTTGTGTTTATGATCATGGCAGTTTCTTAAGAGTTTAAATGCTGTAGCAAATCCCAGGAATGGCACTTGAGATGCACTCATCCATCATCAAGAAGACTTGGACAGGAAATTGGCCATGCCTTCTTTCAAATAGGGAAATTTCAAGGTTGTCAAATGTTGTAAGCACGGAATCCAATCTACCAAACAAGAATATTTCATTTAAATCCATTTCAAACAAAAGAATCATGCATGATCGCTTGCTAGTGTCTCTTAAATTAGAACATATTTTTTTAGAGATAGATATCCACTAAGAAGTGTGTTTTTTGTGCTGAACAGATGAGACACATGGATCTTATTGGTGAAATATTTGAAATATAAAATATAACACCGAATAAAATAGAAAGATAGCCACAACAGCATAAGAAATAAGTAAAAATCTAGTTAATTAATCAATACATACCATGTCTTTGAACAATTTTTGTATTGTCGTATTAAGACTGCCTTCCCAAGAGCCTTCATCGTCTACTTCTACTGTTTGTAGTCTTTGTAACTTTGGTGTGCTTAAGACTCCTTGTGAAAAAATCTCCATGGTGGGGCATTGTCTCACAACTATTTGTTGTAAAGAGAGAAATTCGATGTTACAATTCCAGGAGCAGAAGCTTGTAAGCTTTGGTAAAGAATGAAGCTCCAAATATTCCAGTTGGTTGAATATCATCCGATTTTCAACTTCATCAACTCCATGCATTATGATTTCTTCTATCATTTTGCATTCGCTTATTTTCAATCTCGTAAGTTGCACTAGACTTTTGGCTACTGAGACCTCCATTAAATTGACCAATCCATTACAATGTGATACTTCCAATTTCTTCAAATTTTGAAAAGATACAAAAGGCGGAACTAGATTATTTAAGTAGGCACAATTTGTTACTTCTAGACTTGTCAAATTTCGAAAAGCTTTACAAGGCAGAGAATCCTCCTCCCACTGATGCAACAAGTCTTCCAAGCCACAAAGCTTCAATTGGCTCAATTTACTAGGTGTCTCTGCATGTTTTTTCTTACAATCAAGTCCTTCACATGTGAAAATTTCCTCAAACAAACCACAATAAACATCAAGTCTCTCAAGATTGGTTAACATGTAGAGGAAACAACATGGACAAATACCACTTTGCTTACTAACGGTTGTCAACTCAATAACTTTTAGATTGCACAAGTACTTTGAAAAGTTTCTGTGCAATATCTCTTTCACGATCCAATTCCATTCTAATGCCAGTTGTTCTATTTTGGGGAACGCAACCTGCAATAGTAATGAAGGTTTAGTTGGTGCTAGTCAGGGTGTAATTAGACATGACAATAGTCATTGGTGCATGAACTATGGACTTATACTAGATTCCTACTTGTATCTTTGTTTGTAGATTCTTCTCCAACAGTGCATCCATATATATTCTATTCCTAGCTGCACTTATTCATCTCTCGTGGCATTCTCGTGGCATATATATATATATATATATATATATATATATATATATTTATTATTTCTATTGTCAGTTCAAACTAATTATACCAATTCCTTGTACGTGGGCCATTGGATTTAAAAGATACTTTGATAAGTGCATGCAACTAAGTTAAAGCATTTAAATCCAATGGCACGCATGCAAAGAACTATCAGTTCGAACTGACAATAGAAAAATTGTATATACATATATTATATTATTAAAGTTTTGGTAAAATCCTAATATTAATAAAATTATTATTTTGACGAGATGATGTGGTCCAGTGGTATACACCTCACACATAGATCACGAGGTTGTGGGTTCGAATCCTCCCCCTCCCCAAAACCCTGAATTTATAGTGTACTACTTCAAAAAATATATTTTAATTTATTTGGTGATTTTGGGAGGATTAAATCAATTTTTTAATTCATTATTTTGGCCTCAATTTGTATTTATGATGGTTAGTGGGATATTTGAAAGGGTTATTTTTGACAATGTCCTCTATTTTGGGATATTGTGGTTTACAGTCATGTTGTGTTTGTGTTTTGGTTTACCCGAAAAAATTATACCATGTTCGTGTCACGCCACTAGGTCTCAAAAATGAACTCTAGTTATAATACGTGTAATGGTCGTATTTATGATGCTAAAATGCTAAACTGTTCCGAGACCGGTGATACATAAATGTCAATCGGTACTCACACTAAAAAAGAAGGGTTAAAAGAAAGAGAAAACAAAGTGTGTAATTCAATTATGTTTTTTCCTAGAAAAAACAGTTCAATTATGTTTTGTTCTATTATTCTGAGAGAGATATTGTGGCAAAGTGGAAAATAACGGAAAAAGACTCGTTTATATTATTTTTTTTTATAAAAAATAAATGTTTTAAAATTTTAATTTCAATGGTATTTTTAGATGTTGCTCTAACTAAAGTTGAATGATGAATAATGTGATTAACTCTCATACCTTATCAACAATGAAAAAGCTGTTCTTGAATTGAATTCTCCAATTGACTCCCCCCGTGGCTCTTCTCGAAGCTCGAAAATTCTGAAGTAAGTATCTTCACTTTGTTGCATCTCCCCATCCTTAACTTGTTTAACTTTGGCCATTCAGAAATATACAATCCTGGATAGAAACTTCTAAAGCTTGGTAGATCCCATAATTCCATCCATGTTAATTGTGGAAAGACAAACCTAGGTACTGTTTCAACATCTTCTTCCTTGGTGTTAAGCTCTTCAAATATCAATTCCAGTGAATTACAGTCATGTATAAACAACTCCTCTAATTTTTGGAGTCTTCCAAGCATATTAGATGGAAAAATATTCAGCAAGTTATGACAGTCATATACCCCGAAAGAATCTATTTTGGAGAAGGAGTCCATAATGAGTTGATGACACCATATTTTTCTCATGTTATCCATTTTTTTGATACACAAAAACTTTAGATCAAGGATTCGTACCTGAACAATTCAATTGATTGCATTAATTAATAAAATACCAATAATTGATAGCCAACCAAGAAAATATGAGATAGACAGATTAGATTTAGGAACTATTGATTAAACAAAACTCTACAACTACGAGTTCAAAAAAAGAAATGAAGATGCAAAAGGATTTAAAAAAAACAAAACAAAAAAAGAGGAAATATAGAAATAATACTTTTTCATCAAAAAAAGGTTGTATGTGTGAATGGAAGTTCTGCTCTGAATTCATGTGTTCTTCATTAGTTGCTGGCATATCAGCATGTGGAGAATTAGAGACAAAGGCATGCATTTTGGGGCAATTCTCAAGCCACAATTCAGTCAAGGAAGTCAACTCAATCAATTTTCCAGCAAAGTTGCAGAATATTGTGAGTTCTGGAAGGTGTTTGAGGTGCAATCGGTGCAACTTGGTGAACAAAGTGTTGCTTATCCTTTCTCCTGCTGTGATTGTTACCACTTCCATTAACTTACAATTGGAAATCTCAAGGATCTCGAGTTGGACAAGACTTTCAACCATAGAAGATGGAAGTCCATATTTTACGGTATCACAACCATCCATAATAATTTCTTTTAAATTTTGAAAGCACGGAGACATCGGCTGAAGTTGGTTGTGCCATATGGTTTGGATACGAATGGAGGACAGATTGATTGATGCCAAAGTAGGTAACACAACCTGCAAGCACAAAAAGTTTCAGATGAACTTGTTTTTATTCCCCTGTCTTGTACTTGTTATAACAATAACGGCAATCATTTGATATCTACAAATCTTAATTTAAAAAAAAAATTCTTCTCAATTAAAATCTTCATGAAAGCTAGAATTGAAAGTCAATTATTTGCCAGGTGAGGAATAAGAAATGTTAATATAAAACATATAATTTCTACTAATTGCACTTGAGAATAAAAATAGAGTTACCTTTTCATCAAAGAGAAGATGAATGTCATCCTGGAAGTTCATTTCTTCTTCTTTGCTTTCTTTTTTGTCCACATACTTGGAGACAGAGAAGAATGTCTTCAACTTTGGGCAATCCTGGATGGATATTTGAGTCAAGGAGAGGAATTCAACTGAATTTCCGGAGCCGAATCGTGAGAGTTTCGGAAGACCCTTGAGCTGTAGGTTGAGTAGTTTAGGGAAAACCATCTTAATCACTTTTCCCTCTCCTCTTAATTCTTCTGAATTGATTACTCCTTCGATCGACTTACAATTCTGTATCTCAAGCTTTTCGAGTAGAACAAGACTTTTAACCATAGAATACGAAAACAGAAATTTGAGATTACCACTGCACTCCTCCAAAGTCAAGCTTGTTAAAGTTTGACAACAAGAAGACATTGCTGGAAGTTGATCAAGCCACAAGCATTCAATGTTAATTGAAGACAGCTTCAAGTTCTCCAAGTTTGGGAGCAAAACCTGCAAATGCATTTTGTTATTACTTAATGATTAAATGTGCATTTTTTACATCACCAACCTCCAATACAAAACGAAGAGAAAAGTAGAGTACAAGAGAAAACATACATTTTGACTAAATGATGGCATGAAACCGCCAAGCTCATCTTCAGCAAGGATTTCTTGAGATCCAATTTCAGGCGTGAAAGAAGTCAAGCCAAAACTTGTAAGCTGTGGTAGGCATTGTAGTCTTAGGGTGCGTAGTCGAGCGAACTCGGTTCTATTAACCCTGCCATTTTGGTTGATTTGTTTATCGCTAGTATTAAAAACAATCTCTTCTAGCTTCTTGCAGTCGGTGACTTCAATTTCTTCAAGCTGCAAAAGGTTCTTGGCCATGGAAAATGAGAATAGATGCTTCAATCTATCACATTTTCCGATTTTCAAGATTCTTAATTTGTTAAGAGACTCTGTTGTAAGTTGGCCATTAAATAGCTTCTCCAAGTTAATCAAATTATGAAGAAACAATGACTCTAGTTTGGGAAAGACATTGCATAGTCCCCGTTGAATTGAGTTAACAATACATTGAATCTCATGTCCATTTTGTACACGAAGATGCTTCAATTGTGGGAATCCTTCCCCATTAAGTTCATATAGAACATTTTTAACACCCTTCAGCACATCTAGACAGAGATCTTCAGTTGTATTCAACAACATTTTAACCCCATTGGCCAAAACAATGCTATTAATCAGTTTCAATTTCAAATTCCTTGAGGATTCATAATCACCAGACCACTCCCACACATCTCCAATAATTATTCTATATCTTTCCAACTTCTCAAAGATCAACAAGTCTTGTTGCATAATTTGGGCATCAAGAACATGTATTTCTAAAGTTGTTAGACGAGACAATTGCTCCAACTCAGAAAGACTGGCATTAGTCCGTCCATTAACATCCCACCGAACAAAACTATTGCCTATATAGAGTTCTTCTAATCGAGTCAAACTTGATATGACACCTGGTGTGATTGTCTTAAGTTTTGAACAATTGCCTATATCTAACAACCTTAATCGAGTCAATTGTTTAATTTCTCCAGACAAATGTTCAATATCAGAGTACTTAATGGTAAGAACTTCTAATTTTGTTAGAGCTCCAATAGTTGCTATATCTCCTAGGACGCAGTCGTACAAACATAATGTTTGAAGCTTCATTAGCAGTTGAAGAGACGAAGGCAGTGACAGCAAATGGAATTTTGTCAAATCTAAAAATTTAAGTTCTTTCATCCCTTCAAAAAACGTGTCTGAAATTTGGAAGAGATTTAAATCATTCTTAAACAAAATAAGTAAATTGAGTTTTGGAAGTTCCAACCTTTCAGGAAGCTCACATATATCTATCTTAAACAGAGAAACGGCAGTTGCATCTTTGGACAATTTCTCCTCTAGAATTTCTTTTAAGCCAGTGGTATTCTGAATGTTAAACATAAACTTATCTGTGGATGCAATTGCAGTGGCAACAACATGAATAATGTCATGCATTTTAACTGTCTTGTTTGTACTACCATCCAACAATAGAGATGAAGCTTTGAGATTATTGATTAACGTGTATAGCCTGTTCCTTCCTTGTTCTAATGTAGAAACACCTTGAAACAAACATAATCCCATTGCAATATTCAACAATTCTTCAATGCGTATAATGAAACTTGCATTGTATAGACTACAAAGTAGAAATACTGATTTTGCTTCCTCACTCTCCAAAAAATTGTAACTCAATTTTATGGCAGAGTATACATTTGCTTCCATCCCTTGGATGTGTCTTGGATTGGAGCTTCTGAGTTGATTCAAGGCATCCTTCCAATCAAAAAGACTCTTTTTTTTCAATGCACTTGCAATTGTTGCAATTGCAACTGGCAAGCCAGAACAAAACCGTACTATCTCAATTCCAATAGTGTCAAAATCAGATTGTTTGTCTGAATCACCCACAGTCTTCCAAAATAATTCCCTGCTTCCTCGTCAGATAAAATACTAATCAAGAAATTCTTTTCAACATTCATATCGTTGCTTAATACAGCTTCACTTCTAGATGTCAGCAATATTTTCCATCGTCTTTGAACATCATTTCTTCCTTTTGGATCTTCTTCTTGCAGGGAACTGCTCTTCTTCTCCACACCAACAGGAATTCCAACAACCTCAAGGTCAAGTTTTGCCCAAATATTATCTAACACTAGGAGGAGCCTCTTTTCCTTCTTCAACCTATCACGTAATCGATCGGCTCTTCCAGATAAACTCTCCTCTTGAAATGTCAGACCTAGCTTATCAGCAATTTGTCCTTGAATATTCTTAATGTCTGGGGTCTCTGTTACCTCAGCCATAACCACAGCATCAAATAACTTGTCTTGTATAGCTTGCCCAACAACTCTTTTGACCAGTGTGGTTTTACCCACCCCTCCCATGCCGTACACCCCAATCAAGTCGACATCCGTATCAGTTACTGCCTTCATAAGATCATTAAAAACTTGCTTTCTTGAATCAAAGTCGCCATAGCCTCTGACATAGATTGAAGTTGTTTTCTGAAGGGGTGGACGGTATGAAACTTTATCAAAGTTACCTTCTCCCAAAAGATCGACCCCATCCTTTGTGGTCTTGGCTGCTTTCCTGCTGAGGGAGTAACGAGCCATCAGATTGGGGAAGAAGCCGATTGAACAGAGCTTCCCTGCTTTGACTTGATCATCAATGATGGGTTTTGCAACCCCATTAGTGAACTCATCCACGCCGTTGAGCCAATTCTCAACCTGCTTTTCGATCTCATCGCCTTGTTTCTTGGCCTCGTCAACAGAATGCTGCACCATCTCTCTTTGAGCTGTCAGCTTCTCAACCTGTTTCGTTAACTCCTGCATGTTGCTCTTGTATTTGAACGGATACAATATTTGCTTTCCGATCGGAACAACCAACAGCTCCGCAACTTTTCCTGCAACAGCAATAACTACGTCCACCATTTCTCTCTGTTTCTTGTCACTCCTTGCTCTCTCTCTCTCTCTCTGTTTTTTTTTTCCACTTCGCTCCCTTTATCTTTTTTCAACGACTGAGTAACAACAATAAAAGTCCCTCTCTCTCTCTAAACAAACAGAGTAACAAAGTGAAGATCACCAAAGATTCTTTTCTTGTTTTTCCTTTGTTATAACAAACTGAGACACCGAGGTAAATGATTCAACACTAGATTACTAATACTGATAAATCTAATTAAGAAGCTGGAGTTTTTTTTTTTTTTTTGATTATTTTCAATTATTTAACTACAGTTGTAAACTCACAAGAAAAAATGGAGGACGTGGAAACAGAGTAACAAAGTGAAGATGACAATAAAAGATTTTCTTGTTTTTCTATAAGAAACAGAGTATTTAATTTTTTTCTTTTTCTTTTTCTTACAGGAGCTATCAAATAAGCAGAAATATAGAAGAAATTTTTAATGAGCACAATGATTAAACGATAGATAACTGAAGCATATATATATCTCTCTAAGAAACAAAACCAACAAAGAATAAGAGAAATTGATTTTTTTTTTTATGTGGAAAATAGATGCAAATAGCAGAGGAAAGCCAATAAAAGGAAGAACAAATAGTGAAAAAAAAACGTGAAGAAGAAACAACGACAAACAACAAAAGCTCTTGATTAAAAGAAAAAAGTTGTGAAAAGTTGAGAGCAAAGTGCACCTCTGTTTGTATGTCAGAGCAAGAACAACAGAAAGTCTCTCTCTCTATATCTCCCTGAAATGGCGGTTTCGAGCAATAATGACTGAACAAGAGAAAATTTTGAAAGATTTAAATCCAGTTTTACTTGTATATCTCTCTAAGCTGTTTCAAAGGAGCACTGTTTTTGCTGTTTAATGAATAGTTGAATATTTTGATGTCAAAACAGAGAAGAAAAAGATGAGAATCACTGCATGCCCATGTATTTCCAAAAAGCCACGTAATGATATTATTATTTTAATACAAATTGATTTATTAAAAGGATTAATTGCACAAACACCCCTGAGTTTAGGTGATATTGCATGTATATTCAACTTTTCTTTTAATTGCACAAACCTCCGCTGAAAAACTTTGACTACTGGGTTGACTGACGACCAACTTAATAGTTCAAGGGTAAAACCATCCTTTTAATTCATAAAAATAATTAGAAATCAAAAGAGCCCCAAATAGTTCAATACTTATAGATGAAACCATATAAAAACTATAGAAATAACCTCAAATGTTTTCAAAATTATAAATCCACCCCAATCCAAAATAAGTGAAAATATCTACATCAAACCAAATAAAAAAACAAAAGTTAAAAAAAATAATTAAAAAGCTTGAAGAGATCTGGTAGGAGGATGTTTCCAGATCTCTTCAAACAAAAAAAATAAAGTAAAAAGCTGAAGAGTTTTTCCAAAAAATTTAAAACTTGAAGAGTTTTTTCATCCAGAACAAACATAATATAAACACAAAACATCACCAAACTCATTTCACCAATTCCAAACCCAAATCCAAACCCAAACACAAATCATGAATCTTCTTCTTCTGGTGCATTCAACTACACATTAATAATGCATTCTAATACACTTTATATACTTTTCTTGCATCACCAAACAGAGAAGTACATGAATAAAGAAATTCAAAAATTGGAACGAAAACTTGGAAGAGAAGAAGACCAAAATGTTAACCTGAGAAAGAAGAATAATGGCTGGAATCCGGCCATGAGCCTCCCGAAAATCAGCACTGCCACCACTCTGAGAGGTGGTTGGTGTGCGGCGTGACGGCGTCGACTCATCTCCGGGCGGCGTTGTTGGTGGTGACTGGTGTGCTGGTCGTGGAGGAACGCCCTTTGGCCCTTGAGAGAGGCGACAATTCTGTAGAGATGGAGGGATTCCATCTTAGATGGAGCGATCCCTCTGATGGAGCCTCCATCGGCTTTATTATGTTGAATTGATCTGGAAAGTCCGGATCTCTTCTTGATTTTTTTCCCTTTTTTTGTTAGATGGAGAAACTCCATTGATGGAGCTCTTGGAAGAAATTTGATTCTTTCCAGTTGCCTACAAGCTGTTATTCTTTTAATTTAATTTTATATTTTTAAAATTATTTCCTTTAATAATTTATCAATGTTTGAGATTGTGTGGTGGATGGAGGATGATCTGCGATGGAGTTCAGATGGGTTCTGCGATGAAGAACTCCAGTCGCAGATGGTAACTCCATGGCAGATCTGCAATGGATTTTTCATAATTTTTTCTCCTTTTTTTTTTTAGAATTGATTGATTGATATTTTTATTCTGTGTTGAATTTTGATCGAAGACGAAGGAGTGTTTGGTGGGTTGGCTGAATTTCTAATTTTGTAAAGTTTTGTGGTTAATGTCTAATTATTATTTGGGTAGATCAATAATTATATAAATTTTTGTGAAGGGCATTTGTGTCTTTTCATCCAGTCCATCCGGTCAACTGTTAAAAGTAACATTGGTCAACGTTTTTTAGGGGAGGTTTGTGCAATTAAAGGAAAAGTTGAATATGCATGCAATATCACCTAAACTCAGGGTTGTTTGTGCAATTAATCCTTTAAAATTGACTACAAATAATTAACAATGACCTGTCTAACTAGTCAACTACACAATGAATAGTACAATAAATCAAATTTGAACATTCAAATTCAAATTAACAAGAAAAATTACTGCTTTTCCGTTTGCCCAATTCAACTTAAGAGACCCTATTGATTTGATTTTTTTTTTATTAATCACATGTGTGGTAGCAACTCGAAATGGGATACAATGAATACATATACCAAAGATTCAATACTTGATGATACTATAAAACAAAATGTACGAATGAGGATATTCATATAAACAGAATATTAATTTAAGCACCAGCTCCATTTTAAACAAAAGTTAAAGCAGAACAATGAAGATGCTAGATAAAAGTTATTGTTTAGCACATAATAATTTTGTGATAGTCAAGTTTCTATATGAATGATGAACTCTGGATATTATGTGGTTATGAGGCATAGCACATTGAGGATTTATAAAAATAGACTAGAATTGAAAATATATAAATTAAGAATAACCCAATATAAATTAAACAGCTTATGTCACATTAGTGAAGGGATATGATCAAAATACACGTGGCTACATGTAAAGGGATTGACTCCCCATGTTTTAGGATTTTATGACTAAAGAGAAACAAATATTTACATCTACCGATACTTGAACTTTATTGATGAAACTTTGCCTTGAATACCCCAAACACTAAGACAAGAGGTTATTGGTAATTTTACATTTTTTTAACTATTATAATTTAAGGGTTCAAAGTTTCAAACCCACAACCACCGGTCACAAACTCACAACCTCATTGATGTGGTGTGAGTTTCTGCAAGTGAAGAGTCAATGTCCAAATCTTTATAAAAATGGATTAGAAATTAAAAATATATATAATTAAGAATATCCAAGTATAAATAAAGTTATAAAACAATTTATATCAACATAGATCAAATTTAAAATATTTGTACCCAATTATTGTAAGACCTTGAGAATCTAAAATTAAACTTTCACCTTGTCCTTCCTAGCATGTGCACATTTCCTTCGACATATGTGGCGGGGATTTTAATACATACGTTTGAGTTTTTTCATTGCAAATATGGGAGTAGGTGAATTATTGGACTATAACGTTTGTCCTTTTTCTGCCGGCTTTGTTTCTACTTGGACTTAACTAATTTTCATTTATATATATAAAACACCCTGATAAACTTACCTAACATTGGATTAAAAATAATACAAATTGCAATATAAAACCAACCCTTAATAATTTAACTGTTATAATAGTCCCCTAATATAGTACTTAATTTAATACAAATTAATTTCTATATAAAAGTGGACTACAACTACAAATTTATTATTAACAATGACCAAAACATTTTAAAAAAAAATTATTACAATAGAAACTCCAAATTAGAAACGACCAAATCGAGGAGAAAAACAAAAAAACAGCATCTGAGAAGATGCAGTGCAATTCACATTAAGAAATGAAGCTATAGTGTATTCAGTAGTAACTTCACCTAATTCAGAATCTAATTCTAAAGGATGAAATTTTACCAAGAAAGAAAAAGAAAAATCAAATTATCCGGAGATGTGGAGTCACTTAGCATGAAAGAATTAATATCAACTCAAGTAAAAGGCTCTCCATTCAACATCAATAATATTTACTATCTAGGAGATTAAAATTTATTTCATTTAATTTTATCCTTGAACCAATAGACTACTAAAACACCAATAAAGAAAAATGAAAACTTGAGTGTTACAAAACAAGAAAGACAAGGAAGATTTGGATGGCAAAATAAGAATTTTTGAAGGAAAGAGGCAATGCCAAGTCTTTCTCAAATTGATTAGAATTGACAAATATAATTAAGCATGACCAAAGTAAAAAAGAAAACAATTTATATAAATCAAAACAGATCAATCACGAAGGTGAGGGAAAGAGATATTGTTTATGTTTTTTTTTTTTTTTTTGTAAAATAAATAAAAGCAGTGTGAACTGAATGGCAAAAGAAGAAGAAAGTGAAGATCGAGAGCTAAAAGGCAAAAGCAACCTCATCATTAGTTATTTAATACAAATTGATTTATAAAAGTAGTTAATTGACAATATATAATTATATATTTAAGAATGACCAGTACAATTAAAACAATTAACATCACAATAGGCCACATTCATTTCAGGTGAGCTTCCAATAATGAAATTCAACTTTAGAGTTTAGACACCTGAATTTCCTCTCAAAGAGCAATACCTGGCTTTAACTTATTTTGCTATCAATTTTTAATTAATTAAAAAAATAGCTATTAATATGGCAAATTGATTAGAATTATATGTTGATGGTTTTATTGGGTAATTGTTTTATTGGGTAATAGCTATTACATATTGAAAACCCCCGGGTAGAACCATATATACATATATCGTTAAGTCCTAATGTTATCAAATCATGGCACCATTTTATATATGCTGCAAGTCATTTTATTGTTTGATTTCTTTTTTCTCTTTTGAACAATACCTAAAGACTAAAGTAGAAATGGGTTTAATTTAATACAAATTGTAATGTGAAAACGACCCTTATTAATTTGGCTCTTATAGCCACTAACATAGGTTTTAATTTAAAATAAATTTTTATTAAAAAAAAACACATTACAACTACCTAATTAACAATGATCAAAATATATACAACAAAAGACAAAAGTTAGGGTGAGCTAACAAATTATAATTAACAAGGACCGGAATTCGATAAGAGGTAGAGCAACTCATTCGCAAGCTCTTTACACTCATAATAATAAGATTTTGGTTAGAATCGAGTCCTTGTTTTACAATTGTCAAGTTTATAATAATTCAAGGAAAAAAAAAAGATGACCATAAAACTCAAAACTTGTAATAGAATAAATTATGAATTAAACTCAAAACTTGGTTTTTTTGTTTGCTTACTGAGTTCTCAAACATTTACAACATTAAGCTTTGTATTATATCAAAAGAATAATTTTGTTTTTGTTTTTGTTTTAGAGCAAAGAGAACTTAAATTTATCATATGTGAAATCGGGTGTGTTAATAACTAAAAAGTGTTTATAAATAAAATCTATTAAAATAAACACATTCATTTAAATAAAAATATTATTGACATTAAGATTAGTGTCTATAGTAATGATTTAATTTTAAATTTTAAACATTTGTGTGCTTATAAATATGGGTATGCTTATTATATTTATGAGTGTCAATATCTGTACCCTATATATATATCTATAGTTTTTATATTGTCAGTTCGAACTAGTGTAAGATATATTAGTTCGTTGCATGTGGGCCATTAGATTTAAAATATGCTTTGACAAGTGCATGCAGCCAAGTCAAAGTATTTAAATCCAATGACCCACATGCAAAGAACTGATATATCAGTTCGAACTGACAATAGAAAAATTGTATGTATATATATATATATATATATTTATACAATTTTTCTATTTTTAGTTCGTCATGATATAAAATATATCAGGACGAAGAATGTGAGCTATCAGATTTACATACTTTGACTCAAAGTATATGCACTTATCAAAACTTTTTCACAATCTGTGGTCCACATTCTCCGTCATGATATATTTTATATCAGAACGAACTGGTAGTAGAAAGACTGTATATTTATATAATAAAGAATGACCCAAACATAATTAAAACAGTCCATATTCGAAACATCCAAATAGAAACCAAATAATGAAATCAAACTTTGAGACCTGAATTTATATATAAATTTAATTGTTTAGCCACCTAATTAATAACATATTACTTGGGACTTTTTATATCTTTTGAAGAAACCTGACGTAGGATTTAATTTAATACAAATTGCAATATAAGAGAAAAAAAACATTATTAAGTAACTGTTATAGCCACCTAATATAGAAGTTACTTTAATACAACTCTTTTTTTTTTGATAAAATAGTTAATTTAATGCAACTATATACCATTTGGCTCGCCTCTGTTTTCATATTCTTAACGTCTTGATTCTTGATGACTTGTCACATTGGAAAAGGATATACTATGTTAGATGAGTAGTGTTAACTTATGTTCTTGAGAGTGTTTGTCCGAAGAAGATCAGAGTTTTGGTGGGAAGTGAGTCTTTTCTGGTGAGGTTGCACGAAGATCCAACGCCGGTGGACTTTCAATGGATGGCAATCGTCTTGGGGTTGAAGATGAGCTGGCTGGCTGACAATGACAGTGCTGACTCGTCAGATTTGAAGATGGTGTGCAAGCTGTCTTCTTCTGGCTTTGATCTTGGAGACAACGTCTTGAAGGAGGGAATGGAAAGCGCGCTGCTCGATATTAAAAAAAGGAAAAATGGTTTGAATTTGAATAATAAACGTAATGATGGTGGGGTTAACGTGAGAAATGAGTGTCTTGTTGGTGAGAAGATTATGGAAAGTGGCATAGTAAGAAGAGATGGTATGGGAGAGAGGAAAAATAAGCACATGGGAGAGAATAGCAAAAAGGACAATTTAAAGTTTAAAAATACTAGTGGGGACAAGAAATGCTAAGAATAGCCAGTGGTGGGAAGATCAAAAAGAGGGAGGTGGCAAGAAAAGCTAGTGGTGGTTTTTTAAAAATGGAATGAATAGTATGGTGGGGGACCACACAAATTTTTAATCTTAAAAAAAGAAAAGAAACAAAGAAGGCTATTTATATTAGAGATGTTGACAAGAGGATTCGTGATTATAGGGTGATGGGAAGTAATACTATTTTTTTGAATGTTAATGGGGGCCACTAGTGGTGTAAAAGAGGGCCAGCCCGGCCCACATCAGCACGGCCCCCCGGCCCGTTTTCCTAATGGGGGCCCGGCACGGTACGGCACGCCGGCACGGCCCCTCCGTGCCGTGCCGCGTGCCGTGCCGGGCCAGCACGTGGGCCAAATGGGCCGGCCCATATCCAATTTCTTTTTTTACATTTTAATTTTTTTACATATTATTATTTTAGTATAATAAAAAAATGTTTATAATAATAGATTATAGATACATTTTTTATTTTATTTAATGAATTAATTCAAAGTTTGAACTTTGATGTCTTGGTGGAGAGATTAGAGAATAATAGTTATATAATAGTAAATTACTAATAAAGTATTATAATAGTATATTAGTAGTGTAGAATAGTAGAGAGAGAGTAAGAATGAAATTAAGAATAATTAAAATTGTATAGAAAGTTTGAGAATGGAGAGATTGAGAAAATTAGAGAAAGTGAATGAAAAGTGGAATGCGTGGGAGTATTTATAGAAAAATTAGAAAAGTAGGTAAAAATATAAAAGACAAGAGTTGAGGGGGCAAATTGTAATTTTTATAATTTTTTAAAAACATAACCGTTGGTTGACGTCAGCCAACGGTTATTTTTAAAAAAAAACAACCGTTATATTTAAAAAATAATTAAAAAAAAAAATCAGCGGGCCCAACGGTCGGCACGCTGACGTCAGCCAATGGTTATTTTTAAAAAAACAACCATTATATTTAAAAAAATATTAAAAAAAAAAATCCAGCGGGCCCAACGGTCGGCACGCGTGCCTACCGTTGGGCCTGGCACGCCGTGCCGTGCCTGGAACCCTGACCCGGCACGTGCCAAGAATGGGGGCCGTGCCAGGCACGGCCCGCCATCCTTGGCAGGCCGGCCGTGCCGGGCCCTTCAGGCCCGGCCCATATTTACACCACTAAGGGCCACGTGGGATTTTCTTATGATGCAGAACCTAGAAAGGGTCGGTTTGGAATTTACAACCTTTGAGGGACGAAAGTTTAAATTCGGTTTTCATAGATGGGGCCGGTTTGAGAGACGGGCTTGTGAATTTAAAGGAAACTTTGACTGTTGATGGATTGAAGAGAGGCCCATCAGATGAGGCTGTAGAGGGAGAGCTCAAAGGCCAAACTAAACATTCTCTGTCTAGCATTCAGGACAAAATTCAGCATCGAATTCAAGAGGTTAAGAACAAGGCGAGGTGGAGTCTTGAGGAAGAAATTGTGAAGGTTTTGGAGAAAGGTATTGTTGGCACCCGAACGTCACTACGCGGCAGCGTTACCAGATAAAACACAAACAAACAATAGCAAAAGAATTAAGATGAAGAAGAAAAATAAATCCAAACACACCACACAAGAAGATTTTACGTGGAAACCCAAATCGGGAAAAAACTACGGCCGTCAGGACGACAAGAAATCAATCCACTATAAAGAAAATTGTTACAACTTCACTCTCTGGATTTTTCTCTCTCTAATACCCCAAACCCAATTACACCCAATGCTATCTTTGAGATCTCTCTAATTAATTGCTAATTTGCTCCACACCTAATAGCCTAGCTATTATGGTATATTTATATGAATTACAGAGAGTTTAAATCAACAAGGAAATCCTTCTCCTATACGTATAAGAAATACTCGTTCCACATAAATACTATTTCCTATTTATGATAAGATTTCTTGTAAGGAGATATCCTTTTCTTTTAAGCATCAGACTTTCCTATTCTAATAAATATAAGAACTTCTAGAAGAAAACATTTCCTTTTATCGCGCAACATTATCTGGGCAAAATCCGTCATTACCGCATTCTGGGTCGCCGTTGGCCACCCGCGACCTGGACCGCTGAAAGCTACTGATGTTCACCGCTCAGAATACCGCGGTTGGTGTCTTTGCCTCTACCACGGTCTGCATAGTGCTCTACTTACTGGAATGTACCGCTGTTTGCACCGCTCCCTATACACATGTCCGCAGCGCGGTTCACATAGCGGTTCTCTTCAGAATTCGTTTATTCAGTTCTTCTTCGGTCTTCAAACCTCCCTCAAACACGATCTCCTACTTCCAAACGTGTCCCACGTCTCCAGGAAGTCTCCGCATTGGTGAATTCCGTTTGGTAACCATTGGAAATTCGAGCCATATCCAACAGGTATGGCCATATGTTTTGATTTCAATGGAGGAGCTGCTTGAGATAATAAATAGTAGGAAGAACGAGAATGATACTAGGTTTCATGATTTGGTGAGAAAATTGGTCCAAAAACACAAGCCTTCTGGGTCTTAATTTTTCAGGGGTTTTGTTTTACTAATGTTGTGGGTTTTTTGGTGTTTTGATCTCGTTGCATCTACAGTATTTTTTTCTTTGTGTTGGCTTGTACGGCTTCTTGTATTTCTTGATAGTACTTTAGTGGGTGGGTCGTAGCTCTTTTTGCTGGTTTGAGTTGTCTTGTGTTGGCTTCTTGTTGCTTTTCTAGGTTTTGTGGCTTGTTTTGGTTTTATTGGTCTCTCGGCTTGTGTGCTTGTAGTTCTTCTAAGCCTACTTGGCTTTTTTATGAATAAATTTTTGCTGTTAAAAAAAAAACATGTGTTCTTAAGGTACATGTTAAGAATATAAAAGTATTTTTTTATAGGAAACTTAATCATTATATTTATTGTAATAATAAAATAAATATTGTGGTTGACTTTCATTCTCTAGTAACTTTTATGTTTTTAACTTGTGCCCTTAGAATATCTTCAATACAAAAGTAGCTTGTTAAAAAAATAGATGCCACGTATAATTAATAGATATTATGTTAATAAATCTTTCTTCAATACAGCCGTACATATTCAACCTCAAACTGACATGACAAAAAAATATATTAGATATTGTCAACATAACCGTCTACTTTCAGATGGTCTATTGCACAACCATTTTCCGGTTGACTCAGCAAGTACTTAAAACTGACATTAATTTTTCATCTATTTTCGGTAAGAAAATAAAAATAAAAAAAAACAGAAATTTTTTTTTTGACACGTCATTTAAAAAATTGTGTTTTAAATAAAAGTATTGGAGACCAAATTTTAAGTTGATTGTCTATCAAGTCTATATATATAAGCCACTTTTGTATTGAAAATGCTCTTATGGTACAGGTTAACACTATCCATGTTTAGATATTTCAATAGATGTAGCCAAATATTATGTAGTTGTGGGGTGTATGCCATAGGACCAACCACATCTCTTTATAATTATTTATGACTACCGAGGCTTGAATCCATGTGTGGAACTTCACCTTGAAGATTCCAACTACTGAGGCAAGAGGCTCTTGGTTGTTTATTTTTATTTTTATTAAAAAAAAAAAAAGCAGTGTGCATGGCAAAAGAATAAAGTGAAGAGTCAATACAAATTGATTTATAATAAAGGGTAGTGTGATAACAACTATTTATTTCCATAAAAGAGAATAAAAACACTGCATTTATTATAATAAGACAATAAATATATTAATCAATCTGTATTTTTTTTTCATTTTATAGAAATAAAGAAGTTGTTATTAGGTAACACTAAAAATAGAGTAGAATTGATAACATATATATTAAGAATGACCGGGACAATTAAATCAATTAATATCACAATTCACAATAGACCAAATTCATTCCAGATGAGCTTCAAATAATGAACTTTAGACACCTGAATTTTCTCTCACTTTAAAACACCCTTATAAATTTAATTGTTTGATTTCTTTTTGCTCTTTTACTGTTTTACAATTGCCAGGTTTATAATAATTCAAAAAAAAAAAACAATGACCATAAAACTCGAAACAATGTTGTAATAGAACGAATTATGAATTAAGCTACAATGCACTATTCAAAATAATTTCACCTTTTCAACTTTTCATTAATTTAACTGTTATAGCCACCTAACTTAGAATTTATTTAATACAAATTTCTATACAAAAATAGACTACAACTATCAAATTATAATTAACAATTGCTAAATTGAAATTAATGGTCTATTGTCTTGATGGTCGGAGGTTTCAAACTAAAGGTTTACCACCAGGTTCAAACCTTATTAGTGTAAATATATGCCACATTTACCCATTTAACCACAATGTTCTTTGTAGAGACCCCGTAGTCGGTATTCATCCAATTTCAAGTTTGAACTAATTTATCAAAAATACCAGGTGATTATTATTTATTTCATTTACTTTGTTCTTGCACCAATAGCGAATAAACTGTTGGATATGGCTCGAATTTCCAATGGTTACCAAACGAGATTCACCAATGCGAAGACTTCCTAGAGACGTGGAACACGTTTGGAAGTATGAGATCGAGATTGAGGGAGGCTTGAAGACCGAAGAAGAACTGAAGAAACGAATTCTGAAGAGAACCGCTACATGGACCGCGCTGCGGACACATGCATAGGGAGCGGTGCAGACAGCGGTACATTCCAGTGAGTAGAGCGCGGTGCAGACCGCGGCGGAGGCAAAGACACCAACCGCGGTATTCTGAGCGGTGGACATCAGTAGCTCTCCGCGGTCCAGGTCGCGGGTGGCCAACTGCGACCCAGACCGCGGTAATGACGGATTTTGCCCAGATCAGGAATGTTGGCGATAAAAGGAAAGGTTTTCTTCTGAAAGTTCTTATGTTTATTAGAATAGGAAAGTCTTATGCTTATAGAATAAGGATTTCTCCTTTACAAGATAACTTGTCATAAATAGGAAATATTATTTATGTGAAACAAGGAAATCTTGTATGTATAGGAAAAGGATTTCCTTGTTGATTTGAACTCCCTGTAATTCATATAAATATACCATAATAGCTAGGCTATTGTGTGTGAAGCAAATTAGCAATTATTTAGAGAGATCTCAAAGAGAGCATTGGGTGTAATTGGGTTTGGGGGTTAGAGAGAGAAAAATCCTAAGAGTGAAGTTGTAACAATTTTCTTCATAGTGGATTGATTTCTTGTCGTCCTGACAGCCGTGGTTTTTTTCCCGATTTGGGTTTCCACGTAAAAACTCTTGTGTTGTGTGTTTGGATTTATTTTCTTCTTCATCTTAATTCTTTTGCTATTGTTTGTTTGTGTTCTATCCGGCAACGCTTCCGCGTAGTGACGTTTGTGCGCTAACAATTGGTATCAGAGCCACGGTTGCTTGATAGTGTTTAACAAACTAGATATGGCAAAATTGATGAGATTCGAAGTTGAGAAGTTCGATGGAAAAATTAACTTTGGCTTGTGGCAAGTTCAAGTCAAAGATACGTTAATTCAACTGGGCTTACACAAGGCGTTGAAGGGCAAGCCAACCTCTACGAACCCTGAAGGCTTTGGAGATCTTAGTAAAGAAACGGCTGGTACTAGTTCTGGAAAACCTGTGATGAGCAATGATGATTGGGAAGATTTGGACGAGAGGGCTGCAAGTGCGATACGATTGAGTCTAGCCAAGAATGTTCTTGCAAATATTCATGGAACATATTCAGCGAAAGAACTTTGGGAGAGGCTTGAAGAATTGTATCAATCAAAGACCGTCTGCAACCGATTCTACCTGAAGGAGTAGTTTCACATGCTGCAGATGTCTGAAGGTACGAAAGTTTCTGATCATCTAGGAGTGCTCAATGAGATAGTTTCCGAATTAGAGTCAATTGGAGTAAAGATTGATGAAGAAGACAAAGGATTAAGACTAATCTGGTCCCTTCCACCATCCTATGCGCACATGAAGCCAATCTTGATGCATGAGAGTTCAACCATATGTTTTGGAGATGTAGCGAACAAACTAATCTCTGAGGAACGAAGGCTAAAGAGTGAAGGTAAAACTTCTGATAACTCTGCTCTTCTAGTTGACAGGAAGAAGGGAGACTCCAAAAGAAAAGTCACTTGTTGGGGATGTGGACAGTCTGGACACATAAGGAAAGATTGTAAAAATAAGAAGACAAGTGCGGCTAAAGGCTCCAAAGAGGGGGATCCGGCAATCACCTCTCTTGAGTATGACGACTACAGCGATGCCCTCTAAAGGGGCATAAACATCCTCATGGCATGACCGCTAGTTGCCATAAAAGAGGATGTATTGCTGATAGCGGGTCCACAATTGCACACGGCCATTGGTTAGGAGGTGATGCAAGGTGTGTGGTGGACAAGGTTGTCGATGGCTGAACGAACTCCCTGGGAACCTAACGTGAGGAGTTGCACCACAATTTCAGCAAGGTAAATTTCGACATGTGCCGGTGAAATCTTGGGATGGGTGTTCCTAAGTGGTTATACCTAGTGGTGGGTATGTTGATTCTCGGTGTTGAGAGTCGTAGCTATGGACGAAATTTTTTTTTTATTGGGAATTCTCGCCATAAGGGAGGATTGTTGGATATGGCTCGAATTTCCAATGGTTACCAAACGAGATTCACCAATGCGAAGACTTCCTGGAGACGTGGAACACGTTTGGAAGTATGAGATCGAGATTGAGGGAGGCTTGAAGACCGAAGAAGAACTGAAGAAACGAATTCTGAAGAGAACCGCTACATGGACCGCGCTGCGGACACATGCATAGGGAGCGGTGCAGACAGCGGTACATTCCAGTGAGTAGAGCGCGGTGCAGACCGCGGCGGAGGTAAAGACACCAACCGCGGTATTCTGAGCGGTGGACATCAGTAGCTCTCCGCGGTCCAGGTCGCGGGTGGCCAACCGCGACCCAGACCGCGGTAATGACGGATTTTGCCCAGATCAGGAATGTTGGCGATAAAAGGAAAGGTTTTCTTCTGGAAGTTCTTATGTTTATTAGAATAGGAAAGTCTTATGCTTATAGAATAAGGATTTCTCCTTTACAAGATAACTTGTCATAAATAGGAAATATTATTTATGTGAAACAAGGAAATCTTGTATGTATAGGAAAAGGATTTCCTTGTTGATTTGAACTCCCTGTAATTCATATAAATATACCATAATAGCTAGGCTATTGTGTGTGGAGCAAATTAGCAATTATTTAGAGAGATCTCAAAGAGAGCATTGGGTGTAATTGGGTTTGGGGGTTAGAGAGAGAAAAATCCTAAGAGTGAAGTTGTAACAATTTTCTTCATAGTGGATTGATTTCTTGTCGTCCTAACGGCCGTGGTTTTTTTCCCGATTTGGGTTTCCACGTAAAAACTCTTGTGTTGTGTGTTTGGATTTATTTTCTTCTTCATCTTAATTCTTTTGCTATTGTTTGTTTGTGTTCTATCCGGCAACGCTTCCGCGTAGTGACGTTTGTGCGCTAACATAAACTAATTAAACACCAAGAAAGATAATGAAGATATTGATGGCAAAAGAAGAAAACTGGAGTCAAGAATCATTGCCCAAGTCTTTCTCAAATTGAATAAATTTAGGGAATATTGCAATAGATAACTCAGAAGCTTCCAAATCGAGAAAGAAAAAAAAAAGCATTACAGAATTTGTTGTATAATTCAAAATGAAGTTTTCCGCATTGAATTGTAATTTCCATCTAACTGTAGTCATCCCTGTACAGTTTTACTCCATCAAAGCTACCAAATCATAAGACTAAATCGATACTACCACTGAATGTGGCTTGGAACTTGAAACTCAATTATATTGTAGAGTGCACATCAACATTCATTCCTTTGATGTCTTTTGGATTAGCCTTTTTAAGCTGGTCCAGAGCATTCTTCCAAACAGGAAGACTCTTATTTTTTTTAGTGCATTTGCAATTGTTTTAATTGTCAGCGGCAATCCACCACATTTTCCAACTGCAATACGATTTAAATCAGATTTTTTTTTTCAGAATACCTCACAGTCTTCCAAAATAAACTCTCCACTTCTTTATCAAACAAAATTTCAATCTCAAAATTCTTCTGAGTATCCCTATCATTGTAATACATCTATATTTCTATAAGTAAACAATATTTTGCATTGCCTTTTATTAGTATTTTCTCCTTTCTCCGGATCTACCTTTTGCGTGATACTTCCTTTCTCATCACCCCATACAGGAATTCCGATTGACTCGAAATCAAGTTTTGCCTGAACATTATCTAATATTACAAGGATCCTATTTTCTTTCTTCATCCTCTCATGTAATCGAGCAGCTCTTTCAGGTACACACTCCTCCTGTAATTTCAGACTTAGTTCATCAGCAATTTGGCCTTGAATTTTTCTGATGTCAGGTGTCTCAGTTACCACAGCCGTAACCACAACATCAAATAACTTGTTCTCTTTGGCTTGTTGAGCAACTTTTTTGACTAATGTGGTTTTACCCACCCCGCCCATTCCGTATACTCCAATCAAGTTGGCATCAGCATCTGCCAATGCCTCCATAATAATCTTAGAAAGTGACATTCTTGAAGCTAAGTCCTCATAGTCTTTGATGTAGATAGAATTTGTTATTTGAAGGGGAAGACAGTAAGAAACTTTCTGAAAATTTCCTTGGCCCAAGAGATCGATACCATCCTTTGCAGCCTTCATTGCTTTCTTGCTAAGAGAGCAATGCATTATCAGATTAGGGCAGAAGCCTATTGAACACACTTCTTTGCTTTGTCTTCATCATCAATGATTGAAATCATTTTTAACAAACTCATACACCCTATTCAGCCATTCCTGAACTTGCTTTTCAATCTCATCCCCTTGTCTCTTGGCCTCGTTGACAGAATGCTTCACACTATCTCTTTCATTGGTCAGCTTCTGTACACATAGCTTATCTGCTGTCGAATGGGATCAACTAGATACTCTGCAACTTTTGCTGCGATGGAAATACCAATCTCCGCCATTTCCTGAAACACCACATCAACCATACGAAGAGAATGGAAAATTTTTGAAAAAAAAAAAGGAACAACACCAACTAATAAAGGCAGTGTTGATAAGATGAAATTGACGTAATGGTTTGGTAGTCACGTCTATACCATGAGGTTGTGGGTTCGAATTCCCCCTCTCTTAAATCCAAATAAAAAGAACGGTGGTTTTATAACTAATAAAGTTATAAACTCAAATGAGATTTAGGAAAATGAAAGCAAAGCCAATAAAATGAAGGAAAAACAGAGACAAAACTATTAATTAGAAGAAGAAAGTAATGAAGTTAAAATTATTTAGTTTTAAGCTATTTATAAACTCAAATGAACAAAAGAAAAGCAGGGATGTGGAAATAGAGTAACAAACAAGTATTAAATTAAAGAAGAAAGGTGTGAAAAGTCGAGGCTTTTGAGAACAGAGTAACACAGTTATTGGCAAAAGAAGAAGAAAGTGAAGAGCAGCTAAAAGGCAAATGCTACCTAATCATTATTTATTTAATACAAATTGATTTATAAAAATAGAGTATGAGCTTGTTTGGTTGGGTTTTTGAAAAACTACCGTTTATAAAAGATTTAGTTGTAATAGATTTATTAGAAATAAAGTTTTGAGAAAAAAAATTATAGTTATTAGATTGGTAGAATTTTTTTATAAAAAAAAATGTTTATTTGGAGAAGCTCTTCCTTATGAACTTTTACCTAGTAGATGTTTAAACTCTACTAGTATCTACTGAATTTAAAATAGGCAATCTCAAAAACTCAATCAATTACTGTAACTCTAAAAAATTCAAATATAGATTTATAGAGCTTTTAAGACAGTAGAAGACACAACCAAACAAGCACTGCAATTGACAATACATATATTTAAGAATGACCAATACAATTAACACCATTAATATCATAACAGGCTTGCAGATTCATTTCAGGTGAGCTTCAAATAATGAAATTCAACTTTAGACACCTGAATTTCCTCTCAAAGAGGAATTGCTTACTTTAAATTATTTTGCTATCAATTTTTAGTTGATTAAAAAAAGTAGCAATTAATATGGCAAATTGATCAGAATTATATGTTGATGGTTTATTGGGTAATTGTATTAGAGTTTTGTTTGGGCTCGTTTATTGTTAATGTTTCCTATTAGACTGATTGACTCTGTTTTCAAATCCTGGCATCATTTTAAGGTGCAAGTTGTTATATATATATAAATTTAATTGTTTGATTTCTTTTTTCTCTTTTGAACAAACCTAATGTAGAAATGGATTTAATTTAATACAAATTGCAAAGTGAAAACGACCCTTATTAATTTGACTCTTATAGCCACTAACATAGGATTTTATTTAATATAAACTTCTATTAAAAAAAACACATTACAACTGCCTAATTAACAATGATCAAAATATATACCACAAAAGACAAAAATTTTGAGTGAGCTATCAAATTATTATTAACAAGAACCGGAATACAATAAAAGGTAGAGCAACTCACTGGCAAGCTCTTCACACTCATAATAACGAGATTTTGGTTAGAATTGTGTCCTTGATTTACAATTGCCAAGTTTATAATAATTCAAAAAAAAATTACCATAAAACTCAAAACAATGTTATAACTTGTGTAATAGAACAAATTATGAATTAAGCTACGATGCATTATTCAATTAAAAAAACGCACTGTAACTACCTAATTAACAATGATCAAATCAAAATATATATGACAAATGTTAGAGGGAGCTACCAAATTATAATAAACAATGACTATGACAAAAGGTAGAGTAACTCCGTAGTAAGCTCTTCACACTCATAATAATAATAAGATTTTGGTTCGAATTGTGTCCATAGTTTTACAATTGCCAAGTTTATAATAATTCAAAAACAAAAAGGGATGACCATAAAACTCAAACAATGTTGTACATTGTAATAGAAGAAATTAAAAAAAAAATTGTAATAGAAGAAATTATGAATTAAGCTATAATGCATTATTCAAAATAGCTACCAAGCTTTTCAACTTTTCATTGAGAAAAAAGAAACCTCGTTCTCACTTTAATTTTTACCCAATTTTATTTATTTATTTATTTTTGAAATCTGACACTAATTGGTCAGGAGTTTGTAGGGATCTAGCGAGATCAACCGTTACAGGGACGGTCCGAAATGCTACTCCTCACTATAGAAGATGGATGTCCCCACACTTAAGGATCTAATGAACAATGTGAGATAATCAATCACTTGGAAATCTAAAATTTAGAGATTCTTTGGCTGTACTCTTTTTTTCGAGTTAAGATCCTTTCCTGTTTTGATATTTTTGATAGTTTTTTTCAAATAAACTTAGGTGTCATGTGATGATTTTATTCTCAGAGGTCACCAGATTAGGAAAAGACCAAGAATATGAGCTGTTCTTTCTCAAGGCTATCCAATGGTATGGTTAATTTAATACAATTTGATTTAAAAAAAATGGATTATAAAAAGACAATATGATTAAGAATGGCCAAGTATAAATAAATAAATCAATTTTGAAACATCAGCTACCAATCTTTATGAAACCTAGAGAATTAAAATTAAACCTTGACCTAGTCATTCCTAGTGCTCTTTTTTTTTTTTTAAAGAGAAACAGTCATTTCTAGTACTCTATTTGCTAACATCAATTCATTTGACTAATATAATGTAAATTGATTTATAAAAATAAACTAGAATTGGCAATATATGATATAATGAGGTTGGTCCGGTGGTATAGCCACTTACACCGACACTATAAGGTTGTGGGTTTGAGTTTCTCCCCAACCCGTAAAATCCCAAATTATTGTAATATTTCAAAAAACAAAATTGACAAATATAATAAAGAATGACTGAATGACTCACCATCATAATTAGAATGACTCACCATTATAATTAGAATAGTCTATATTCGAAACATCCAAATAGATTTGAATTTCCAGTGAGCTTCAAATAATGAAATTAATTTAATACAAATTTCTATATAGAAATGAACTATAACTACCAAATTATAATTAACAATGACCAAAATGAAGTTTCAGTGTTCAATAGTAATTTCACCAAATCAAATTAAGAGAATATTGCAATAGAAAACTCAGAAGCTTCCAAATCTTAGAAGGAAAAAAAAAGCATTAGAGAATTTGTTGTGTAATTCACGTTATGAAATGAAGCTACATTGCATTGAATTATAATTTTCATCTAACTTTAGTTATCCCAATACTCTATCAATGCTACCTAACCATAAGACTAAATTGGTGAATGTGGATAGCTTCATTCTATCTGGTAATGTTTTAATGTCTTAAGTTCGTATCGATGTCACCGAATATAGTATTAAAAGAAAAAAAAGACTAAATTGATACAAATTAATTTTCAAAAATTAATTAAAATGGACTATTTATCATAATAGATCAAATGTAAGAATACTCATATATAAATATAACAACTTACATCACCTCAATTTTTTTTCCGATATAGGTGATGGCAACTCAAATTTGAAAAATTAATTTAATACAAATTAATTCAATAAAGAATGACTATAAAAATAAACTATTTTATATAAAACTATTTGTTATTCTAGTTGAACCAATGCATTATAAAGCTATTTTATATATAATTCCAACGCTGTTAATAAAATAGTTCAAGTTATTTTTAATAAAATATGACATAATTGTATAATAATCCCAAATTTTATCAAAAACAGAAAATGAAAAAAAAAGCCCAAATGTGTTAAAGTTTTATCGAAGTGGGCTGAATCTGTTTTTATAGAAAGCCCAGCCCAATACCGAAGAGAAGGGGAAGAAACTACCTCCAATGGTGCCATTTTATCAGGTGTTTCGGGTTTCCCAAATCATTATAAAAGCCATTGACGTGCAAATTCACGTGACCAAAATGCGCATATGTGGCTGTCACGTGATGAAGCCAACAAGGATATGCATTTGTTTACACCTAGGCAAAAGTGCATGACGTGGCCACACACGTGAACAAACATCGTTGACCAAAATTTGCCGAGAGAGAGAGAGGGAGGGACAACATGACCGGCACGTGAGCAATTTCTATGGAGTCTCAGCAGTCACGGCCATTTCAATGGCTCTCCGATCTGGAAAAATGCAGTTATGGCAAATATGAAGGTTGAATTTGCTTTCGTTAAATAAGACTCTTCTTCTTCTTCCTCTTGCTTCTACTATTCTGCATATAGAAAAGGACTACGGTTATCAAATTATAATTAACAATGACTAAAATGAAGTTTCAGTGTGTTCAATAGTAATTTCACCTAATTAAATTGAAAGAATATTGCAATAGAAAACTCATAAGCTTCCAAATCTTAGAAGAAGAAAAAAAGCATTAGAGAATTTGTTGTGTAATTCACATTATGAAATGAAGCTATATTGCATCGAATTGTAAATTCCATCTAACTTTAGTCATCCCAGTATTCTATCAAGTATCAATGCTACCTAATCATAAAACTAAATTAGTGAATGTGGATCGGTGGTAACAACGTTCATTTTATTTGGCAATGTTTCGATATTTTAAGTTCAAGTGGCTGTATGATATTAAAAAAATAAATAAATAAGTTGATACAAATTGATTTTCAAAAATTAATTAGAATTGACTGTTTATCACGATAGATCAAATTTAAGAACACTCATATATAAATAAAACAACTTATATCAAATCAAATTTTTTTTTTGATATACTATGTGCGATGATGTGTGACGACAACTCGAATATGAACATTGTAAATCTGAACGAGTGTTCTTTCCACCAGGTCACGTCAAATTTGAAACATCTAACTTGACTTGAATTTGAAGTGAGCTTCAAAATAATTAAACAAAACCTTATAGATAATAGATTATAATTTCCTCTCAAAGAACAATTTCTCATCTAATTCTAAGGGAAGAAATTTTACCAAGGAAGAGAAGGTAAATGCCAGAGGAAGAAATATTACCAAGTTGTGGAGCTCTGGAGTTGAAACAGGTCTTTTAAATTGTAAATAGTTACTGTTGTTAAAAAGCTTGATGTTTTTGTCTTGTCTTTCCATTCAAAAAAATGTTCAAAATTATTAGAATCCATTATTATCAGGTCAGCCCATTTTGTCAAAAATCCTCCTGTAATCAAGCCCATTACAAAAAAAAAAAAAACAGCTCATCAAATCAGTAATTAGAACGACAAGTTTCATATTGCTATAGAATATAAAATGAACAAGAGCGGTACTATTGGCACACCTCTATTGATCTATTAATGCTACACTTTTTAAAATTTTGATTTAATTAAATAAAATTAAATGTTTTTATTAATTTTTTTTTTCAAAACTACCAATTTTATTTATTTTTCAAACTTAATACATATCATATATGATCTCTCTATCTCTTATCTCTGTATCTGTATACATCTCTCTCACCTCCATTGATTGATTTATTTTTTTTCTTCTTATTTCTTTATTTTTAGTTTTTTTTTCTTCTTATTTTGGAAACGAAAAAATAAAAAATAATTGGGTACTTTAACACAACGACAACTTGATATCATTCTAAAGAAAAAATAAACTTCAAACTTATTTCCAAAGAATGAATTGTTTACAGATGCTTACTATCATTGTCAGACAATTCTTGCTTTATGTCATTCTCAGATAATTCTTCAAGATGTTTGATATTGTTCTTAGACAATTCTTCAATTTTCTTGATATCGTTCTCAGTTAATTTTTTTTTTAAAGAAACATATTACTGGGTATTTATTTTCTAAATTGTATGTCTCTTTAAGTAATTTTGATAAAGGAAAAAAAAAAATTATATAATTAAAAAATGGGGCATGAATAGATCAGTAGGGGATGTGCCAATAACATCACTCAATGAACAATTCTTGGTCAGTATCCAAAATACTGACCTACCAATGGGAGTGCAACACATGATCTTTTTTCTTTTACTTTTTACATTTATCTCATAAAATGGGTTACGTATTGCACTCTCATTGATAAGGTCAGTATTTTGGGTAATGACCGGTCAATACCCAAACATTGTTCATATAAAATCCACTCGTCTTCTGCATTGTAATCTACAAACACACACCATGCATTGATGTATTCAACGGAAACCAAAGCAGTTTGAAGTTACACGTACTATGATGTTGTCTACCCCATGATGCCTTGCATGTTTGATTTCTTGTTGATCATGGACTGCTCTGTTAATTGGGTTTGATTAGCAAATGAAATCGTTAACTATTTTGTATGGGGAATCCAAATGAAGCTCTAAAGATTCTAGTTGAAACAAATTTACCCATTGAAAGCTAGCCACTGATTCTATTAGTTGAACCAATGCAAGCACTATCAGTACCATTAGAAACCAATTAGCACACATGACACTTCTATTATGTTCACAATATCAATAAAAATCCAATTGCATCATGAATAAATTTATGGTTTACGATTTTTAATCTCTCCTACACCCGAACAGCATATTTAGTCAGATACAGAAGGATACAGAAGGCGAAGAGCAAGGTTCCATCAATGGCAAGACTAGCTCCAAATACCATTGCCACCCACCCTCCAGAGTTTGCATGTGGTCTTATTTGATGGTTTGGGAGTGAAATTCTTGCCTTCTAAGTCGGCAATATTTGTATATATCCTCTTTCATCAGTGGCTGCTCCCCAATTTCCTCCTCCTCCAACCAAGGCCACCAGGTCCGGCCTCCTACAATTATGGTTTCTATTGTTAGTTATTTTTTTTTAACATCCAGTTCCAGAAAATTTTCCAAGTCTGAATTCCAAACCCAAACACATAATCCAAGATCCAGTTAGATAGTCTAGAAGCCCAAGTCTAGATCCAAGTTGACCCAAGTCAACAATCCATTTGCAATTATAAAGCCTAAGCCCGTGCTAGCCCAAGCCCAAACTTGAAATTCATTTGGTTGAAGTCAGATTAGTATTAAAAAAAATAAAATAATAAAAAGTAAAGCAAGGTGTGGCAAGTGTTGGTGAGTGGTGGGTTAGGTGGCAAGCAAGGTGGCAAGAGGAGGAGAAGGGGTGCAAAAGAAATATACTAAAAGGAAAAGAGAGCTGAGAATGGAGGGGGGGGGGGGGGGGGGGGGGATTCGTGCCAATAAAAAAAAAAATAGAAAACAGAGGATGAGAGAAAGAACAGAGAAAAGAAAAGAAAGAAAGAACAAAATAAGAAGCTGATCGTGTGAAAGCGTGAGAGAGATAGAGAGAGACCGAGACCTAGAGAGATGGAATATGGGATTTTGAAAGAAAATAGGTGCAGCAGGAGATATATATAGCTCGTGAGAAAAGAAAGAAAAAGAGAAATAGTGAGAAGAAAAAGATGTCTATGGTGCAGCTGTATGTGTATATACAGGGAGGATCTAGAATCAGATGAATCCAGAAGGAATCCAGTCCCAGAGCAGATTTGAGAACAGGAGTTTTGTGAGTAGAGTCCTGTTTTAAATTTGTAATTAAGCTAATTGTTTTAATTAATCATTAGAGTTGATTATTTGGATTGCTTAAAAACAAATGAATTATTCATTTCTTTAAGTTAACAGATTTCCAGATTTTTAGACATGATATTAGAAAACAAAAAGCTGCTATTAGAACTCATAATAGATTTATAGAAGTATTCACTTAGTTTACTAAGAAGAAACAGATAAATAGAGAATAAAGACATGAAAAGAATAAGTCACTATTTCAAGATAGATTTTCATATTTTAATATCTCAGTTATTGATGATAACTTTCGGTATAGGAAAATATATTGATTTATGTTTTCAAAAAGAAAGTATTTACACGAGATATGTTTCAGGAATATATAGTTCCATAACATATGTCAGGAAAGCACTGTGAGTGGATACCTTTAATAAAAGTTATATCTTTTACAATTATATGTTAGCATTAGTCATTTAGAAAATTATTAGAAATCAATGGTTTGTTCATTTATTCAGAAAACAGAATTCCAGATGATTTGAGATATTTTAAGAAATGTGTAGATTTCCAGAATCCAGAAATAGATTCTTTATAGAATTAAGATTTAGAAAGAAGAATAATTCACGTATGTTCAGACAGATTTCCAGTAAATTTCCAGATTTCGGGATTTTCAGACAGATTTCTAGACTTGCCAGATTTTATGTTAGGTTTTCAGATAAATTTCTAGATTTCCAAAATTCCAGTTTTTCCAGATAGATATCCAGATTTTCAGAAAGATTACCAGATTTTCAGAAAGTTTTCCAGATTTAAGTGTTTTATGATAATTTTCAGAAAAAGAAAAGAAAAAGAAGATTGATTTATTCATGTTTTCGTAAAAGTGTTTCTAAAGATTATATATGTATGTTCAAAAAGCTAAAAGAGTTTTTAAAGATTGATCAGATTTTAAGATATCAGATGTGTACCCTCCCCAGCAGTATCAGATTCAGATTATTGACCAACTCTGCATGTGCGGAAATATCGCCATGTATGTGAGAACTCGGCACGTTTGATTTGATATCAACGTGTATGTGAGAATATATTCAGATTATTGGCCTTTGTGGCTGCTTTGCACGTGTATGTGAGAACTCTGCACGTTTGATTGATATCATCGTGTATGTGAGAGGTTTTTCCCCTGCTCTGCGTATGCAATGAGATGCTTTGCCACGTACGTGAGAAATTTCCCCTGGGTACTAGTTTGGTAAAGAGTTTTCAGAATTTATATATTACTGATTATGATTAGTAGAGAAAAGTTTTCAGATCATCAGAAAAGATTTCAAATTATCAGATATTTTATATTTTATAAAATCAGAAAATGTTTTTACTATATTATATGGTATTTACCGACAAATGTGTTAAAGAAAAGATACATCGTTTAGAATGGAATACAGATTCATGGAGAGATTCAGAATTTAGAATGAGAATATGGAAATGTTTTCTACAGATTAAGTTTAGCCCAAGAGATACAGAATTCAGAAAGAAATAGAGAAGAGTGTTCCACAGATAATAGTTCCAGATTAAGTTTATTAAGTATAGAATGTCTTTCAGAAAAAGATTTTGTTTCCCGAAAGTAAAGAAGATACTTATGATTTCAGATTTATTTAGAGATAATAGTTTTTAGTAAAACTTATAAGAAAAAGAAAAGTTTCAGTTTCAAAGTTTATTTCCACTCACTGGGCGTTAGCGTTCATTCTTTTATTTTAAACCGTTTTTCTCAGTTGATCACCAGGTTCGTGCAGACTCTTTAGTATCGTAAGATGGGCCACATGTGATAATAGAAATGATAGTTGCATTATTTTAATTAAAGCAGTAAATGTGCATATTTTCCGGATGTCAATATTTTTCATATATATTTTTGAATATGTAAATATTCAGCATGATGAGTCCAACGCAAAGAAAGCAGATATATGATTTTAAATATAGTATATTTGATGATGGGCCATAAACCACAGTTTAAATTGCACTTTTCAATTACAATGTGAGAAAGTTTGAAAAGCCAATGAGATTGTTAAAATTTTTGTTAGAAGCCACATTGAAAATTATATGATTTTCTGTTATGCTTTCCAGAAGACTCATATTTAAGATAGAAAGATAAGATTTTCACAGGATTCCCTCGTACTCAAGATAGGAGACGGGGCGGGTCCTGTCATTTAGAATCCTAGATATTAGTGTGATGAAATGCTAATTGTGGGTAAAATTATTTGCATATCACCATTGTCTATTATCGCACTCCAGAGGCCAATCAAATCCACTTTTCCAATGAGTATACTTTTCCAACCAATCAATCAAATCAATTTATGGGCTGCTTCCTCAGATTGCTGCCGTTGTTATCAGGCAGCATGAAGGTTTTCAACAGGACTTCACCTGTCTCAACGTCTAATTTGCGGACAATGACTTGGGATTCATTCCTCCGGATCTTTAAGACTGCATTTATTCTGCTCTGTATATGTAAATATATTAATAATCATTGACATAATCATACAATTTCGAAACAATGCAAGCACTGTCAGTAAATTGTAGCTAGAAAATCAAATCAAATCAATCTTAGATGATCAAATCAAAGAAAACACAAGTGCTGTAGCAACATCATTATGAAGGAAAAAACTACAGAAGATAGAAACAGAATTGCATTCCCACCATATCTGTCATCTGAATTCAACATAAATAATTTGATGAGCTGCGATGTTTAGCAAACTATATTGAAGAATCTGTCAACTCCGACTGTTTAATTAGTAGAAGGATCAGTGAAATCTTCTCTTCCAGGCAATCTGTAAAAGAGCAAAAATTGTAGATGTTAATTACTTTACAAAATCTCATTGATACATGTATGAGAATTTCAATAATAGATACCGCTTTTCCATGTTTTGTTGAATGGTTGTATTCATGCCAACTTCCCAACTTTGTTCAATTGCTTTCCAATTTAATTCAACTTTGTTCAACTTTTGTGTGCTCGTGACTCCTTTACAGAAAATCTTAATCTTGGGGCATTCATTCACAACTAAACTTTCTAAAATTGGAAAGTTTAAAATGTGATTCATAGAGCAGAAATTTGCAAGACTTTGTAAATACACAAGTGACAAACTCTTCACTTTTCTGAAAAGAATCTCTTCAGGTACAGCTCCCTCGTTTGCTACCACTTCTGTCAGCATTTTGCAGTCAAATACTTCCATCAGTGGCAAGACCAGCTCCAAATACCATTGCCACCCACCCACCAGAGTTTGTGGTCTGGTTTAATGGGTTGATAGTGAAATTATTGCCTTCTAAGTTGGCAATATTTGTATAGATTCTCTTTTCATCAGTGGCTGCTCCCCAACTTCACCCTCCAACGCTACCAGGTCCGGCCTCCTACAATTACAGTTTCTGTTCTTAGTTATCTTAGTTTTATAATTGCTTTGCTTGAGATAAAATGCTAATTGTGAGCAAAACTATATATGCATAACACCATAGTCTCTCGAAAAAACTTACGGTATCCCACTCGAGGGTGCCATCATCGCGATTCAGAGCCCTTGGATCATATCTCCCCTATTACCATCATCACATATCAACAGCTCATAATAATTACCTGAAGAAACAAATGACATAAACTTGGATCTTTTAATCTAAACTAAACTTTGCTCTAGCAGTAAAAAGGCCATCAATATTTACTACATTAGTAAAAACTGATTGTTTACACAGTCTAAAGTTTCTAGAACTTCTTCACTATCAAGAGAACTTCTTTTGATGAAAAGTAATTGAAGCATGGTCTTTTGAAATTCAATAAGATGACTTGATCATAAAGTTGGAAAGCAATACCAGAAATTGAGCACTTAATAGTACAAGTAGTAATGAATAAATGCAGAAGTTCACATACAGAATTTTCAAACTTCAAGCACAAATGGTCATGAATAACATCAGTCATATAATTCTTCTGAGGCAATATCATTGCCATTCCAAGGGAAAGAAGATAAAGCATAAGAGAGAAGATTGCAACAACAAACAGTAAGGCTCTCATCAGTTGAAGGACTCTAAAAGTCCAGTATCTCAAGCCAATCAAGTAGCTAACTGGATTAACATTTCTAAAATCACGCAGCTAACAGTAAACATAAGCAGTTCAAAGGAAATGAAATGTAATAAAAGTTCTTCCCAGGAAATGCCCTCTGCAGTAGAAATAACTCTTTCCTTTTGAACTTCAAGCAAGAAATTAATAACCTCTCCAATAAAATTTAAAAAATCATGACTGTTTACTTATTCTTCCCTATTTTGGCTGAATGTTTGCTCATCACTTAAACTATAGATAAATAGTTATCACCAATTAATTTCCCATAGATTGATCAACTGAAATATGCATGTCCACCTTCAATCCAAGTAAACATTTATATTGACTTGAAACAGAATACTGAAAATTTGACACTGAAACAACTTTCCTCATCAAATATTGATTCAAGCAAGGCAGAATTTTTACAAATACCCACTTCTCGATATGCAAAATATCACATGAACAACAATTCTTTTATCAATTATATATATGTATATAAAGGAGACATTTTTACCTGCAACTTATGAGGCTGCCATGCCCTCTTCTGATAGTCCCAGTGAGCTCCAGGAGCCGGTCAGTCAGCGTAGATTTTCCATGACCGATGTGGGTAATGGGTCAAGTCTCTGTTGCTGTTCTGATGAGAACAAAACAAAACAAGTCGGATTCAACAAAAAATCGGTGGTGTTGGGTCGGGTTGAATCTGGGGTTTAGTGGATTGATTCTGAGGATTGAAGAGAGTGTGTGTTTGTGTTGTTTTACGGTTTTTGAGGCTCTGTACAGACCCATTTTTTGGGGGGTTTTAGAAGAGAATGAAAAAATTGAGACTGGTTTTTCAATGAAGAGGATGTGTGTTCAAAGATGAGGATGATATGTCATGGCACGTCAGCACAATCAGTGACGTGCCCGGAAAAATCAGATGAAATGATGACATGTTATATTACATAAGCTCAATGGTATGATGTGTCTGAGCATGTCACCACATTTGGCTGAAGTGCACCGGTACATCAACGGTCACGTATTCTAACACGTCAGCTAAGTAGGATGATTTGTCCTAACACTTTATCGAAATGGTGGCCTAAATGACACGTTCGTGAAATGGCGGGTGTCGTGCTAGGCCACGTCGGTCAAAGTGGATGATGTGTTTAGACACGTTCGCAAAAGTGATGACACATCAACTAAACGGTATGACACGTTAACTAAATGGTGACAAGTGCTCGGACACATCCGCAAAAGTGATGACACATCAGCAAGGGTGGGCGGTGACGTGTTAGGCCAGGTCGGCCAAAGTTGGTGACTTGCCCAAACACGTCATAGGAAGCTAATTGTTTTCTTTTGTTTGGAAACATAAGAAGAAAGAAAGAAAATCGCAGAAATGGAGAGATTGTAGATCCGGAAACTGTGTTTCGAGTGGGAACTCTTCAACATTCGATGATCCTCTCCAACAATGGTTAGGGCATTGTTTAAAACCATTTGTGTTACCTACTTAATTTACATTCACTTCGTGTTTCTAGTAGTAGATGGAAGCCGTTGAATAAACAGGTGCTGTTTCTATAGATCAATTCGCTTTCACAAAATTCTCATATCTAGCTTCAATGGTTATTTGCTGTGAATCTTCGAGCATTTTCTGATGTCACTGATTCAATTCACCTCATGCAGCATTGGCACTGAGCTTACCCGAGATGCACGACGGAAATTGTACTCCAATTTTGGTTTACTACTTGCTTATGTTTTAACTCTTGGTACTACTTGCTGCTTTGTTATGTAAAACAGTTTTCCCTATGGTCATGAGGAGCTTGCTGTCTGTGAGGATACAGATCAGGTCTATTTTCATTTTTAATACAATGTAGCTTTTAAGTATTGTGTTTTCGGAGGGCCTTATGCCAGTTCCTCAATCGATTATATGTATAGGTCTATCTTTCATTAATTTGCATTGCCTTATAGAATGTAACTGCAATTCTGGCTCTTACTCTTCTGTTGCATTGCTGATGTAGGTTCGTGCTGTCATGGAGAAGCAGGACTACAATCGGAATGTGCATTATATTGTTTAGAGAGCAGGATAATGCTCATAATCTCTCCGGTTTTACTGGAGCTGATCTGAGTCACAGCTAAGTTTGAGAGAGTAGCATGAATTTTCATCTAAGTTTGATGGTTTGAAAGACATCACTGAAAGAAGAGGCAACTTTTCCAATCTTCTTTTAAGCTAGGCCTAGTTCACTGGAAACAAATTTTCTTTTTTATTGGAAAGAACCACCCTCCCAAACAAGTGATCCATCAGAGGCTTTAACTGCATAGAGGTTTCCATTCCAGCTTGGAAATTAAATGGTGTCATTGAAAATTGCTGGTGTTACACTTATGTCACCTCCTGTATAGAATTTCCACTTCAGATGGAGTTGGACACCGTTTCGGGGCTGATCTTTTTCTCCTTGTTTGCATATCTCCTGTTATACAAGTCTACACCATGGTTTGGCCAGTTTTGTGCAGCCTGCTTTGTATCAATTTACCATTGGAATAAAACATCAAATTTAAAGCTATGTTTATTTTCCCTTTACAGAGTGGTGTGTGTCTGCGTGAGAGAGAGAGAGAGATTACTTCAGAATCTGTAGCAGCTGTGAAAGTAAGCAGACAAAAAGTGCTGAGGAGAAGAACAGAGAGATTGTTGTAGCATCTAGGAACTGCCATTGAAGTAGAACCTTTAAAGGTTTCCTGAAAGTGAAAAGACTTACTATTCTTACTCTGTTTAAAACATATAGAGTGATTTAGTGGCTCTCAACTGATTATTACTTTGACATAGAGAACACAAAATCTGGATTTATTTAATTTAGATTGGTTTTATATGCACCTATTGAACTACTGCTTAAGACTATGTTTAGGATTGCTTTTACTTGAAAAATAATCACTTATTTCTCAAGTTTTGAGCAAATATGTGTTTGGTAAACTTTTCAAAAGCCGTTTATTTTACAATTTGCTTCCTCAATAATCAGTTTTTGAGAAGTTGATTGGGGTAGCTTTTGGACGTTGATAAGTGGAGAAGCTATATTATTCCTTATACAATGTCCATAATACTCCCACTATTTAAATAAAATGACGATAATGCCATTGCATTAAGCAGTTGTATTTAAAAAATATATATAATTCATAAATATTTATCTTTTGAAATGACATTTTTTTTGAAAACTTAAATTCAGAAAAATTCAAAATTCAAAATAAAAGAGAATATTATTTTTAATAAAAATAAACATTTTTTCAAAAAAAAAAAAAAACTTGAAGGATAGTGGCCACCATTGTTGCCGGCGAGAGTCGCCACCATCGTCGCCGGCATAAGTGGCAGGAGGTTAATCGAACTTCGCCGGCGACGTCGACATCGCCGGTTTCCTCCGTTAGTGACAGAACTTGCTATAAAAACGGTGAGATTCCGTCGCATTCTCGATTGAGAGGATTGAGGAGGCTTGTAGGAGTACAACCGGCCACCATCATTGCCGGAAAAGTTGTTGTGCTCTAGCGATCGCGAGCACTTGAGGACATTGTTCCTTTACCGCAATTGAAAACCAGCGCAGGAGAGGCAGTTCGTCGCGAGAATCGGAGGAGACTGTTCATCCCCTCCTCCACTGCCGGAGGAAAACTAGTCTCTTACAACGCCACCGGCGGAGGCTGGTTATCATCTATTGGATTGTTGCTGAGTTTCAGATCGGTTTGAGCGAGTTGACTCAATCCTAGTTGTTTGAGAAGAAGCTGAGTTGACCCGGTCATTTTTATTTTGTTTAAATTTGTTTTTATATACTTTATATTTATATTATTAATGATGTCTATTTTAGTAATTTTGTTTAATACATTTTCCATCATTTCAAAAATTAAGCACTTCTAAAATTTAGTTTACCAAACATGTACCAATTTTTTTCTTAAGTTTATTATTTCTAAAATTAAGCTATAAGCAGATTTTTTCTAAAGCAAAGCAATCCTAAAAATAGCTTAAGTCATCAGGGATTGTATCCCATATATGATTTTGTTTGTAGCTTCTTGAAAAGTTTAATTAAGAAAACTTTCAATTATGGTATTTTAATTGAAAATTTTCTGTTTCTGAGCTACATGAAGGCTTCACTCTATAACATTTTATGGAACTTCATCTTCTCATTTAGTAATTGCAATAGAGAGCTGTGGCTTAGGGGACAATGACTTAAGACTCGATACTCTGGATCCTTACAAAATACATTATGTTGGGTAAGTAAATTGATATTATTTAATATGGACGGTAACCAAGTATTATCAGTACATAGTAACCAAATACATATGATACATTTATTTTGAAATCATATACATAAGTTTGTCAATTATGATTTTTATTATCTTCCCCAGGTTGAGTAGCGGGATTACGAATAGCAAATTTAGTCCTTACATATATCCTCTGATGTTACTATGGTATTCAATGAAGGGTTATCAAACACAAAAGGCAAAGAGTGAGGTTCCAGCAGTGAAGGAAGGAAAAAAAAAGCTCCATTGCTAACAGTATATCCATTCCCAATGTATATGCCTCCATTGCTCACTAACATTCCACCATATACTGTACCTCCAGTGTCTTATGACCAGAGAACTTTCCCGGTTTTGGCATTCATGGCATATATTGGCCCTTTTCCATGTGTTGAACCAGCAAAAAGGACGCCATTAGCCAATGTAACAAGGCCAAAGGCAAGTGCATTGCTTGGATCAGCTGTAGACCAAAGAATTCCGCCATTTCGAGCATCCATTGCCACCCACCCGCCAGAGGTTGTGGTCTTGTTGGATGGATTGAGAGTGAAATTCTTGCCATCTGAGTTGACAATGTTTGTATAGATCCTCTTTTCATTGGTATTTGGTAGCTGCGCCCCAAGTTCCTCCTCCTCCAATGCTGCCAGGTCCAGCCTCCTACAGTACAATTAGTGTTTTGTTTCAACATCTAGTTAAGTCAAATGCTAATTATATGGGATTGAAAAACTTACAGAAGACCACAAGAGGCTGCCATTATTGCGATCCAGAGCCCATCCAAATCCACTTTTCTGAACAGCAGCAATGATATCTTTCTTCATTCCTTTAACTTGTATGCTAAGCATCATTGGTGCCACCCCAAAATCTGCATCCGGGATAGGTCCAGGTGGGCAGGCGCAGCCAGGAGTAGAAAGATTGTTACATGCGAAAAACCATAAATCATATCACCCAAGTTGATGGTACCACTTGATCTTTCTGTTAGCGCACAAACGTCACTACGCGGAAGCGTTGCCAGAAAGAACACAAACAAACAATAGCAAAAGAATTAAGATGAAGAAGAAAATAAATCCAAACACACAACACAAGAGTTTTTACGTGGAAACCCAAATCGGGAAAAAACCACGGCCGTCAGGACGACAAGAAATCAATCCACTATGAAGAAAATTGTTACAACTTCACTCTCAGGATTTTTCTCTCTCTAACCCCAAACCCAATTACACCCAATGCTCTCTTTGAGATCTCTCTAATTTAATTGCTAATTTGCTCCACACACAATAGCCTAGCTATTATGGTATATTTATATGAATTACAGGGAGTTTAAATCAACAAGGAAATCATTTTCCTATACATACAAGATTTCCTTGTTTCACATAAATAATATTTCCTATTTATGACAAGTTATCTTGTAAAGGAGAAATCCTTATTCTATAAGCATAAGACTTTCCTATTCCAATAAACATAAGAACTTCCAGAAGAAAACCTTTCCTTTTATCGCCAACATTCCTGATCTGGGCAAAATCCGTCATTACTGCGGTCTGGGTCGCGGTTGGCCACCCGCGACCTGGACCTCGGAAAGCTACTGATGTCCACCGCTCAGAATACCACGGTTGGTGTCTTTGCCTCCGCCGCGGTCTGCACCGTGTTCTACTCACCGGAATGTACCGTTGTCTGCACCGCTCCCTATGCACGTGTCCGCAGCGCGGTCCACGTAGCGGTTCTCTTCAGAATTCGTTTCTTCAGTTCTTCTTCGGTTTTCAAGCCTCCCTCAATCTCGATCTCATACTTCCAAACGTGTCCCACGTCTCCAGGAAGTCTTCGCATTGGTGAATCTCGTTTGGTAACCATTGGAAATTCGAGCCATATCCAACACTTTCCCGAGTCCAAATCTAAAGGCCAGGAGTGAATTCGAATGGTTATCAGGCTCCACACACTCGTTCAAATGAGTTGGAACTGTTTGATTGTTTTCCCTCTCCTGACATTCTTCTATATGTGGAGGAACTGAGTACAGATTTCCTGTGGCAATATATACATGATAATAAGCAGGTCCATAAGCTCCAATAATCAGCAACAACAAAAGCAGGTCCATAGACTCCAACAATCAGCAGATCATGATCATCATCAACTACAATTGTTGGAGTTGCTCTCGAAACTGTGCAATTAACATTTGTAACCAAGCCTGGATTCGGGCTCAAACCTGTCAAATTACGAGAGTTTTTCTTCCAAATCAGCAAACCATCAGAGGCATTGACTGCATAGATTCCAGCTTGGAAAATAAAGGGTTCCATTGAAAATAGATGGTGTTGCACTTATGTCTTTTCCTGCAAAGAATTCCCACTTTAAACTCAGCTTGGAAACTGTTTTGGTGCTGATTTTGGTCTCCTTGCTTGCATGTCTTCTGTTGTATAAATCCCCACCATGGTTTAACCTGTTTTCTGCGAGAGCTGTGAAGGTGAGCAGAGAAAGCATATAGATGATGAGTAAAGGAAGAAAATGAATTTGTTGGTAGAATTGGAATTTAGGAAGTGCCAATATTAATACATTACTCCTTTATTAACAGTGCTATTTGGACTTGATTCTATGTTGTTGAAAATTTAGGTTTGAGCAACGTCCATTTCAGTTTGGGCCCCAAAATTTGGGCTGCTTAGCTGGCAAATTACTAGAACCCCCAATTATCTACCTATATGACGCAGAACGGAAGTTCTAGGATCACAAGCGTAACCCTAACAGAACATAAACTGGAATCCACCAGAAAAAAAGAAACTGAAACCAAATTGTAAATTTTATTCAATACTTCGAAACTGATAACAAAAGCCTTAAATAGGCTTTGAAAACCCTAAAAATGGAAAAGACTAAAATATCCTCAGC
Source organism: Dipteronia sinensis (assembly GCA_033220585.1). Taxonomy (NCBI): domain Eukaryota; kingdom Viridiplantae; phylum Streptophyta; class Magnoliopsida; order Sapindales; family Sapindaceae; genus Dipteronia; species Dipteronia sinensis. The sequence goes on along the minus strand of CM065637.1, from coordinate 78,356,374 downwards.
TAAATAAAATAAAAACGGAAAACAAACAAAAAACATAAAAATCTTCGGATGCCCGATAACCTATCTTAAACAGCCCCGTTGAGGGAGTAAATGACGTCAACCGGGCGAGCCCCAGTTGTATCGCTATGGAGCTTCGAAAACCCTTTCCGAAAACATATTATAATAGGAAATCTGTCAACCGAGTGAAAAGTTATGCCCGTTTCATTGAAACACCTCTTTTGGACAAATTTCTATCCATCTCTTCTTCAAAGTCCAAAGCCAATTGTCCTACATCAGTCTCTCCCACCTGTGAAGAACTCGACCTCGAGTTATAATCTGGATAGAGCGGAACATCATCACAAAACTCATAAAGGTCAGCTACGTTGAAAGTTCGGGATATGTTCATATCAGTAGGCAAGTCGATCACATAGGCATTATTGTTGATCTTTTTGACCACCTTGTACGGTCCATACTTCCTTGGCTTCAACTTATTATAGGTACCAACCGGGAACCTCTCCTTACGCAAAAACACCATAACTTGGTCTCCCTCAGCAAACAACTTCTCACGCCTTTTAACATCTGCTGCAGCCTTATACTTTGCATTCTTCTCCTCTAACCGTGCCTTCACTTCAGCCTGAACATCACGAACCTGCTCAGCCATAGCCTCAGCAGCAACACTCATACCAGTGACCTTGGGAAGCTTTGCCAGATCCAACGCGTGCTTAGGAGATTGTCGATACACTAAAGCGAATGGAGACTTACCCGTAGCAGTATGAACAACATTGTTATATGCAAACTCAGCTTGTGCCAGAGCCACGTCCCACTGTTTTGGCTTATCCCCACAGATACTCCGAATTAAATTCCCCAGTGTTCGGTTTAGATTCTCTGTCTGTCCGTCAGTTTGTGGATGCGCAGTGCTACTGAACTTCAGAGTGGTATCCATCCGTCGCCACAATGTCACCCAAAAATGACTAAGAAACTTCGAGTACCTATCAGATGTGATTGAATGGGGTACACCATGTAAACGAACTACCTCCCGAAAGAACAACTGAGCCACATGTGATGCATCAGATGTCTTCCGACAAGGAATAAAATGCCCCATTTTTGAGAACCTGTCAACCACAACAAACACGGAATCTACCCCACGCTGAGTTCGTGGAAGACCCAAAACGAAGTCCATTGCTAAATCCTCCCATATGGCATTCGGAACAGGTAGTGGCATGTACAATCCCGTATTTTGAGCCTGTCCTTTAGAAGTTTGACAGACGTAACACTTGCGAACATAGTTACCGACATCGCGTTTCAACTGCGGCCAGTAATAACGTTCGGACACCCCACTAATAGTTTTGTCACGTCCCAAGTGACCACCCAAACCACCACCATGCAACTCTCGAATCAGTTTCTCTCTCAGAGAGCTCCGCGGGATACATAACTGATTGCCACAGAACAAATAGCCCTCGGTCATATGAAACTCCCCTTCAGTCTGTTTCAGAACACACTTTTCCCATATCTCTCCAAAATCCTCATCATCAGGGTACAATTCTTTCAGAAACTCAAACCCAATAATCTCTTGCTGCATAGTCACCAATAAGCTTGCACGCCGACTCAGCGCGACAGCCACCTTATTTAACATTCCAGACTTGTGCTTCAAAACAAATGGAAACTTCTGCAAGTAAGTTGCCCACCGAGCATGCATATTACTTAAGCTTCTCTGACTGTTCAAGTACTTCAGAGCTTGATGATCAGTGTAAAGAATAAACTCGCGCTGAATTAGGTAATGCTCCCAATTCTTTAGAGCACGAATACTTGCATAGAATTCCTGATCATAGGTACTCCATTTTCGCCGCGCATCACTCAGCTTTTCACTAAAAAACGCCACCGGTTTCTTCTCTTGTGACAACACTGCTCCAATCCCGACTCCACTAGCGTCACATTCCACTTCAAATAACTTCTCAAAACTGGGTAGAGCAAGAACAGGAGTGGTGCATAGTTTTTTTTTGATGACTGCGAAGGCTGTTTCGGCTGCCTCACTCCACTGAAACTTTCCCTTTTTCAGACACTCTGTAATAGGGGCCACAATACTACTAAAATCCCTCACAAATTGACGGTAAAACGTCGCCAACCCATGAAAACTCCTCACCTCTCCAACTGTCTTCAGTGTAGGCCAATCACGAATGGCTCTAATCTTTTCTTCATCCACCAAAATTCCGTCCAAACTGACCACATATCCAAGGAATAGTAACCGCGCTGTCATCCAACTGCATTTTTTAAAGTTGATAAACAATTTGTTATTTAACAATACCTCTAACACAGCTCGCAGATGCTCCATGTGGTCTTCCTCACTACGGCTGTAAATCAATATATCGTCGAAATAAACGACTACATATTTTCCAATGAAAGGCCGCAACACCTGGTTCATAAGCCGCATGAAAGTGCTCGGCGCATTGGATAGTCCGAAAGGCATCACCAACCACTCATACAGCCCATCCTTAGTTTTGAAAGTTATCTTCCATTCATCCCCAGGTTTGACCCGAATCTGATGATACCCGCTCCTCAGGTCGAGTTTAGAGAATAATTTCGACCCCTCCAACATATCTAGCATGTCATCCAATCTCGGAATGGGAAAGCTGTACCTGACAGTTATCTTGTTAATCGCACGACTATCCACGCACATCCTCCAACTGCCATCTTTCTTCGGAACAAGTAATGTGGGAACAGCGCATGGACTCATGCTCTCTCGAATGAATCCCTTCTTCATTAACTCCTCCACTTTTCCCTGTAAAATCTGATTCTCCTTGGGACTCATCCGATAGTGTGGTAAATTCGGTAAGCTTGCTCCCGGAACTAAATCAATCTAGTGCTGAATATCTCTCAACGGTGGGAGGTCATCCGGTAAGTCTTCTGTCACTAAATCACTAAATTCAGTAAGCAGGGTCTGCACCTTCTCGGGCACTACAATTCTTTGCTCTCCTCTGCTTTCTGTCACCAAAGCCCGCACTACTACAACATGTACCTCTTGTGCCTCTTTAATCTCAGCTTCTAAATCAGTTACAGACGTGATTAAAGTGACCAAAGACTGCTCATTTACCGTGGCTTTAGTTGAACTCCCTACTGGATTCCGTTTCGGAACCATCGCAATTCTCCTGCCACCCCAATTGAAAACACAAACATTGTCACGTCCTCTGTAGGTTATGTCCACATCAAACTGCCAAGGAGGTCCCAGTAAAACGTGACCAGCATCCATGTCGACTACATCACATGCCACATCTTCCCGGTAGTATTGCCCAATCGAAATAGGAACTTTGCACAACTCTGTCACATTCGCCTTGGGTCCCTTTTGAATCCACCCAATCGCATAAGGCTTGGGATGTTTCTCTGTACGCAGATTCAGATGTTCTACCAATTTTCTGGACATAAAATTCTCACAACTCCCGCTATCGACAATCACATCACAAACCTTTCCTTGCACACTGCAACAAGTCTTGAAAATACTGTTTCGTTGCGATAAACCCTCCAATTTTGTTGCACACATGACTCGCTGAATCACACAGTTTACTGGCTCCCCTTGTTCCTCCGCAATTTCTGCACCTTCTAAGAACTCGTCCATGTTTCCCTCATCTTCAAAATTCTGTTCTTCTTCTTCTTCAGCATCTACGAAATTCACCGGTTTTCTAGCTGGGCATTCATTCGAACGGTGGCCAGGTTGGCCGCACCTGTAACACTTCATACCGCCTGGTCTACTGTATGGATTTGGCGCTCCTCTTGGGGTTTCTTTTGTACCCATTGATGCTGCTGCAGTTGATCGTGTCCCGCCAAAATTGTTATTTGGCCCCAAACCCCTTTGATCTGCAGTATTTTTAACCTGACCCTGTCCATCACTTGGTGAAAATCTACTCATGTTCGCGGCAGTGTTGGATGACTCACCCATGTCCTTCTTGTAATGAGAAAAACGATTGGGTGGTTTTTCTATTAACTCCGCTTTCAAGGCCATGTTGTGCGCCTCATCTACTGTCCACACGACTTGCAACCCAATTTTATCTCGAATGGTCTACTTTAAACCCCCCAAATACCTCGAAACCTGCTGTCCTTCTGTCTCATTGAGGTTGTTACGAACTGAAAGTCTGGACCACTCCTCAGTATAATCCGCAACGGTTTTGTTACCCTGAACACAATTCTGATAACTCTGAAAAATAAATTGTTCATAGTCAGGAGGTAAAAACCTGCTCATCATAAGTTGTTTCATTCGCCTCCAGGATCGTATAGGAACTTTGCCTTGTCGCCGTCTATCCATCTGTAATTTCTCCCACCAAACAGCAGCCCCGCTTCTCAACTTGTACGCTACCAATTTGACTTGACGTTCTTCTGTTACCTCAGCAAACTCGAAGAATCTCTCAACCTCTGAAATCCAGTCCAAGAACTCTTCAATCTGCAACTTTCCATGGAACAATGGTATGTCTGCACGGATCCGATAACCAGGTTGATTTTGGTTCAATCGATGATCTCCTTGGTAACCCACGAAATCCTCTTCAGAATCGTTATCGCTCCATTCTTCGAACTGCTCGTGTCTCGCAGCCCTAGGCGGTCGTCTACCTACAGGGCGGCCAAGGGCAACTCCCTCGACTCCTTCTCTGTTGGCAGGGGCAGGGGCAGGGGCGTTGGGATTAGGCTGCTGCACCATCAGTTGCTGCATCATGGTCTCCAGCCTCGCCATCGATTGTCGTTGTTCGTCAATCGCTGCCCATAAATCGGTATCCCTTCGACCAGCGTCGTCAGGGTTAACTCTTCCGGCTTCGTTGTTGGCCATCGCACAAGGCAAATCCTTTTGCTCTGATACCAATTGACGCAGAACGGAAGTTCTAGGATCACAAGCGTAACCCTAACAGAACATAAACTGGAATCCACCAGAAAAAAAGAAACTGAAACCAAATTGTAAATTTTATTCAATACTTCGAAACTGATAACAAAAGCCTTAAATAGGCTTTGAAAACCCTAAAAACGGAAAAGACTAAAATATCCTCAGCTAAATAAAATAAAAACGGAAAACAAACAAAAAACATAAAAATCTTCGGATGCCCGATAACCTATCTTAAACAGCCCCGTTGAGGGAGTAAATGACGTCAACCGGGCGAGCCCCGGTTGTACCGTTATGGAGCTTCGAAAACCCTTTCCGAAAACATATTATAATAGGAAATCTGTCAACCAAGTGAAAAGTTATGCCCGTTTCATTGAAACACCTCTTTTGGACAATTTTCTATCCATCTCTTCTTCAAAGTCCAAAGCCAATTGTCCTACATCACTATAAGTTTGTAATTCATTTTCAAAACTACATATTGATTCTGATTGATTCGATAATATTGATGAATGTTTTTAAGTATTAAGGCTCCTCTTCAACTTTCACAAATCGGAAGATCTCAATTTTCTGTATAACTCTGCCTCTGGCCATTTTGCAATTATAAATAATTGTATTAGTAATAAATTATTAGTTATTCTTCATATAGTGTGAAAATAAAGATAAGTAAAAGAATCAATTCATTTTCTTTACAACTCTTAGACATTTTATAATTATAAAACATAGCAGAACAAAGACAAAAGCCGGAGCTCTAAAAACAACCACTGATTGAGAAAAATAAAAGAAGACAATATTCGGTCAATTGAGTAATTCAATACTTCAATCGTCATACAATCCAGATTTAATCAAACTAATTCTCAACTACTAATGCTCATTTGGAATTTTTATGCACAGTTTTGCAACCATGAAAACTCAACTCTCATTGTTCCCCTAGGAGTCTTAAATTCATTTAGCAAACCGAAAAAATTAAATAAACATTTCAATTATTTCATTTCAAATAGCAAATATGTTTCCACACCATGGATAGAAAGATATGAAAAATCAAAGTGTACGGGAGATGAGAAAATATTGTAAATTTTTGTGTACCTCTATGAATAGATGTTCTATTGTAGTATTAAGGTTTCCTTTCCAAAACCCTTTGTCCTCTTCTTCTGATGTTTGTAGTATGTGCAGCCTTGGGGTGCTTAAAACTCCTCTAGAAAAAATCTTCATATTCGGACATTCACTCACAACCACTTGTTGTAAAGATGGAAATATAGTGGTATAACTCCCATGGTAGAAGCTTGTAAGGCTTGGTAAACACTTCAGTTCCAAATTTCTTAGTTTCCTGAAAATGATCCGACCTTTCACTTCATCTCCCTCATGGATTATAATTTCTTCAACCATTTTGCATTCGGATATACTCAATTTTGTAAGTTGCATCAGACTTTTAGCCGTTGGGACTGCCACTAAATTAAGCAATTCGTTACACCCCCACACTTCTAGTCTCGTCAAATTTTGGAAAGACGCGGAGGATGGCACCAAACTTTTTATGTTGCTACAACAAACTACTTCTAGAATTGCCAGATATTGAAATACTTTACTAGACAGAGAATTATCCTCACAGAGATGCAACGAGTCCAACATATAAACAAGCCTTAAGGAGCTTAATTCACTACGTGCTTCAACATGATTCTCTTCACAACCATACCCTTCACATAAAAATACTTCCTTGAAAAAGCCTCCAGAAACTTGAAGCTTCTCAAGATTGGGTAGTTTGTGAAGGAAACAAAATACACAAATATCTGCCCCCTTATGAAAGCTTTCGATTGTAAGAAACTTTAATTTGCATGAGTACTCTGGAAGTTTTTCATGTAACGCTTCTTTCTCAAACCACTTCCAATCCAACCCCAAACTTTCCAGGTTGGTCAACGGAACCTGAAAAATAACCCAAAGTATTAGTTGGTGTAGGCATTGAATGCAGAGCAACAAGGGTGGACAGGGAATAATTATTTATTTATTTTGCTAAAACGAAATGTACAATAATTTTTGTGTAGCGTATTGTTCTTGATAGAAACTATCAATTGAGGTTAGAGATTAGAACTCTAATATTTGTGAAGAAATTTAATAGAGTACTTGGAGTCGTACCTTGTCAAGTAGGAGCAGGGGTTGATCCAATGGCATCTCATGGGTCACTTGAAAGCTCAAAATTTTTGAAGCAGATACCTCGACTTTGTCACAGTTCCAAACCTGCAATTTCTTTAACATTGGCCATTCTGAAATATGTACCCTTGGGTAGAAACTTCGTAGCTTTGATAGCTCTGCTAGTCTCAGATTAAATAATTGAGGAAACTCAGGCACTGCATCATCAACTTCTTCTCCCTTGGCAAAAATTTCCTCCACCATGCAACACTTTTCTATCCAAAGTTGTTCAAGTTGAAGAAGATTTCTACCTACCGAAGCTGGAAAGATGCTTTTCAGACTGCCACAACCCGTAACTTCTATTGAGATTAGATTCTGACAAGTTAGAAGACCTTGTGAGTCCACATCCCATATATGCTTCAGCTTTGGCAAATCATTTAGCACCAATTTTTCCAATTGAGTGGCGGTTACAGCTTGTGTTTTTCCACAACTGGAAGCTTGGAGTTCAAATATCTCACATAGTGAGCTACAATTTATTAGCCGCAAATCATCTAGTTTTTGGAGTCTTCCAAGCATGTTTGAAGGAATAACATTCAACACGTTATGGCAGTTATGTACTCCAAAATAATCTAATTTGCAGAAGGAATCCGAACTGAGTCGATGATGCCATATTTTTCTCAATTTATCCATCTTGTCTAGTTCTAAAAACTCTAGATTAGGGAGCCGTACCTAAACAATTCATTAATAGAACAATAATCAAACGAAGTTATGGATTATATATAAGACACCAAAATGGATATGGATGAGATAAATAAAGGAGGAAAGAAATGTGAGTAAAGAATTTTAGATGATATTTGCAGAAACGTGGAAAAAAAAAAGAATACCTTTTCATCAAAGAGTGGTTGTATGTTAGTGTGGCATTTGTCCTTGCTTGTTGATATGTCTACACCCAGAAAATTTGAGATAAATGTTTCCATGTTGGGGGCAATTCTCAATCGACAATTGTTTCAACGAGGGCAATTCAATTGAATTTCCAGCAAAGTTGCAAAAACATGTGAGATTCGGAAGATCTATAAGATTCAGACTAGTTAAATTAGGAAACAGAGTGTTACTTATCGTTTCTTCTTCTATGACTGTTATCACTTCCAAAATAGCGCAGTTTTTTATTTCCAATTCTTGGAGTTGCACAAGGCCCAAGGCCACAGATGGAGTAAATATATATCTCAAACTGCAACATTTATCATCCACCACCAAAGATTTTAAATTGCTGAAGTTGCTGATCAGAATTTTTTCGTGCCATACTTCTTTCAAATTGGGAAAGTCAGAGACTGTAAAATTTTCTATATAACATAATCCAACCTGTCAAACCCAAATATGTCAGTTTTAATTCTCTTAGAACAAAGAAAATAAACAAAGTTTCATAATCATGGCAGTTTCTTAAGATTTTACTTTGTCTAAAAATGGGAACTATTTCATCTGAATTATTAAATCTATTTCAACTTGATTATTGTCCACTGGGAATGCTTTACTCATTATGATTAGTCTAATAAAAATAATAATAAGGATAAAACAAAACAAAAACCGAACAAGTTTAAAGAAGATGGACAGGTTGATGAAAGAAAATACATACCATGTCTCTAAAAAGCTTTTGTATGGTGGTATTTAAGTCACCTTCCCAACATCCTCCATCCTCTTCATCCTCTTTTTCTTTCAAACTTAGTTTTTGTAGTTTTGGTGTGCTCACGACTCCTTGTGAAAAATTCATCATCTTTAAGCATTCTATCACAAGTGCTTGTTGCAAATTTGGAAATTCAATTGTGAAATTCCCCTTGCAAAAGCTTGCAAGACTTGGCAAACAATGAAGTTTCAGATATTTCAGTTGGTCGAAAACAATCCCATTTGTTACTTCATCTCCCATGTCTATTATAATTTCTTTTATTGATTTGCAATCAATTAGTTCCATTTTTTTCAGTTGCTCCAAACTTTTAGCCGTTGAAAATGTCACCAAATTTATCAATCTGTCACACTTTTGTACTTCCAAAGTAGTCAGGTTTTGAAGAGACATCCAAGATGGCACTAAAGTTTTTAAGTTGCGACAACTAGCTACTTTTAGACCTGCCAAAGTTTCAAAAACTGTGGTAGGTTGAGAATTTTCCTTCCACAGAAGCAACACCTCAGGCAGTTCACACAGCTCTAAATTTTTCAAGCAGGGTAATGTAACCTGGGAAATCATAGTATTAAATGAGAAAGAGATCTAAGACGCTAGTATATTTCAAGCAAGTATCCAGTAGGATTGACAACATAGCAAATGATGAAAAATAATAGAATGTATGTATCTAGAGCTTTAACAAAAACTGTTTATTAGTTATTATTGTTAGTTACACAAGTGTTTTTTAATAATTAAAATTGTAGATTAAATAAATTAAAATAAGATCATCAATAGATTAAACTATATATAAAGCATAGTTAAGTTAGAAAGGAAATGTGAAAAAAGAATGGGAATGGTTAACCTTTTCATCAAAGAATGGACGGAGGTTCTCCTCTGTCTCTATGTCTAGTTCTTCAGGTTCTTCGATGGCTCGCATGTCTGTACATACAGAAAGGGAGACAAATGTTTGCATTTTTGGGCAATGCTCAATCTCCAATTTAGACAAGGATGGCAATTCAATTAAATTTCCAGTGAAGCAGCAGAATGTTGTGAGTTGCGGAAGATCTTTGAGTTTCAGATGATTGAGTTTAGGGAACAGAGTGCAGTTCATTCTTTCTTCTTGTGTGATTATTACCCCTTCCATGAGCATAAAATTGGATATAACAAGGACCTCGAGATGGTTAAGACTTTCAGCGACAGAAGATGGAAAAAAATATTTCAAATTATGACAGCCATCAAAGGTCAACTTAGTCAAATTTTGGAAGCAAGAAGACAGTGTCTGAAGTTGGTTGTCCCATAAGGTTTGGCTAGCAAAGGAGGACAAGTTCAAGGATGTCAGGGTGGGTAATTCAACCTGCACAATAAATTCTGGTAAATGATATGCAGATAAAATACTATTGATAAATAGTAAAAGTTAGCATGTAAAATAGATTCTATTCATTCTTTATTACTACAATAGAAACAGGAAGCGTCAATTGATCAAATAAAAACTAACCTTTTCGCTGAAAACAAATGTCTTCATCTTTGGACAATCTGATATGTTAATAGTTGTCAAGGAAGGACATTCCAGAGTATTACTTCCTGAATAGAAACTTGTCAAGTTTGGCAAAGATTCCACATCAAGGCAGTTTAGTTGAAGGAATGTGATTTTCTCAATGGCTGCTGCGTCATTCTCTCCTTCCTTTGTGATGATTTCTTCCATCATAGCACAGTTTATTATTTCCAATTCCTGAAGTTGCATAAAGCCCAAGACTACGGATGGAGTGAATATATATCTCAAGTTGCTGCAATTATAAACTTTCATCAATTTCAGGTTTCTGAAGCTCAAAACTTCCGATTGATTATTCTTGTTCCAAATATGCTTCAACCTTGGTAGATTAACCAGGTTAAACTCAATCAACTGGGGCAGCACCTTGAAATCTCCATCAGCATTTAGCTCTTCCAAATCAAACACTTCTTCTAGTGAATCGCCATTTCTTACATGCAGCTGCTCCAAAGAGTTCAAATGCTGTAGCAAATTCCCAGAAATAGCACTCGAGATATTTGCACAGTCATCCATCACCAGTGATTTCAAATTGCTCAAGACTTCGACAGGAAATTGGCCATGCCAAACTTCTTTCAAATGGGGAAATTCCGAGATTGTCAAATGTTCAAAGTCACGGAATCCAATCTACCAAACAAGAATATTTCATTTAAATCCATTTTAAACAAAGAAACACAATCGTGCAAGATAGCTAGCTAGTTTCTCTTAAATTAAAACATATTTTTTAGAGATAGATATCCACTAAGAGGGATATTTTTTGTGCTGATCAGATGAGACACCTTTATCTTAATGAGGAAAAAATCGAAATAAAATATAAAATGGACTAAAATAGAACGATAACCATTAACCACAACTTCATAAGAAATAGGTAAAAATTCAGTTAATTTCAATGCATACCTTTTCTTCGAACAATTTTTGTGTTGTTGTATTAAGATTCCCTTCCCAAGATCCTTTCTCATCTACTTCTGCTGTTCGTAGTCTGTGTAACTTTGGTGTGCTTAAGACTCATTGTGAAAAAATCTTCATGGTGGGACATTGTCTCACAACTATTTGTTGTAAAGAGGGAAATTCGATGTTACAATTCCCAGAGCAGAAGCTTGTAAGCCTTGGTAAACAGTGAAGCTCCAAATATCCCAGTTTCTTGAATATCATCCAATTTTCCACTTCATTGCCGACATGTGTTATGATCTCTTCTATCATTTTGCATTCGCTTATTTTCAATCTCGTGAGTTGCACTAGACTTTTGGCTATTGGGGCCACCATTAAATTGACCAGTCCATCACAGTTTGATACTTCCAATGTCAACAAATTTTCAAAAGACACAAAAGATGAAACTAAGGTTTGTAAGTTGTCACAAATTAATACTTCTAGACTTGTTAAATTTTGTAAAACCTTATGAGGTAGAGAATTCTCCTCACACAAAAGCAACGAGTCTTCCAAGTCATAGAGGATCAATTGATTCAATTTACTAGGTGCCTCGATATGTTTGTCCTTACAACCAAGTCCTTCACATATGAATATTTCCTCAAAGAAACCATACCAAACCTCAAGTCTCTCAAGATTGGGTAATGTGTAAAGGAAACAACATGGACAAATACCACTTTGCTTATTAGCTCTTATCAACTCAAGAACTTTTAGATTGCACGAGTCCTTTGAAAAGTTTCTATGCAATATCTCTTTCACGATCCAATTCCACTCTAAAGACAGTTGTTCTATTTTAGGAAACGCAACCTGCAATAGGAATAAAAGTTTAGTTGGTGCTAGTCAGGGTGGACTTGGTGTAATTAAATGAAAATCAATAGCTGATATAGCTAATTAGAAGTGACCATGGTTCATGACCTATGAATTTATACCTGATAGTCTAGATTCTTACTTGTATCTTTGTTTTTAGATTCTTCTCCAACAGTGCATCATATATATATATATATATTCTATTCCTAGTTGCACTTATTCATCTCTCGTAGCATTTTCAAAAGCCTAGTTATATATATATATATATACATATATATATATGAAGATTTTCTCATCAGTATGCACTGATAAATATATATCAATGCCTTGAATGCATACCATTAGATTCAATTGATTTGACCCAATATGTATGCACTTGTCAGTGCTTATTCATAATCTATGGTCCACATACAATGCACTGATGTATTTTATATCAATGCGCACCGAGGAGAAAAGAACTGTATGCAATGCACTGATATATTTTATATCAGTGCGCACTGAGAAGAAAATGACTGTGTATATATATATAATGGTTCTCTCATAAGAGATCTCTTATTTTAATTTCGGTAAGAACTTTGATGAAATCACATCCACTTTTATGAATTTTGATCCGAATATTTTTGTGGATGATATGTTCAATTAAATCTACCTATGAATAAATTTTGAGAATTTTTTAAATACTACAACTATTTTTCTTGAATTTTCCTATATTTCACCCGTTTCCCGATACTTTCATATTTAACAAAATCGGGATAAATAGTTGTAGTGCTTGAAAAATTCTTATATTTTTTTATTGGTAGATTTCATCGAACTTATCATATACAAAAAAATTCTGATCAATATTTATAGAAATCGAGGTGATTTCATCAAGATCCTTATAACCGAAATTAAAATAATGGATCCCTTATGAGAGAACCAATATATATTCTAAAGTTTTGATAAAATCCTAATATTAATCAAATTATTATTTTGACGAGATGGTGTTGGTTCAGTGGTATACCCCTCACATCTGCACCATGAGGAGTGAATTCGAGTCATCCCCCTCCCCAAAACCCTGAATTTATGTAATACTTCAACAAAATTAGTAATTTATTTGGAGATTTTGGGAGGATTAAATCAAATTTTTAATCCATTATTTTGCCCACAATTCGTTTTATGATTGTCAATGAGATATTTGAAAGGTTTTTTTTTTTTTTTTTTGACAATTTCCTCTATTTTAGGATATTGTGGTTTACGGTCATATTGTATTTGTGATGTGGTTTACCCAAAATTTACCCAAAAATATTATACCGTATTCTTGTCAACAGCTGACACCCCTAGTTATAATATTGTGTAATGATAGTATTTAGACCATATCCAATGTATGTGTGAGTGTCAATGCCAAATTTGGCACAAAAAGAGTAAAATTCTTTATTTGGCACATCAATTTAGTTTTGTGCTTTAATACATAGTTTTATTTAAAATGCTATTTTTATTGTTTTATTAATTAAAATTATGAAAGTCAACACTTACCATTAATGTATTCATAGAATAGTTACGGATGCAATAGATTTTGATTAAATTATCATTAATGTATATTAAATTTAAATTGTTTTAAATATTAAAAATATTATATAATGGTATTTTTGTAATTAAAAATGAACATTTATTGCTGTGTCAATTTTGGCTTATGCTATACTTTGTGTTAAATTTGGCACAAAGTATAGCATAAGCCAAATTTGGCTCTGTTAAATTATAGCATTAACACAATAATTTAGAACATGAGGTGCTCTTATGATGCTAAAATGCTAAATTGTTCCGAGACTGGTGAGACATAAATGTCCATTGGTACTCACGCTAAAAAGAAGGGTTAAAAGAAAGAAAACAAAGGTGTGTAATTCAATTATGTTTTTTCCTTGAAAAAAATCAATTATGTTTTGTTCTATTATTGTGAGAGAGATATTGTAGCAAAGAGGGGAAAAAAACGGAGTTACCTTTTCATCAATGAGAAGATGAATGTCATCCGGGAAGTTCATTTCTTCAACTTCTTTGCTCTTTTTTATGTCCACATACTTAGAGCCAGAGAAGAATGTCATCAACTTTGGGCAATCCTGGATGGATATTTGAGTCAAGGAGGGGAATTCAACTGAATTTCCGGAGCCGAATTGTGAGAGTTTCGGAAGACCTTTGAGCTGTAGGTTGAGTAGTTTAGGGAAAACCATCTTAATCACTTTTCCCTCTCCTCTTAATTCTTCTGAATTGATTACTCCTTCGATCGACTTACAATTCCGTATCTCAAGCTTTTCTAGTAGAACAAGACTTTTTACCATAGAATATGAAAACAGAAATTTGAGATTACCACTACACTCCTCCAAAGTCAAGCTTGTTAAAGTTTGACAACACGAAGACATTGCTGGAAGTTGATCAAGCCACAAACATTCAATGTTAATTGAAGACAGCTTCAAGTTCTTCAAGTTTGGGAGCAAAACCTGCAAATGCATTTTTTTATTAATTAGTGATTAAAAATCAAGCCTATAAACACTTAACTGCTAGCTATACATTTTTTACATCACCAACCTCCAATACAAAACGAAGAGAAAAGTAGAGTACGAGAGGAAACATACATTTTGACTAAATGACGGCATGAAACTGCCAAGCTCATCTTCAGCAAGGATTTCTTGAGATCCAATTTCAGGCGTGAAAGCATTGAAGCCAAAACTTGTGAACTGTGGTAGGCATTGTAGTCTTAGGGTGCCCAGTCTAGTGAACTCGGTTCTATTAACCCTGCCATTTTGGTGGAATTGTTCATCTCTATTATTAAAAACAATCTCTTCTAGCTTCTTGCAGTCGGTGACTTCAATTTCTTCAAGCTGTAAAAGGTTCCTGGCCATGGAAAATGAGAACAGATGCTTCAATCTATCACATTTTCCGATTTTCAAGATTCTTAATTGGCTGAGAGACTCTGTTGTAAGTTGGCCATTAAATAACATATCCAAGTTAATCAAATTACGAAGAAACAATGACTCTAGTTTGGGAAAGACATTGCATAGTCCCCGTTGAATTGAGTTAACAATACGTTGAATCTCATGACCATTTTGTACATGAAGATGCTTCAATTGTGGGAATCCTTCGCCATTAAGTTCATAAAGAACATTTTTCACACCTTTCAGTTCATCTAGATAGAGATCTTCAGTTCTATTCAACAACATTTTAACCCCATTGCCCAAAACATTGCTATTAATCAGTTTGAGTTTCAACCTCCGTGAGGATTCATAATCATCAGACCAGTTTCAGTCATCTCCAATAATTATTCTATATCTTTCCAACTTCTCAAATATCAGCAAGTCATGTGGCATAATCTGGGCATCAAGAACGTGTATTTCTAAAGTTGTTAGATGAGATAATTGATTCAACTCAGAAAGACTAGCATTACTTTGCCCTTCAACCTCCCACCGGGTAAAACTATTACCCATATACAGCTCTTCTAGTCGAGTCAAGCTTGATATAACATTTGGTGAGATCACTTTAAGTTTTGAACAATTGCTCAATTCTAACAACCTTAACCGAGTTAATTGTCCAATTTGTATCGGCAATTGTTCAATATCAGAACCCCAGAAGCAAAGAATTTCTAATCTCTTTAACTCTCCAATAATTGCTACATTTTTTAGCTGGCATTGGTCCAAACATAATGTTTGAAGGTTTGTTAGCTTGCCAAGTGATGAAGGCAGTGATAACATTTGAATTTTAGTCATATCTATAACTCTAAGTTCTTTCATCTCTTCAAAGAAAGCGTCTGGAATTTGCAAAGAGAATTTTCTCATAAACAAAAACAATAACTTGAGTTTCGGATATTCCAACCTTTCAGGAAGCATAGAGACATCTTTATAACGCAGAGAAATAGCAGTTGAATCTTTGGGCAATTTCTCCTCCAGCATTTCTTTTAAGTCGGTGACATCTTGAATATTAAACATAAGCTTATCCGTCGATGCAATTGAAATAGCAACAACATGAATAATGTCATGCATTTTAACATTCTTGTTTGTGGTACCCTTCAACAATAGACATGAAGCCTTGAGATGATCGATTAACGTGTGGAATCTGTTCCTTCCTTGTTCCAATGTCGAAACATCTTGAAACAAACTGAAACCCATGCAATATCTCAACAAGTAATCCAGGCTTATGTTTGAACCAGCATTATAAAGACTACATAGTAGAAATAGTGATTTCGCTTCCTCACTTTCCAAAAAATCGTAACTCAACTTTATCGTAGAGTATACTTTTGCATCCATCCCTTTGATGTGTCTCGGGTTAGACCTTCTTAGCTGATCCAAGGCATCCTTCCAATCAAAAAGACTCTTTTTTTTCAATGCACTTGCAATTGTTGCAATAGCAATAGGCAAGCCATCACAATATTGAACTATCTCCATTGCAACAGGGTCAAAATCAAGTTTTCCTTCTGAATGACCTGCAATCTTCCAAAATAAATTTCTTGCTTCTTCGTGAGATAAAGTTTCAACTAAGAAATTCTTCTCGGTATTCATATCATTGCTTAATACATCTTCTCTTCTAGATGTCAGCAATATTTTGCATCGTCTCTGATCATCACTTCTTCCTTTCCGAACTTCCTCTTGCATGGCAATTTTCTTCTCCTTTTCCCCAAGAGGAATTCCAACCTCCTCAAGGTCAAGTTTTGCCCAAATATTATCTAACACTAGGAGGACCCTCTTTTCTTGCTTCAACTTATCACGTAATCGATCACGTAATCGAGCCGCTCTTCCAGACAAACTCCCCTCTTCCAATTTTAGGCCTAACTCATCAGCAATTTGTCCTTGAATACTCTTAGTGTCTGGGGTCCCTGTTACATCAGCCATAACCACCACATCAAATAACTCGTCTTGTATAGCTTGCCCAACAACTCTTTTGACCAGTGTGGTTTTACCCACACCTCCCATGCCGTACACCCCAATCAAGTTGATATCTGTATCGGTTACTGCCTTCATAAGATCATTAAAAACTTGCTTTCTTGAATCAAAGTCCCCATACCCTCTGACATAGGTAGAAGTTGTTTTCTGAAGGAGAGGACGGTACGAAACTTTCTCAAACGTTCCTTCACCCAAGAGGTCGACCCTATACTTTGTGGTCTTGGCTGCTTTCCTGCTGAGGGAGTAACGAGCCATCAGATTGGGGCAGAAGCCGATTGAACAGAGCTTCCCTGCTTTGACTTGATCATCAATGATGGGTTTTGCAACCCCATTAGTGAACTCATCCACTCTGTTGAGCCATTTCTCAACCTTCTTTTCAATCTCATCCCCTTGTCTCGTGGCCTCGTCAACAGATTGCTGCACCGTGTCCCTTTGATCTGTCAGCTTCTCAACCTGTTTCGTTAATTCCTCCATGTTGCTCTTGTATTTGAACGGATAAATTATGTGCTTTCCGATCGGAACAACCAACAGCTCCGCAACTTTTCCTGCAACGGTGATAATTACATCCACCATTTCTCTCTGTTTCTTATCACTCCTTGCTTTCTCTCTCTCTCTCGCTATCTCTCTCTCTCTCTCTCTCTCTCTCTCTCTCTCTCTCTTTTTCCCACTTCTCTTTCTCTTTTTCTTTTCTTTTTTCAACAATAAAAGTCTCTCTTTCAAAACAAACAGAGTAGCAAAGTGAAGAAGTAGAATTTTTATTTTATTTTTTATTTTTAAAGAAAGATAAGAGGAAATAGATAGTTTTTTTTTTTGGATTATTTTCAATTATTTAGTTAAGTTATAAACTCACAAGAAATAGAAAGAACGTGAAAACAGAGTAACAAAGATTTTCTTGTTTTTCTATAACAAACAGAATATTAATTTTTTCCTTTTTCTTTTTCTTTTAGGAGCTCTCGAATAAACAGAAATATAGAAGAAATGTAAAATGAGCAGAATGATTCAACAATAGATAACTAGAACTGAAATATATATATATATATATATATATATAAAAGAAACAAAACCAACAAAGAATAAGAGAAATTGATTTTTTTTATAGGTGGAAAGTGGATGCAAATTGCAGAGGAAAGTCAATAAATGGAAGAACAACAGTGAAAAAAACGTGAAGAAGTAACAACGACAAACAACAAAAGCGCTTGATTAAAAGAACAATGTTGTGAAAAGTTGAGAGCAAAGACGTGCACCTATGTTTGTATCTCAGAGAAAGAACAACAAAAAGTCTATCTCTCTCTCTCTCTATCTCCCTGAAGTGGCGGTTTCGAGCAATAATGACTGAACAAGAGAAAATTTTGAAAGATTTAGATCCAGTTGAACTTGTGTATCTCTCTCAAAGCTGTTTCAAAGGATCACTGTTTTTTGCTGTTTAATGAATATTTTTTTGTCAAAACAACAGAGAAGAAAGAGTTGACAACCACTCCTAGAGATAGCAACGGGGCGGGTCGGGGTAGGGGAATGCTTTTCCATCCCCATCCCCGCCCCTCAAAACCGTCCCCATCCCCGTCCCCATCCCCGCATTAAGAGAAGCGGGGCGGGGTCGGGGGTCGGGGATTCCCCGTTGGAGGTGCCTTCCCCATACCCGCCCCATTCCCCGTTAAAGATTTCATAAAACAACCAACTTCTAAAATTTAGAATCTAAACATACCCAAACATAGTCGGGAAATGAATAATTTTTTTTTAGTTAAATAAAAAACAATATATGTTTAAATAATTTTAAAAATCTAAATATTATATGTTATATTATAAATATATATATATGTATATAATATTAATATATATATATATATATATATATATATATCGGGGCGGAGTCGGGGCGGGGAGTGCTTCCCCCGTCCCCGCCCCGCTTCACTTTCGGGGACAAGACTTTGTCCCCATCCCCGTCCCCGTCCCCGAATATTATCCCCCATACCCGCCCCAATCAGGGCGGAGCCCCACGGGGCCCCAGCCCCACGGGGAATACTGCCATCTCTAATCACTCCATGCCCATGTCCGTCTCAACAGCCACGTCATGATATGATTATTTTAATACAAATTGATTTATTAAAATTGACAACAAATAATTAGCATGTGGCCATGTGCCGTCTGGCTGTCTAACTAGTCAACTAGACAATTACTGCCTTTCATTTGGCCAAGTCAACTTTAGAGACCCTTTTCCGTTGAATTGATTAAGAGCTTGTTTGGTTGGGCTTTTGAAAAACGTCTATTGGTAAAAGATCTACTTGTAGTAGATCTATTAGAAATATAGTTTTTGAAAAAAACATTATAGTTGTTTGGTTGGTAGACATTTAAAAAAAAATGTCTATTTGAAGAAGCACATCTCCATGAGCTTTTGTCCAGTAGAGGTTTAAACTCTACTAGCCTCTACTCAATTTAAAATAGACATTTTTAAAAGCCCAGCCAAACAGCTTTAAAAAACTCAGATAGACGTTTGTAGACTTTTGAGGCCGTAGAAAGCTCAACCAAACGGATACTAAGAAAATAGAAAGAAAACCATATTCAATCAAGCAATTTATACATCAATTGAGCATTACTATTTTGGATGCTCAACTGAATAATGAGAAAGACAGTTATGTAAAATGATGATATAATTAATCCATATCCAATTTTAATTACAAAATTGAGATAGATAGTTTTGTTTTTACATTTTTTTATACCTATTATCATTTAAGGATTGAGGGAGGAGGACATGACTCAAAGTCTCGTACACAAACCACAAAGTCATTGATGTGGTGTGAGTGAGAATTCAATGCCCAATTCTCTCTAAAACCTGCCTAATCATATAGTTAATTTAATTCAAATTGAATAAAAATGGATTAGAAATTGAAAATAATAATTAAGAATGACCTCTTTTCAAAAAATATAATAATAATTAAGGATGACCTAGCTAGTATAAATAAAACAATTACATCCCATTCATTTGCCATGTGCCCATGTCTATCTCAAAGCTACCTAATCATTAGATTAATTTAATGCAAATCGATTTATAAAAACAAACTAGGGTTGACAACCCAACATAATTTAAATGGTTTATATCACATTAGTGAAGTAATATGATCAAAATGCACTTGGTGAGCTTTAAAAATAATGAAATCCAACATTAATGACATAAATTTTTCTCTCAAAGAGAAATTGCTGAATTTTACTCCCTAAGGGTTTTTCAGTATATAATCACTTGTGATGTTTTTTTCTCTTAAGTTAGTCCAATTAAAAAAAACACACAATTGCTTAATTTAAGTTTCAATTGTTTCAATTGTAGAACATTAATTTAACAAATTCTGCAACCAATATTTAGTTAATTAATTAAAAAAATGTAGCAATTAACACATCTCTCGTAGTTAAAGTGATGTGAACATTTCCTTCGATGTTTATGGTGGGGGTGGAGGAAATAGGGATTTTAGCACTCTTTTGAGTTGGTGTTGCACGTGAGACGCTTAAATTTAAAAGGCACCAAAGTAAGTGACTTCCAAAAATGCTCTTACTGTACACATTCTTATATTATTTTTTTGACTTTAAATTTTGGAAGATATTTTAAAGCTGTCTGGGATCTACTTCTCTCTCTAACTGTCTTAAAGTGAAAAGCTCTGTAAACTGAAATCCAAGTTCATCTTCTTCTCCAACGAGTTCGACGTTCATATAGTTACATAAGATAACTCATCTTATCAGTTTGTGAATATCAAAATTCACACAATAAGAGGCAAAGTGGAAACAGAGATAGGAAACCAACAAAGAGTGTTAATGCAGCTTCAAAAAATGTAAATACTGAGCTATTGCAATTTAAAAGAATCAGCGAAACTTTAGTCCAAATACAATGATGGCTCTTGCCTCTTGAGTGGATTTGATCAGCAATTGAATGATTCTACTTTGTTCCGAGACTTTGTATAAGCTTTCCAAGACTTAGTATAAGCTTTCCGAGACTTTTGAAAGTCTATTCAAGTGTCGGAGCATAATTACAAAGTCTCAGAATCACAAAGTCTCGGAACACAAACACAAAGTCTCGAAACACAATCACTGAGTTACTGTTCATTCTCTTCCCCACTCGAAAATCCCCACTCGAAAATCCCAACTCTCAACAATTTACTGACCACTCGAAAATCACTAGGTTATTGACCACAGAGAGCTCAACAGGGAGCTCGACTCCAGAGTGTGCCAGTATAGCGCCACTTTGTCGCCGTCCGAGTGATCGTCTGGGTTTCAACAGGACTTTCTCTCAATACTTCACAATTCTGTCACCATAAACTGAATGAATGAAAGCTGACGTGGAAGGACTGTGGGTGTGGGGGAATTTGGAAGAATACCATTTTTGGTGCCTTTTAAATATAAGTTTTTAAAATAGTGATACTCTTGCAATACCACCTCATAAATGTGCCATTTAATTTTTGAACTCAGGGTTCAAGTCCTACAATGCATATTTATCAGCACATATGAGCATTTTTTTTCCTAGTGGATGAATTATCGAGTTATAACACTTTTCCTCTTTCTGCCAGCCTTGTTTCTAATTGGACTTAGCTAATTTTCACCTAATAAATGTAATCGTTAACATAGGATTTAATTTAATACAAATTGAAAATGACCCTTATTAATATAACTGTTATAGCCACCTAACAGGGCTTAATTTAATACATATTTCTATATAAAAATGAACTACAACTACCGAATTGTAATTAACGTACAAAAAAGCATCAGAGAAGATGTAATGCAATTCACATTACGAAATGAGGCTATAGTGCGCATTCAGTAATAACTTCACCTAATTCAGAAGTTAATAAACTTTTCAACTTTTGATTGAATAAGATAAATGACGACTCACCATAGAGTAGTCATGCTTTGAGAATCCAACAAGGAAGAGACAGAAAAATCAATGCTTCGTTAATTGTGTTTGATTAGCAAATAAATGACGGGATGAGGTTGGTCCGGTAGTAAACCATTTATATATGCACCATGAAGTTGCGGGTTCGAGTCTTTTACACCACCAAAAAAACCTCATCCCAACAAAAAATTAGCAAATGAATTGTATAACAATGTTAACCATTTTGAATAGGGAATCCAAATGAAGCTCTGCAGATTCTATAGCTACTGATTCTAGTTGAATCAATGCAATGCAAACACTATCAGTACTGATAGTAACCCAATTATATTGCACACAAGTTACTTGTATGATCTCAATATCAATACAAATCTAATTGCATCATGAATAAATTCCTTGTTTATGATTTTTAATTTCTTTCATTGGTCTGGTAGGAGGATTATGAATGGCATATTTAGTCAGACATAGAAGGCGAAGAGCGAGGTTCCATCAATAGCATGACCAGCTCCAAATACCATTGCAACCCACCCACCCTCCAGAGTTTGCGGTCTTATTTGATGGTTTCAGAGTGAAATTCTTGAATAGATCCTCTATTAATCTGTGGCTGCTAGGGCTGGGCACGGTCCGGTTTCAACTAGTACCGGACAAAACCAAAAAATTTGGTCTTTTGAAAAACTAGACCAGTCACTTTTTCAAACCAGACCAAATCAAATTGTATCAGTTCGGTTGATCTGGTTCGATCTAGCGGTTTGACTTATTACAAAATAAAAATTAAAACGTAATGAAACGTTACATACATTTTGTTTGAAAAAAAAACATACATTTCAATATTTTCTTTTGATAAATACATTTCAAATTAAAATATCAAGAAAACAAATAGCTAGTAAACACATTTACAATAAAGATCGGTTGTTTTATACCTGATGATTAGAAAGTAGAAACAAAAATAAGAATTATATCAAATCACTTGTTTTGTATTTGTGGCACTACCTAGTTTTATTTTATATATAATCTTTTTTTACCATTATTCAATGCAAAACAAATGATAACTTCATAAAGCAAATGGAAAAATAAAATTCAATTTCATCATAGAGTTCTTTCGACCTTGCATTAAAGTTGGTGGTTAATAAAACACATGAAATAATAAATAAGGGTTTTTGACTATAATGTTTTTTTAAAAAAAGTTTTATTGAAGAGTTTTGGATGTGATATATACTAGAATAAAAGTGTGTGTTAAAAATATTCTGTCTATGGTCCGGTCCGGGATCGATAAGCTTGGACCATAGACCGGATCAGACCATACTATTTTTTTTAAAATAAAAAACCCAACCAAACCAAGCGATTTGGTTTGATTTGGTTCGGTTTGCAGTTTCTGAGCTTTTTTGCCCAGCCCTAATAGCTGCTCTAGTGGTGTCAAAACGGACCGTGCCTGGCCATGCGGCCCAAATCAGTACTTGACCCAAGCCTATTATGGAGTACAGGCCAGGCCGTGCCCCATATGGAGGCATGCGGGCCGTGCCTCTTAGACCTGTTTACATTTTTTATAATATATATATATATATATATATATATACAGTCATTTTCTTCTCAGTGCGTACTGATATAACTTACGTCAGTGCGTTGCATGTGGATCACTGATTATGGAGAAGTTTTGACAAGTGCATACACTTTGAGTCAAAATATGTAAATCTAATGGTCCACATCCAACGCACTGAAGAAGTTATATCAGTGTGTACTGATCTGAAAATTTATATATATATATATATATATATATATATATTAAAATATGTATAATTTAACAAAGCCCGCCTCTTAAGAAGGCCAGGCTGGGCGGCCCGTTTTCAGCAGCAACTTCTTTTCTAGCGCCATTCTTTCTTTTGACTTCTATTTGAGGAGTTTCCTTAGAGGAATTTCCATCTCTATTTGATGATTCAACTGCTGCCTTAGAACTTATCTTCATATCCTTTCCAGCGCTACGCTTCCTCCTCACTTCCCTTTTATGAGTTTCCTCTGATTTGGTTTAGTTGCAGCCTTGGAAATGTTCTTCTTCTTATCACCAGTTGCTTTACCATAAAATGAATGCAGATTCGGTTTCTTCTTATCACCGATTGTTAAAACTAATGCTTGTTTCTCAAAATAAGCCTGATCATATTACTTTAATGAATGTAATTGGGGCTTTTGCAGAAATAGCATCAATGGAAATGGGACAGAATATATACAATACTGGAGGAGTTGTGGTTGCAAATGCTGGATGAAGATCGTATTCAATTCCAAATATAGGCTTCAACAGTACCCCATACATTGGCAGAAACAAAGATGGGGTTCGTTCTCACTGTTAAGTTCGTTCTTCAAATTAACTGTCCCAAGAAGTCATGTTGGCAAGTTCTTCAGGTATGCTGTTTTCTTGTTTTCGTGTCTTTTGTTTTCTAAAACTTAAGATTTCATAATGGCATAACTATTGAAGTAACAACTGTGAAGGATGTTCTATAGATTGACAGCAAGCTTTTTCTGGCTCAATAGCTTATTTTATCAATAATTATCAGCAGTAATTTCTAATCAAGTTTTGTTCAGAAATATGAAAGTTATTCATTGATTATTGTGGTTAATTTTTGATAGGAGAAGATATCGTTCTGCCATTGACAAGATTATGTTACCCCTTGAGCCTGGTAGTTGCTCAAATCCTCAAGACTCAAGTTTCTTATTTCCTTGATGAGCTTAGTATGTTATACAGTGCAAAGACTCGTCTTCAATCCACGGAACCAGTCTGACAAGCATCTGAGAAATCAGATTGACATTAGTACATTACTGTGTCGTCATAAACATTTGATTCGAGAGAAGATGCTTTCCACCCATTACTAGCCTCCTAGTCCTTCCCTCCTGCCTCCTGGCTGCTTGTCCTTCAATTTTCAAAAGCAGTGATTCTCATCAACTATAGTCTTAAATGTAAGATAGAATTCAGTAATATCAACATGTTTTTTTTTTTGAACAGCAAATTTTTATTCATGTACCAATCAAGGCAACAACAACTCAAACACAAAGACAAACGGCAGCAGATCAAGCTGAAGCCCATAGAAACAGAGCAGACAGACCATAAAAAAACCAATACCTGACCAAAAAGAACACAAACAGTACAATAATATCAACATGTTGGATTTTATCATCTTTGTATTGCATTACATGTCAATATAATCAATTCTGTGTTGTGCTGAGCATGATAATGTTTTTGACAGCAACATTTTCCTGGCTCAATAGATTACTTCATAAATATTATTGTGATTAATTTTTGGTAATCTAATCAAACACTTTGATTAAGTTCTTTAATTTTCTTCATTATCAAAAATAATGATAACATTTGTATTATCATTTAATTTAGAGCCCAAATTGATAATATTTGGTTTCATGAAATTTGATTGAATGCCATTGAAGACCAAGTAGAGTCCTCGAATTAATATTCAACTCCTTCACTAAATCAATTTCAAAACCATCAAAATTCATAACAAAAGTTCAGATTTTGAAGATGTCAAACATAAAACTCAAATTTCTATATTAATTTAGAATTCACAACAAAGAATTCACTCATCCTCGTCTTTTGGTTTGGTTGAAATCGAATCTCATTGAGAGCGAAGCTTCTTCCCCTTCAGTTTCGTCTTTTGGTTTGCTTTCTCTACAACTTCGCCTTTTGGTTTGGTTGAAATAGGATCTCTTTGTGGGCAAAGCCTCTTCCCCTTCAGTTTCATCTTTTGGTTTGGTTGAAATCGAAACTCTTTGTGGGCAAAGCCTCTTCCCCTTCAGTTTCGTCTTTTGGTTTGGTTGAAATCGAAACTCTTTGTGGGCGACGCTTCTTCCCTTTCAGTTTCATCCTTTGGTTTGCTTCCCCTTCAGTTTCGACTTTTGGTTTTATTGAAATTCGCTCTCTTCGTGGGCGATGCTTCTCCCCCCTCAGTTTTGGAAAAGCCTTGATCCAAGATGGAACCTCACAACCTGACGCTTCCATTACATTAGCGATGTTGCGCAGAAATGGAATATCATCTTCTGCATAGAATGAGATAGCTTCTCCACCCCTCCCTGCTCTCCCCGACCGACCTGTTTTGAAGATCAACATTTTAATTTCAGTAACAATGTGCAAGTCTAAATCATTTCTCATACAAACACTAATCGGAAAAGTGTACTGATTTTTTTCCCTCTGATGTCTAGATGGCAATAATTACAAATGTTGCCTTACTATACCAACTCAACATAAAATTAAATGAATCACAGTGACATAGAAAGGCTGCAGGTTGAGCAACATACCTATCCTGTGAATGTAAGCAGCGGCAGAATCTGGAAAATCATAATTAATCACACAGTTGACACCCTTGAAATCCATACCACGGGACATCAGTGGCAATCAAAACCCATATTTTACGCACTCTGAAGTCATCAATAGCATCTTCACGCTGGATACAATAGAAAGAGATAAGGCGTAAGTAACAAGAGAATCATGATACTGACTTGGTGAATATAGCACCAGCTCTATGCACAAATTCCTCGTGGACCTGAAACCTTATGGATGGCTGGATGCCACTCAGAATTCCAGTCCAGTTTTGACCATTTATATGTAAACATTGCTGGGACATTTCTATTACTAACAACAATATTGAGAAATCCAACGTTGTGGTATAAAAAATATAACATGTCCAAACACATTTCGCCGGCAGCAGTTTTTCAATGCAAAATGTTTTTGGGACTCACAAGCCAGGCCGGTACTACTTCTTGCAGATCATTCTTAAAACAAACTAAATGGGCTTAAGTATGACAATCCAATGAACCATAGTTTTTTCACTAAAACAACTCTTTTTCTGATGTCACGCGTGCAAACACTAATAGTTTGTAGTTCAGTTGACAACTAAAATTAAAATACCTCTGTTTGGGACAGATCAGAGTGGATGACACCAACTCTGATGTTTTCATATGCCAGCTCCCTATAGAGTTCCTTTGCTCGTTCCATGCTTTGTAAAAAGATCAGCACAGGCGGATTCAAGCTCTACTGCCAACACAACATGACAACAAAAGCAAGGAGTAGATCAAGAATATGATAAGCCCCACTTGCAAATAAAAGGACAACTACTAAATATATGCTGAAATATGTCACACTCGATCAACAATTTTCCAACAACATGTTCTAGTTTCTACCAGCTTACCTCTGCAAAACTTTGACGAAGTGCAAGAAGTTTCCCTTCTTCACTTCCACCAAAAATCAATTTTTTGCTTGATTCATTCAGAAACTGTATTCCTGTTCATAAATTCAGAAACAAGATAAACATCAACTCAATCACTCAGCTTTTTTAGAGTTAACATTTCATACTTACTTCCTTCCAATGATTACTCGAACAGCATCATATACTTTTTATGAAAGACACGCAATTAAAAGTTTGAATAGTAAATGATGTAGTGGGTCCCCCACAACTCAAAGGCAGCGCACTGCATGGAAGGAGGCTGTCAACCCAATCCGGCTCAGAGGCGGCGCACCGCATGGCCTGGGCCTAGACCACACCACAACAAGCCTACAGACCAGGCTCCCCAACCCATCGTGTGTGCATTTCCACGCACACATAGGTTGTTCATACCAAAGATTGAACCCTTGATATGCTTTGATGCCTTTTCAGCATCAACCATTGGGCTGCACTTGACGCAGTAGAAAGCTAGATAAAAGCCAAATCCATGGCAAACAAGGGGAAACCCCAAATGGAGAGAAAACTCTCTGTATTTTAATTCTCAATATCAATAGTCTGTCTATTACAATAACAAAGAGGGGTATTTATAGTCCACTCATAAAACAACACAAATATAAAAACGATTAATAATAGGTTAAATCCCCCTACATCAGTTCACCCTTTCTTTGAAAAGAACTCGACCTCGAGTTCGGTTGAAGCATATGGAAATGAACCAGTAGAACGACAATGAAGCGAAGTCCCCTATTTGGCTTGTGGGAGTGGTAGACCCCAACGAAAAAGTCCCTCCGAAGCGTGTCCCAAAGCCACACTGGCACCAAAGTAATAGCCCAACAAAATGTCAAGTAAGTCCAAGCTATCCATCATTGACGCCGCCTTGTCCCTTTGGTCTCGAAACCATCCATGTCTACTATCATCAAACTAGGGGGCTTGCCCACCAAATAAGTATGGAATGGATCAAGAATATTAATGAACCCGTCAAGGTCTTTCTTCACCTCAAATCCATCCCAAACAAAATCAACATCAACCAATTCTTGCTCCACTTTAGCATACTCAAATCCAATATCTAGTTTACCAACAAATTGACCAACGAGAGTCAATGACTTTGTTACCAAATCTTCAATAATATTGCTCTCAATTGTCGGCTTCACAAATTGTGTTGTAATTTTGTCAATTTCTTCAACAACTTGATTTGTTGGTTCAATGTCAACTTCCATGACTACTCTAATATCAAATGCTTCTGTCATTGGTCGGATAAAATTATCAGAAATTGAAAATTCTATTTCATCATTCTCCTCCTCATTTTTAACCACATCAAAGCAATCTACAAGCTTTTCTTGAACACTATTATCACAATCAACAACTATGTCTCCTAACACATCACAAGAAGTATTGTCATTTTCCTCAAAATCAAACCATTCGGATACGAATTGCATCATATCTACTACGGTTGTGGGTCGGTTTCTATGCAAAGTGGGTTTAGGTTTAGAATTGGAATTGGACCCTACCAAATTCTCATGGGTTTGACCCATCTGAGAAATAACACTGTAATTGGGTGCAGAGCACCTGGAAATGTTCTCAGTAAAATCACACACCAAAAAATTATTTTGTTTGCTTGTGTTTACCTCACAAACACTAGACGCAGTTGCTGAAAATTGCCATTGGGTGTTGCAACCGCCTCCATTATCGTTCATAATAGTTTTCATCTGCAGTTTGTTTTTGGAATGGGAAAAATCGGTGTGTTGTTGAAGGTTCTTCGAATCGAGAGGTATCATGAGGCAGCGATTCGTTGAGTTTAAGAGTGTGAAGTGCGAATCGGTGATTTCAATTTGGTTTTCATTGATGTTGGTGAATATGCGGTTTTGGGGTTTGGAGGTTTCACGTGTATGGTGGTTTTGCGGCGATTCGATTTTCTTTTCATGGATGTTGGCTAATTGGTGGTTTGGGTTTCTGTGGGTTTCACAACACTGTGTTTGGTGGTCACTTTGAAGATGGATTTTGGTGGATTGGGACTTTGTTTTGGTGGATTGAGTTTCACAGGTAGGATTGTATGAGTTTTGGTGGTCATGAAATTGATTTGTTATGTGTGAATGGGTGCGTGAATGGATTGAAGGAGATGGAGGTTGATGGTGATAGAGATGGATTGGTGATGGGTTTGAGACGTATTTGGGACTCTGTTTGTTGCAGAGAATGGAGGTCAATGGTTTGGTGGGTATATGATTGAGTGAGTAAAGATGGTGATGTGAAGAAAATGGAGGAGATGGAGGTTGAAGATGATGAAGATACCTGTGAGATGGTGGTGGAGAACGGATTCGTTGGTGGGCACTCCACCTTCGATATTCGCTTCTCCGGTCAAGTGAATCTCCAGCTCCGTTTCGACGAAGCTCTCGATCCGCCCAAAAGGCTTTCACTCTGTGTTCTTCGACCTCGAAGTGGCTCCAATCGCCGACCATGGTTACCGTAACTCCCAGGGAAACAACCGAGGGCTCTGATACCACTTGACGCAGTAGGAAGCTAGATAAAAGTCAAATCCATGGCAAACAAGGGGAAACCCCAAATGGAGAGAAAACTCTCTGTATTTTAATTCTCAATATCAATAGTCTGTCTATTACAATAACAAAGAGGGGTATTTATAGTTCACTCATAAAACAACACAAAATATAAAAACGATTAATAATATGTTAAATCCTCCTACATCAGTAAAATGTCTCCATCAGCACAAACCTGCTCAAATCCATCTTTTTCTTCCGAATAGCCAATTGTAATCGAAGTGGTGTGGATATAAGCACATCACAAGAAAATTTTGACAAATCAGCACCTCTCATAAGTTCTTTCTTGATACGGAGTTTATTTCCTTTAGCCAGTTTTTTGCATTCCCCGGTTGTCTGCACTGCTAACTCCCGTGTAGGACACATTGTCACAGCTCTGATGCCATCTTTTGATGCATGCTGATTATATAAGAAATTTCATCAGAGAAACTCAAATAGCTCACAAAATACCCGAAAGGCATGAACATTACCTTAAGTTTCATAATTCCATAAAAAAATATATAAATTTACCAGAAGCTTTTGTCTTGCGTTTCCTCTTCCTGACAGACACCATAGTAGCTTCCTCTGGTTCAGCTTTTTCATTCTCCAACAAGCTAATATCATTTTCCGGATTGTCGTTTTCTCTCTTCTCCTAAATCAAATACAATGCAAGGTTCAACACAAAAACAATTAATTCATGATTCGAATTTTTTATCTCGAAAAGCAAATAGATTTATAGCAAACACATCAGAGAAAAACCATTACTTTCTTGAAACCTGGAGAAATCGTCTGCAAATTTCTTTTTATCAAAATTGATGCCTGCAAACAATAAGTGGCTGCAAGCATAGAGCACAACAAGGAAGGTAACACAATCGGGCACATTGACTGTTTGCTCGTGCATGCCATAGCCTGTCATTAGGGATGTCCATGAAACAGCATTTCTCTGTTGCATGTTATCAAGTACAACTCTAGCAGCACCTATATCTCCTGATTTTGATTACATATCTACAAAGCAGTTGTCCACAAACAGAAAAGCCGATTCATATTGATACCGCAGCACATTCCTATCATTTGGTGCAATTGCATCAAACATGGCATGTGCCACATTGACAATCTTGCACTTAGAATACATGTCAATCAAAGCATTAGTCACCATAAGATCATCCTCTAGATCATTCCCATCTACACCTAAGAACACATCTGAATATCTTATGACATAGCAATGTGTCTCCTTCCGATACAACAAGGCTCCTACTGTAGCACAACCAGAAAGAAGTGACACAAGGGTGACAGCATTTGGCTTCGAACTACAAGACTGCATTTGCCTAAATACATCCAAGGCTTCGTATCTTACAATAATAGAAATTGGGTGGAGCTACACAAGAGATCAATTTGCTTTCACAAAATTCTCATGTCTAGCTTCAGTGGTTATTTGCTGTGGATCTTCGAGCATTTTTTGCTGATGTCATTGATTCAATTCACCTTATGCAGCATTCGTCGGAAATTGCACTCCAATTTTGGTTTACTGTAAGCTCTTTACTCAAGTTTGCTTATGTTTAAACTTTTGGTACTACTTGCTGCTTTGTTGTGTTTCTCTGACAACGGTTGCTTATGTAAAACAGTTTTCCCAAGTTCCTCGTCCTCCAGTGCTACCAGGTCCAGCCCCCAACAGTACAATTAGTATTTTGTTTCAACATCTAGTTAGGTTTGTTCAGAACTGCTAAGGTCAAATGCTGATTATTTAGTAATTTCTGTGCAAATTCAAACAAATGTTTTGGAGATGGGCTGGTACTGTACATGAAAATCCAATCCTATATGGGCACAATATTAATACATTACTCCTTTGTTAACAGTGCTACTTGGACTTGATTTTATGTTGTTGAAAATTGAGGTTTGAGTAGCGTCCATTTCTGTTTGGGCCCAAAAAACCCAGCGTGTTTTACTAATTTGGGCCTAAGTATCAGCTGCTTAGCTGGCAAATTACTAGTGCCTCCAATTAACTGTGGGGGTGGTTTGATGGGGGAGGTCCCCCTCCCCCACCCTTCAAACCCATTTCCTCCGTTTCTTTTCATTTTTAATTTTAAATTTAAAATATAAAACTAAATTCAAAATTTTTAATGCAATACAAAATCTAAAATACATTTTTTTATGTTATATTATAATATTATAATATATTTTTTTAGGATATTATAATATTCTTTTTTAATTGTTAAAACTTTTTATATAAAATTATAAATAAAAAATAAAAATAATGCAGTATATATATTGGAGGAAATGGGGGCAAAGTTTGCCTCCACCCCCACCCTCACCCCCAAAATCCATTTGGGGGCAAAAATTGCCCCCAAAACCTCATGGGGATGGGGCACCCATGGGGATTTGCCCATCCCTAATGAAAAGTGAGTCTTCGGTTTTAGGCTCAAAATAATAAATGTATTGTTCAAGAAACTGAAACAAATCTAACTTAATCATTACACATTTTGATGGTTAAAGTAAGCATCATAATTATGATGATTGATGACTATACGAGCATTCCTCGAATGACTCTAGCAACTCCGTTGAAGAGTCTGATTGAATCTCTCTAATGGAGTTATGCTGAGGAGAAGAAGAAAAGAAAGGCTTAGGAGGCATTTGCAAATCATCAATGCGACCTTCCAACATTTCCACAACTTTGGTTATTGAGGGACGATGTGCTGCCTCCACTTGAATGCACCATAACCCAATTATGCATAATTTTCTTGCTATCACAACTTCAATTTCACTCACATCAGGAAGCTCCATGTCTTCTCCTTTAGTTATTTGATCATATACCCATGAAGGGAAATATGCCTTGCTTGAACGAGTTGCCTTTGCATAAGAATTCCTTCTTCCTCCGGCCATTTCCAACAACAACATCCCAAAACTATAAACATCTGACTTGCAAGAAACCGCACCGAAATTCCTAGAAATCAACTCTGGAGCTATGTACCCTATTGTTCCTCTCAAGGCACTAACACTTACAAAATCATTTTCCTTCGGATAAAATTTCGCTAGGCCAAAATCTGCAACTTTTGGAATGAAATTGCAGTCTAGCAGGATATTGTGAGGCTTAATGTCAAAATGAAGAATGCACATATCACATCCATTGTGGAGGTATTCGATCCCACGAGCAGTTCCTAAAGCAATTTCTTGAAGTTTCTCCCAACTAAAGGATTCACCGGTACCTTTCTTTGAGAAGATATGCCTATCGAGAGATCCATTAGGCATATATTCGTATACAAGTGAACGTTTCGATCCTTCGGAACAGAATCCCAATAATCGTACTACATTGGCATGGTGAATTCTACCGATTGTAGAGACTTCATTGATGAATTCTTCCCCACTGAAGCTAGAGTTCTCTAGCACCTTAACAGCAATTGAGCTACCATCGCTAAGCTGTCCTTTATAAACCGAGCCAAATCCACCTTGGCCTAATTTGTCTCTGAAGTGGTTAGTTATTGCAATGATCTCAATATAAGAGTATCTTTTAGGCATCCAAGATTGCTGTTTGTACAGAAATTTCTCCACGTTATCGACTGTCTTCCCTGTTGTTCTATACTTGTGGAGCAGAAACACAATCAAACCAATCGGAATAACAATGAATCGAGAAATTAAACACAGCACTGCAAGCCCAGAAAAAATAGAGTTAATTCCAGGTACTTAATATTAGTCTGCACAACATGTAAGAACAGAAATTACAGAGTGAGAAATCATACCCAGCAGAAATGTCACAAGGGATGAAAAGATAATTGATAATACAGCAGAACCGTAAGGTCCGTAACCTGTATATAAGTGCACAAGAAAAATAATTTAAGGCATTTAAAGATAAATATCCTGGAGTGATTCAGCAAATAATTAAGCTTAGTTACTTACTAGTTTCATAGCAATAATAAGAATCTGTTGAAGCTAAACATGAATCACCAGCAGCAAAACAATCCCTGCACTGAACTGACCATCCGAGATCGAAACCTGATTTGAGCAAGTTCCGGATTGTTTCATAAGAAGGATATTCCACACCTGCATCAAGTGTGGGAACCATTGATAAGAAAAAGCATGGTTCTGGAAGAAGAGATATCGCGTTGCCTCCAGAAATAACATAAACAAATGACTGATCTCCACTCAAACAAGGAACTTTTCTATAACCCGTATCGCTGATATTCCTAGAGCAATTCACGAAACTGGCAGTTTTCTGGGGTGTATCGACATGTCCACTGTAACGAATATCATTATCTCTTACATCCATTGGAAGAGATTTGTATGGAAGGCTGCAGCTTCCACTGGCTAAGTTAACATCAACAACACGGATGATCTGTTCACTGTAAGAAATTTTCTTCACATAGTACTTTCCTGAATGGAATTCCAGGATGGTTTTGTTGCTTTGGCAAGAAAGTTCGTAGTCTGGATCACCACATCCTGCTGGATCGCTATTCAGGCGAAAAGGGTAGCTTATATTTTTGATATCTCCACATGAAGAAGAACAGACTACTTGTTGAAGTTTTCTTGCTTGTGTTTCAGTGACAAATAGAAAGCTCAATAGAGAAAAAAGAATGAAAGTTGAGAAATTTGATGATTCTTCCCTCCCCATGGTTCCTTCTCTCCAGGAATGGAAAATATGCTCTAAATCAAATTAATCATATAAAAAATCGTACATCAAGTAAAACACAGATCATGAAGTCTTTTCCCACGTTATCGACTGTCTTCCTTGTTGCAGCCAGCATGAGAGAAATTCACTTAGGGGCTGTTTGTTTTTTCCGATATAAGACTTATTGTCTCTTATCAGTTTGTTTGTTTTTCCAACTTATATCTTAAATTAAGATAAATCAGTTTGTTTATTTTTCCAACTTATATCTTATTTTAAGATATATACGTCTTTTAGAAAAAATAAAATTTTTTGATTTTTATCTTATTAAAAAAGTGCTATAGTAGAGTTTTTTTTTAGTAAATTTCCATAAATGTCTATAAATGTCATATAACAATTCATACATTTACAATTTTATCCGCACGTAATAAAACCTTTAAAATCAATTTTCTAAAAATTTCCAATTTTGAAGAAATTATAACACAATCTAATCAATTTTACATTTATAATAAGTCATCCAAAATGAAAAAAAAAACGAACATATCATAGTATCTTTATTTATAAGACTTATCCATATATCTAAAAAATTAAGGTATTATAAGAATTTAGATAAAAAAACAAACAGCCCCTAGTCTGTAGAATTTTATAAATTTGATAATCATGCAATGTAAAATTTCCGGAGGTCATGAAGTCAGATAAAGTCCACATCTTTGATGCATTTGATGCACTTGCTTTCACACTAAAAAATACAACTTCTAATTTCTAACTTTGACTTGTGAACATATCAAGGATGGATTGCATTGGTGGTGGTGGGAGATGATCGATCTATTTTTATATATGTTTTAGGTCCCTATTTTCTATTATTTGTGTTTTGTTTTCTGCTAAAATTAGATATTTTATATGTTTGTTGAGCATGTGTAGGTCACATTCCTTAGATGAGATGTTTGATGTTACTTTTAAAGAAAAGAGCTTAAACAATAAGAAAAAGGGTAAAACTGTCAACAACCTCGACATAGGTCGTTATCCTTCAAGTATTGTATTCCAGATCGTACTTATAGAATGTAATCTTGCAAGGTCACGACAGACCCCTAACATAGAATGGTGTCGGCTTTTTAAAAAAAAATGTTGACCTGTAGCTTAACTCTTTTGACTGACATTGATTGCAAAAGTTAGCAAAAAGAAAAGTCCAGACTCCAGGCTGGCTGGCCTATTGATGTAAATGAGAGTTATTATCTTGTGGGATTGCAACTCTTAACCAAAAAGCACTTGTAATTTGTAACTCATAAAACCTTCCAAACTCCCACTTTTGCTTTTTGCGCAAAAAAAAAAAAAAAAGCACTTCTTCGTTTCCCTCTTCGTTTTCCAAACACTCTTCGTTTCTCTCTCTGATCACTCTCCATGTCCCATGTGCTGTTTATTACAATCCTCTCCCTTGTTTTACCTTACACAGAAGCCAAAAGCACTTCTGATGGAAACACTACAAGTGAATTCTGTCCACTACCAACAAGATGCACCCCACAAGGTCCAAATATCAGATTTCCCTTCAGACTCAAAACACAACCTGCCTTTTGTGGCCTTGAAGGTTTTGAACTATCATGCTTCAACAACAATACTCTCTTACAGTTTCCTTCTTCTACCAATAATAGTTACTATGTCCAAGAAATTTCATATGTTGACAGCACTGTTACCATTATGGATGTTAATGACACCACATGCCCATTACAAAGCCTTCTTTCTCTCAATCTCGCCAACTCTAAATTTTACCTACAAGGCGGCAATTACATCGTGGTAGTGAAGTGCAATGAGAAGATTAATACAACTACCCGTGATAGAGATCAAGCAGTGAGACCGTTTGATTTTTGGAGTTATACAAAGCAAGTAGTGGGACCAATTGATTGTATGAGTGATGATAAAGTTTTTGTTTATGTAGTCTCTTCTATGGCCTCCATGGATATGATGCCTTCAACTTGTAGAACATCACAGACAGTTCCGATTATGGGCTACGGAAATGAGTTTCAGAATACTGTCATGGAAATTTTGAGGACAAGAAGGATTGTTGTTGATTGGAAAGCTCCTGATGGATGCATTGACTGTGAAAAACATGGGAATTTTTGTGGGTTCAACTTTACAATCAATTCAACTGCCTGCTTTAAACAAAAAGGTATGTAACAAAGACACAGTTGAAATTTCATTTATCGCAGTGCTGTAGTTTTATGCAGACATCAATCGATCTTCATATTTTGTATTGTCTAATCATTTAACCAAATTAACTTTTTAGTATTTTCTTTTTGTTAATTCATTTGCAGATTCTCTTGGTCCTAAAGTTCCAATTTCAGTAATCATAGGCACAAGTGCTGGAGGAACCATCTTCTTTACACTTGTCGTGCTTGTGATCTACAGATCAAGGAAATCCGACAAGGGAAAAGAAACTCAACAAAAAGTAGAGAAGTTCCTAGAAGACTACAAGATTCTCAACCCAGCAAGATATACTTACGGCGATCTTAAGAAAATAACCAAAAAATTTAAGCACAAACTGGGCCAAGGAGGCTATGGAAGTGTATATAAAGGAAAACTCTCCAATGGAATTCCTGTTGCCGTGAAGGTTTTCGAAGGTTCAGAAGGGAATGGACATGAATTCATCAATGAAGTGGCGACTATAGGTAGAATACACCATTTTAACATTGTTCGACTTCTAGGATTCTGCTCAGAAGGCACTCGGCGGGCTATCATTTATGAGTTCATGCTTAATGGATCGCTTGAGAAGTTCATCTTTTGTGAGAAAAACAAATCAACTCATCGGCATTTGAGTTGGGAGAAGTTGCAAAAGATTTCAATTGGGGTTGCTCGTGGAATCGACTACTTGCATCGAGGATGCAAGCAGAGAATCCTTCATTTTGACATCAAACCTCACAACATATTACTTGATCATAATTTTCAGCCAAAGATTTCGGATTTCGGGATGGCCAAGCTATGCTCAAAGGAGAAAAGTGTAGTATCTATGACAGCTGTAAGAGGAACTGATGGCTATATTGCACCTGAGTTATACTCCAGGAACTTTGGAGAGGTTTCTTACAAGTCAGATGTTTTTAGCTATGGAATGATGTTGTTAGAGATGGGTGGATGCAAAAAGAACACTCATGTTACGACTGAAAATCAAAGCCAAGTTCATCTTCCTGAGTGGATTTACGACAGAACGAGTCTAGGAAGCGAGACAAGTTTAGGAATTGAAGAAGATGGAGATGAGGAAATTGCAAAGAAGCTAGCAATTGTGGGACTTTGGTGCATTCAGTGGAATCCTGCAGATAGGCCTTCCATGACTATGGTGATACAAATGCTTGAAGATGACTTACAAAGCCTGGAGATACCTCCCAAGCCCTTTGTTTCTTCAGATGTTGAAATGGGTAAGGTTTCATAGATATCAAAGAAAATAATTGATTCAAATACTAGCTAAGTATATTTAAATACAAGTCATCATATGTTGCTTTTGACAAGAGCACTTGAATCAATTTCAATTACTCAATTAAATACCATAATGTTGTCCAACTAAGTAAATGCACCTTTGCTGTCCAAGTCCAATTACATTGATGTTAGTCCCGGTATACATTGGGCATGTCAATGTAAACTGATCAATATGAGTTTAACTAAATACTGATTAATGTTGACAAGTTACCATAAAATTCCAGCAGGGGTTTCTCAACATCAAAGAGCAAAATAAAAGAAACTATTAGAGCTACATTTAAGTTTTTGAGCAGTAAACAATTGAGAATGTAGCACCAATATCGATCAGGGTTAAATGAGAATCGATTAAATTGTTAACTACAACATTGAACCAAAAGAAAGTTCATTATTATTTGTACTAATTCTATAATGAATTCTTGTAAAAAGCATAGCATAATTGATTTCTGATCAATCGCAGCCATCAGTTTCAGGAATGCACATAAAATTTGAAATCAAGCTCTAGCACTAGGACTAGAAATCTTATCAATTAAGTCCAAACTAATAATACGAAACACAAAATTTCAACGATTGGAAGATTAGGAGGTGTCGATCTTGTTGCATTCTTTTTCATTTTAAAAATTTTTAATGTTACAGTATTTTGTTCAGTTCTATAGACGAAGCTCCATGTTTCTTCAGCTGGGTAAAAGTTTAATTAACGGTCTGGGTTTCTAGATCGTTGAGGTGCTGTCTCCGGGCCCGGACCGTGGAGGAGCAGTTTTAAAACCCAGGTCGCGAAGGCGCCAAGGTGTTAGCCTTCGCGACCTTCAAACACGTATCGCTGAGGTCCTCAAGTGGTTGGTACAGTGCATTGCCGTCTTCATTTACGGATGTGTGGCCGGTGAATGGTGGAAGGTTAGATGAAAAAAATGGTGAGGTCAGAAAACGTTTGGTCTGTAAAAAAATAAAATAACAATATTTGGGTTGCCTGGTTTGAGTGGGTGTATCACTGTATTGTCGGTTAGTGTTAGTCATAACTTATAAGTAACAGTGTTATTAATTAAAATAAATTAAATTGTTTTAAATTTTAAAAATATATATGTGTTTTAAAAAAAAAACCATGTGTATATATCACTGTTATATTGTTTATGAGGAGTAAAGTATAATTTTACCCCTATACGGTTAATGTTGACTTACAGAATTTGATTAAAATGATTAATTTGATACTTGAGAAAAATATGATAACTAATTTGATCATTTTTGAAAAAGTTCCAAACTATTTGGAATTTTAAGAAAAGTCCGAGACCTAATCGATAATTGCCTTAACTTTTATTTCCAGGTAAACAATTTATGTCTTTCTCTTAACTATTTGTCAAACATTAGTAATGCTGTTAAATTCATGTGGTTTCTATCAGAGCATTCAACAATTCTCCCAATTTCTGCCACCAAATTGTAATTAATTAATTACAATAAGATGGCTTTATTATTATTGATATTAGAATGGAATTTAATTAATAATATATTAGAATGGAATGTAATTATTTAATTAATAATATCTTAAACATTATATTTTATCAAAACAAATTTTTTTTAATATTATATAATATTAGAATGGAATACCATGCAGGAATCTACGAAATCTATATTATATATGTAATATGTGTACAATTGTACAAGATTTAAATGACGTCCTTGGACCTTGGTTGTAATTAAATTGATTTAATAATATTCATTACAACCCAACTAAAAAAAAAAAGTGGAGAAAGAAAATTGAGGTATGAACAGCATCCACCTACGTGTTTTACAAATTGGGGCCTAAGTATTAAGTCTATTGACTTCTGATAAAGATGATAGGAGAAGTGGTGCCTAATTGAAAAGAAGACACACCTTTCTCTTTAATTATTTGGGATTGGCTGGCATTTGTTGCTTTGAAATCTTGATGAGGATGACAAATTGACAACACTGAGAGGACAGAGGGGCCTCCAAAATAAATAAATGTGAGGATGATGTCCTGCTTTATTGATGAGAATGACCAGTACTGAGAAGACATAGAGACCTTCACAAAAAGAAAAAGTGAGAAATAATTTAGATGAGGATGTTTCTATTGCTACATTTGTTGTATTCCATCTAAACAAATAATTGTTGAGGCTACTTCTGTTTAAAATTCTGAGTTTTTATTTTATTTTCTAATGTTGAAAATGGAAACATCAATGTTTTATCTGATGGGCCTGATTATAGTAGTCAACTACTGCTGTAATGGGCCTGATTACAGGATTTTATCGAAATGGGCTAACCCAATAGTAGTGTATTAACCTAGAAATCCCTCCCGAGGAATGAATATATTTACTTATATATATATAAATATATATATATATATATATATATATATATATATATATATTAATTGTAATCAGCATCGATTATCATTTTCTGATTTTCTTCTCATGGCCACTAGAAGTTGGGACATTTCAAGATGAATGAGAAAGTCATATTAGGCTATGGTTTGAAAGACCAATTATTTGCTAGGTGAGGAATGAGTAATGTTAATATAAAACATAGAATCTCTACTAATTGCAATATAATCGAGAAAAAAAGTCTTTTCCACAAAGATATGATGAATGTCATCTTGACAGTTCATAGTCTTAAATTTTGGACAGTCCTCCACAGATAGTTGAGTCAAGGAAGGGAATTCAACTGAATTTCTGGAACCGAATTATGCGAGTTTCATAAGACCTGTCATCTGACTTCAACATAAAAAACTTGATGAGCTGCAATGTTTAGCAGACTATACTGAAGAATCTACCAACACCGACTGTTTAATTACTATAAGGATCAGTGAAATCTTCTCTTTCCTGTAAAATGGCAAGAATTGTAGATGTTAATTACTTTACAAAATCTCATTGATATATGTATGAGAATTTCAATAATAGATACCGCTTTTCCATGTTTTGTTGAATGGTTGTATTCACGCCAACTTCCCAACTTTATTCAATCGCTTTCCAATTTAATTCAAGTTTGTTCAACTTTGGTGTGCTCGTGACTCCTTTACAGAAAATCTTCATCTTGGGGCATTGATTCACAACTAAACTTTCTAAAATTGGAAAGTTTAAAATGTGATTCATAGAGCAGAAACTTGCAAGACTTTGTAAATACACAAGTGACAAACTCTTCAATTTTCTGAAAATAATCTCTTCAGGTACAGCTCCCTCGCTTGCTACCACTTCTGTCAGCATTTTGAGGTCAAATACTTCCACCAGTGGCAAGACCAGCTCCAAATACTGGTGGATGGGTGGCAATGGAAACAATGTCTACATTGCCACAGGAAACCTCTATTCTGCTCCACATCACATACAGCAATGCCAAGAGGTATAAAACAATCAAACAACACCAAGAAGCCTGGACAAGTGTATCGAACCTGAAAACCACTCAAACTCCATCCTGGCACTTGACATAAACACTGGCAAAATCAAGCAGTACAAACAGTTAGGAGGCTATGATGGATGGTTTGGAGCATGTAACTGGCATTTAAATCCTAATTGCCCTCCTGGACCTAGCCCAGATGCTGATTTTGCAGAAGCACCAATGATGCTTAGCATATATGTAAACAGAATCAAGCATGTTATAGTAGCTGCTTTTCAAAAAAGTGGTTTTGCCTGGGCGTTAGATAGCGATAATGGAAGCCTAGTCTGGTCTATGGTGAGTTTAGTCCTACAAAAATTACTTGAATTCAATGAACTCTTTTCTTTCACTAGTTAATAGCAAACAAAATTGCCGTGATGTTATTCTTTTTGAACCCAAGATTGCCTAGCTAAAAGGATTTTCCAATGTAGGAGGCTGGACCAGGTGGCTTAGGTGGAGGGGCTATGTGAAGCCAAGGATGAGAGAAGGATATACACCAACATCGCCAACAGCCAACAAAAGAACTTCACTCTAAAGCCATCCAAGAACACCAAAATTGCTGGTGGATGGATGGCAATGGATGCTAGAAACGGCAATGTCCTCTGGTCCACCACATATGTGATGACATAATTCTTTAGCAAATAAATCACAAATCCTAATCTTTCTTCCGAATTGAACATATGAAAAATTCTATGCCTACTACAAGACATTATGTACTTGTAACCCAAGACATGATCAAGGCAACTTGTCTTCCAATTACAACTTGATCACGAAGCCTAAAAGCAAAACTTGTAACAAGATAGCAAAACGTGTTTGGGCACGTCACCCACTTTGGCTTACGTGGTATGACACTTCACCGTCTCCTCTTTCACTAACGTGTCATACCATACAATTTAGTTGACAACCTTTGCGGACGTATCTGGGCATGTCACCCACTTTAACAGACATGACCTAGCACGTTACCCGCAATTTCACAAACGTGTCATTCAGGTCTCCATTCCGATGATGTATCAGAGCATATCATTCCAGTTAACTAACATATTAGAACACGTGACCATACTCTTGCTAATGTACCGGTGCACATCAGCTAAATGTGATGACATGCTCAGACATATCATACCATTTAACTTAAGTGTTATAACATGTCATCATTTCATTTGGCTTTCCCGGGCACGTCACTGATGTTGCTGACGTGCCATGACACGTCATCTTCTTCTTTTAACACGCATCCCCTTCTTCGAAAAACCAGTCTCAATTTTTTCATTCTCTACAGAGCCTCAAAAACCCTAAAACATCACCAACACACACTCTCTTCATTCCTCAGAATCAATCCACTAAACCCAACACCACCAATTTTTTGTTGAATCCAACTTGTTCGTTTTGTTCTCATCTTCTTCAGAACAGCAACAGAGAAAAGGACAACATAGACTTGAGCCAGTACCCACCTCGATCATGGAAAATCTACGCTGGCTGACCGGCTCTTGGAGCTCACTGGGACTATCAGAAGAGGGCATGGGCAGCCCCAGTATCCTGATAAGTTGCAGGTAAAAATGTGTTCTTTACATATTGAAAAAAAATTGATAAAAGAATAGTTGTTTATGTGATCTTTTGAATGAAATGGGCAGTGGGTATTTGTAAAAATTCTGCCTTGTTTGAAGTGGTAGTGGTGTTGTTGACTAGCTGGGGATAAAATCAATATTTGATGAGGAATGTTGTTTCAGTGTCAAATTTTCAGTATTCTGTTTCAAGTCAATATAAATGTTCACTTGGATTGAAGGTGGACATGCATATTTCAGTTGATCAATCTATGGGAAATTAATTGGTGATAACTATTTATCTATAGTTTAAGTGATGAGCAAACATTCAGCCAAAATACAGAAGAATAAGAAAACAGTCATGATTTTTTGAATTTTATAGGAGAGGTTTTTAATTTCTTGTATGAAGTTCAAAAGGAAAGAGTTATTTCTACTGCAGAGGGCATTTCCTGGGAAAAACTTTTATTACATTTCGTTTTCTTTGAACTGCTTATGTTTACTGTTAGCTACGTGATCTTAGAAATGTAAATCCAGTTAGCTACTTGATTGGCTTGAGATACTGGACTTTAAAAGTCCTTCAATTGATGAGAACCTTACTGTTTGTTGTTGCAATCTTCTCTCTTATGCTTTATCTTCTTTCCCTTGGAATGGCAATGATATTGCCTCAGGAGAATTATAAGACTGATGTTATTCATGACCATTTGTGCTTGAAAATTGAAAATTCTGTATGTGAACTTCTGCATTTATTCATTATTACTTGTACTATTCAGTGCTCAATTTCTGGTATTGCTTTCCAACTTTATGATCAAGTCATCTTATTGAATTTCAAAAGACCATACTTAAAATACTTTTCATCAAAAGAAGTTCTCTTGATAGTGAAGGCATATAAGAAGTTCTAGAAACATTAGACTGTGTAAACAATCAGTTTTTACTAATGTAGTAAAATTGATGGTCTTTTTACTGCCAGAGCA
This sequence comes from Dipteronia sinensis, assembly GCA_033220585.1. Lineage (NCBI taxonomy): Eukaryota > Viridiplantae > Streptophyta > Magnoliopsida > Sapindales > Sapindaceae > Dipteronia > Dipteronia sinensis. The sequence goes on along the minus strand of CM065637.1, from coordinate 78,313,066 downwards.
AAGTTTAGTTTAGATCAAAAATCAGATGACATTTGAAAAATATGATCCAAGTTTATGTTATTTGTTTCTTCAGGTAATTATTATGACTTGTTGATATGCGATAATGGAAATAGGGGACCTATGATCCAAGGGATCTAGATCACGATGATCGCACCCACAAGTGGGATACTGTAAGTTTTTTCGAGAGACAATGATGTTATGCATACATAATTTTGCTCACAAATCACAATTAGCATTTTATCTCAAGCAAAGCAATTATAAAACTAAGATAGCTAAGAACGGAAACTGTAATTGTAGGGGGCCGGACCTGGTGGTCTTGGAGGAGGGTAAAGTTGGGGAGCAGCCACCGATGAAAAGAGGATCTATAAGTTGGTGAAGTTGGAAGGCAAGAATTTCACTCTCAACCCATCAAACAAGACCACAAACTCTGGTGGGTGGGTGGCAATGGTATTTGGTGCCGGTCTTGCCTGATGGAAGTATTTGACTGCAAAATGCGTTCTCAGAACACATGGGGATCCTGCACTCCAACTCTGCTGAAATTTTAGCGATCCATAGGGCAGTGTCCTTGTGTGCTGAGTTGACAAGTCTTATTGGCAAGGAAATTGATATCATTAGCGATTCCAAAGTGGCGGTTTCATGGATCAATTCAGAGGGATTTGGCAGCCTGAATCATGTGAATTTAATGTATGACATCCGTAGTCTTCTGAATTATGTAGGTAATACTGGGGTCATTTTCAGCTCAAGAGCAAGTAACACTTTCGCAGATAACTTAGCTAAAAAGGAGTCAGCTATGGAGGGCGAAGGTCTGATCTGGGACATACATTGATTTGTTTGTTTCCTCTCTGAGATCTGTCCAGCCTCTGTTTTGTTTGCTCGGGTGGCTGCTGTTTGCTTAGTTGTGTTTTTTTCTTTTGGCTTGGTTCTCAGCAGCCTATTGTAAGTTTGGTTTCTTCTAATAATATTTGCAGTCCAAAAAAAAAAAAAAGTGGTAGCAAACGAGGGAGCTGTACCTGAAGAGATTATTTTCAGAAAATTGAAGAGTTTGTCACTTGTGTATTTACAAAGTCTTGCAAGTTTCTGCTCTGTGAATCACATTTTAAAACTTTCCAATTTTAGAAAGTTTAGTTGTGAATGAATGCCCCAAGATGAAGATTTTCTCTAAAGGAGTCACGAGCGCACCAAAGTTGAACAAAGTTGGGAAGTTGGCGTGAATACAACCATTCAACAAAACACGGAAAAGAGGTATCTATTATTGAAATTCTCATACATATATCAATGAGATTTTGTAAAGTAACTAACATCTACAATTCTTGCTCATTTACAGATTGCCTAGAAGAGAAGATTCCACTGATCCTTCAACTAATTAAACAGTCGGAGTTGGCAGATTCTTCAATATAGTATGCTAAACATTGCAGCTCATCAAGTTATTTATGTTGAAGTCAGATGACAGATAGGTGGGGATGCAATTCTGTTTCTATCTTAATTGTTCTACTTTAGTTTTTTCCTTCATAATGATGTTGCTACAGCACTTGTGTTTTCTTTGATTTGATCATCTAAAGATTGAATGATGGCAGGTTGCTTTCGATTTTCAAGCTGTTCCATTGGTGCTTGGCTACAATTTACTGACAGTGCTTGCATTGGTTTGAAATTGTATGATTATGTTAATGATTATTAATTTATTTACATATGCAGAATAAATGCAGTCTTAAGGATCCAGAGCAGTGAGTCCCAAGTCATTGTCTGCAAATTAGACTTTGAGACTGGCGAAGTCCTGTGGAAAACCTTCATGCTGCCTGATAACAATGGCAGCAATCTGTTGATATTTATAGGAAAAGTGGATTTGCCTGGGCTCTGGATCGCGATAATGGCACTCTCGTGTGGGCTACCGTAAGTTTTTTCGAGCATAGACAGTGTTGTTATGTACATAAATTTACTCACAATTAGCATTTTATCACACTAATATCTAGGATTCTAGATGTTAAAACAAAAATAACTAACAATAGAAACTATAATTGTAGGAGGCCGGACCTGGTTGCCTTGGTTGGATGAGGGGGAAATTGGGGAGCAGCCACCGACGAAAGAGGATATATATATACAAATATTGCCAACTTAGAAGGCAAGAATTTCACTCTGAAACCATCAAACAATACCACATGCAAACTCTGGTGGGTGGGTGGCAATGGTATTTTGAGCTGGTCTTGCCACTGATTGAACCTCGCTCTTCGCCTTATGTATCAGACTAAATATGCCGTTCATAATTCTCCTACCAGATGTAGGAGAGAAATTAAAAATCAGTAAACCATGAATTTATTCATAATGCAATTAGATTTGTATTGATATTGTGATCATAATAGAATTTTCATGTGTGCTAATTGGTTACTAATAGTACCGACAGTGCTTTCATTGGTTCAACTATAATCAGTGGCTAGCTTTCAATCTGTAAATTTGCAAAATCAATATTGCATTTGCATTATGGATGGTTGCCTCTGTAGACAACATCAAACTGCATCGGTGTGTTTGTAGATTAGGATGTGGAAGCCGAGTGGGTTTTGTAATCTATAGCAATACGAAACGTCGTCGTTCCAATCATTGCTTTGATGAGCTGTTTTTTTGGAATGGGCTTCATTACAGGAGGATTTTTGTCAAAATGGGCTGACCTGATAATAATGGATTCTTATAATTTGGATGATCCACTAATCCTCTAATGTTTTTTTTTTTCAATGGAAAGACAAGACAAAAACATCAAACTTTTCAATTAACAGCAGTAACTATTAACAGCAGTAATGAGGATATGCATTTATTTACAACTGGGTAAAAGTGCATGACGTGGCCACACACGTGAACAAACATCGTTGACCAAAATTCGCCGAGAGAGAGAGAGAGAGAGGGACGACATGACCGGCACGTGAGCAATTTCTATGGAGTCTCAGCAGTCACCGCCATTTCAATGGCTCTACGATCTGGAAAAATGCACTTAAGGCAAATATGGTGGTTGAATTTGAGACGAACAAGGACAGATTTGCCTTCGTTAAATGGGACTCTTCTTCTTCCTCCTGCTTCTACTATTCTGCATATAGAAATGGACTACGATTACCAAATTATAATTAACAATGATCAAAATGAAGTTTCAGTGTGTTCAATAGTAATTTCACCTAATTAAATTAAGAGAATATTGCAATAGAAAACTCAAAAGCTTCCAAATCTTAAAAGAAGAAAAAACATTAGAGAATATGTTGTGTAATTCACAATATGAAATGAAGCTATATTGTATCGAATTGTAATTTACATCCTACTTTAGTCATCCTAGTACTCTATCAAGTATCAATGCTATCTAATCATAAAACTAAATTGGTGATTGTGGATCAGTGATAACAACGTTCATTCTATTTGATAATGTTTCAATGTTTAAAGTTTTAGTCACCATATGATATTAAAAAAAAAAATAAACAAGTTTATACAAATTGACTTTCAAAAATTAATATTGACTATTTATCACGATAGATCAAATTTAAGAACACTTGTATATAAATAAAACAACTTATATCACATCGATTTTTTTTTTTTGATATACCATGTGCAATGACGGCAATTCAAATATGGAACATTGTAAAACTGAACGAGTGTTCTTTCCACCAGTTCACGTCAAATTTAAAACATCTTAACTTGACTTGAATTTGAAGTGAGCTTCAAATTATTAAACAAAACCTTATAGATAATAGATTATAATTTCCTCTCAAAGAACAATTTCTCATCTAATTCTAAGGGAAGAAATTTTACCAAGAGAAGGTAAATGCCAGAGGAAGAAATATTACCAAGTTGTGGAGCTCTGGAGTTGAAACAGGTCTTTTAAATTGTAAATAGTTACAGTTGTTAAAAAGTTGGATGTTTTTGTCTTGTCTTTCCATTAAAAAAAATGCTCAAAATTATAAGAATCCATTATTATCAGGTCAGCCCATTTTGTCAAAAATCCTCCTGTAATCAAGCCCATTACAAAAAAAAAAAAAAACAGCTCATCAAATCAATAATTAGAACGACGAAGTTTCATATTGCTATAGAATATAAAATGAACAATTGTTGGGTACTGACCGGTCAGTACCCAAAATACTGACTTACCAATGGGAGTGCAACACATAGTCTTTTTTCTTTTACTTTTTACATTTATCTTATAAATTGGGTTACGTGTTGCACTCTCATTGATAAGATTAGTATTTTGGGTAATGACCGGTCAATACCTAAACATTGTTCATATAAAATCCACTCGTCTTCCGCATTGTAATCTACAAACACACACCATGCATTGATGTATTCAACGAAAACCAAAGCAGTTTGAAGTTACACGTACTATGATGTTGTCTACCCCATGATGCCTTGCATGTTTGATTTCTTGTTGATCATGGGCTGCTCTGTTAATTGGGTTTGATTAGCAAATGAAATCGTTAACTATTTTGTATGGGGAATCCAAATGAAGCTCTAAAGATTCTAGTTGAAACAAATTTACCCATTGAAAGCTAGCCACTGATTCTAGTTGAACCAATGCAAGCACTATCAGTACCATTAGAAACCAATTAGCACACATGACACTTCTATTATGTTCACAATATCAATAAAAATCCAAATGCATCATGACTAAATTTATGGTTTACGATTTTTAATCTCTCCTACATCCGAACAGCATATTTAGTCAGATACAGAAGGCGAAGAGCAAGGTTCCATCAGTGGCAAGACCAGATCCAAATACCATTGCCACCCACCCTCCAGAGTTTGCATGTGGTCTTATTTGATGGTTTGGGAGTGAAATTATTGCCTTCTAGGTCGGCAATATTTGTATGTATCCTCTTTCATCAGTGGCTGCTCCCCAATTTCCTCCTCCAACCAAGGCCACCAGGTCCGGCCTCCTACAATTACGGTTTCTATTGTTAGTTATTTTTTTTTAACATCTAGAATCCTAGATATTAGTGTGATGAAATGCTAATTGTGGGTAAAATTATTTGCATATCACCATTGTCTATTATCGCACTCCAGAGGCCAATCAAATCCACTTTTCCAATGAGTATACTTTTCCAACCAATCAATCAAATCAATTTATGGGCTGCTTCCTCAGATTGCTGCCGTTGTTATCAGGAAGCATGAAGGTTTTCAACAGGACTTCACCTGTCTCAACGTCTAATTTGCAGACAATGACTTGGGATTCATTCCTCTGGATATTTAAAACTGCATTTATTCTGCTCTGTATATGTAAATATATTAATAATCATTGACATAATCATACAATTTCGAAACAATGCAAGCACTCTCAGTAAATTGTAGCCAAGCACCAATGCAGCTAGAAAATCAAATCAAATCAATCTTAGATGATCAAATCAAAGAAAACACAAGTGCTGTAGCAACATCATTATGAAGGAAAAAACTAAAGAAGATAGAAACAGAATTGCATTCCCACCATATCTGTCATCTGACTTCAACATAAATAATTTGATGAGCTGCGATGTTTAGCAAACTATATTGAAGAATCTGCCAACTCCGTCTGTTTAATTAGTAGAAGGATCAGTGAAATCTTCTTTTCCAGGCAATCTGTAAAAGAGCAAGAATTGTAGATGTTAATTAATTTACAAAATCTCATTGATATATGTATGAGAATTTCAATAATAGATACCGCTTTTCCATGTTTTGTTGAATGGTTGTATTCACGCCAACTTCCCAACTTTGTTTAATTGCTTTCCAATTTAATTTAACTTTGTTCAACTTTTGTGTGCTCGTAACTCCTTTAGAGAAAATCTTAATCTTGGGGCATTCATTCACAACTAAACTTTCTAAAATTGGAAAATTTAAAATGTGATTCATAGAGCAGAAATTTGTAAGACTTTGTAAATACACAAGTGACAAACTCTTCACTTTTCTGAAAAGAATCTCTTCAGGTACAGCTCCCTCGTTTGCTACCACTTCTGTCAGCATTTTGCAGTCAAATACTTCCATCAGTGGCAAGACCAGCTCCAAATACCATTGCCACCCACCCACCAGAGTTTGTGGTCTGGTTTAATGGGTTGATAGTGAAATTCTTGCCTTCTAAGTTGGCAATATTTGTATAGATCCTCTTTTCATTAGTGGCTGCTCCCCAACTTCACCCTCCAACGCCACCAGGTCCGGCCTCCTACAATTACAGTCTCTGTTCTTAGTTATCTTAGTTTTATAATTGCTTTGCTTGAGATAAAATGCTAATTGTGAGCAAAATTATGTATGCATAACACCATAGTCTCTCAAAAAAACTTACAGTATCCCACTCGAGGGTGCCATCATCGCGATTCAGCCCTTGGATCATAGATCCCCTATTTCCATTATCACATATCAACAGCTCATAATAATTACCTGAAGAAACAAATGACATAACCTTGGATCTTTTTAATCTAAACTAAACTTTGCTCTAGCAGTAAAAAGGCAATCAATATTTACTACATTAGTAAAAACTGATTGTTTACACAGTCTAAAGTTTCTAGAACTTCTTCACTATCAAGAGAACTTCTTTTGATGAAAAGTAACTGAAGCATGGTCTTTTGAAATTCAATAAGATGACTTGATCATAAAGTTGGAAAGCAATACCAGAAATTGAGCACTTAATAGTACAAGTAGTAATGAATAAATGCAGAAGTTCACATACAGAATTTTCAGATTTCAAGCACAAATGGTCATGAATAACATCAGTCATATAATTCTTCTGAGGCAATATCATTGCCATTCCAAGGGAAAGAAGATAAAGCATAAGAGAGAAGATTGCAACAACAAACAGTAAGGCTCTCATCAGTTGAAGGAGTCTAAAAGTCCAGTATCTCAAGCAAATCAAGTAGCTAACTGGATTAACATTTCTAAAATCACGCAGCTAACAGTAAACATAAGCAGTTCAAAGGAAATGAAATGTAATAAAAGTTCTTCCCAGGAAATGCCCTCTGCAGTAGAAATAACTCTTTCCTTTTGAACTTCAAGCAAGAAATTAATAACCTCTCCTATAAAATTTAAAAAATCATGACTGTTTACTTATTCTTCCCTATTTAGGCTGAATGTTTGCTCATCACTTAAACTATAGATAAATAGTTATCACCAATTAATTTCCAATAGATTGATCATCTGAAATATGCTTGTCCACCTTCAATCCAAGTGAACATTTATATTGACTTGAAACAGAATACTGAAAATTTGACACTGAAACAACATTCCTCATCAAATATTGATTCAAGCAAGGCAGATTACAAATACCCATATCGTGCAAAATATCACATAAACAACAATTCTTTTATCAATTATATATATATATATATAAATATAAAGGAGACATTTTTACCTGCAACTTATTAGGCTGCCCATGCCCTCTTCTGATAGTCCCAGTGAGCTCCAGGATGTTGAAAGTTAAACTTTTACCTCCAGCTGCCACCTTCCAAAAGCTCTCCAACCAGCCATCTTCTCAACCTCCAACCACCATCTTCCCGAATCACTCAAACCAGCCACCTCCCAACTGCCAGTAAACAAACTGAAATCTGTTTGCATTTATTTTGTTTGTTTTTATCTCATCTTATTTCCCTATATAAAGGGATGAAGATTATGTTGTAAAGTGTGGAGTAGGGGTGTACGTTTTCGGTTTGGTTTGGGCTGAAGCTTAATGTCAAACCAAACCAATATGGATCGGTTTGATTATATTTCAACCCAAACCAAACCAATGTGATTTTTCAAACCGATTCAAACCAAACCAAAAACGGTCGGACTGGTTTGGATAGGTTTATTGGTTTATATTAGAACTCAATTTTTTTTTTTCGAACTATATTATAAAAAATATTTAAATAAAAAAAATATAACATAAAATATTATACATATATACACACGCATGTATATGTACCCTGATTAAAGATATGTTTTACAACACCTATGCTTTTGAAACCTTAAGACATCAATCAATCAGAAGAATTGTATCAAAACAAATAAATAAACCGTAAACGCTTAAAATAATCAGTAAAAGTTATTAAACCTAGACTGAATAGAAAACATAGGTGAGTTTTATATTTTAGTTTTACTTTTTTAAATATGTGGTTTTGTTTGGGTTGGTGAATTATTTCACTCAACTCAAACCGAACCACCTTTAATCGGTTTATCCAAAAGATAAACCGAACCACCCATTTTTTATATTTGTAATCGAACCAACCCAAACTTTATGGGTTGGGTTGGTCGATTTGGTTCGATTTAGCGGTTTTTTGCACACCCCTAGTGTGGAGTGGTGTAAATTGATCTAGTGAGAGAAATAAGAAGTGTTTGTAGTTTCTCCTTCTGTTGAGTGTTTGAAATCTCTCTCAGAGATGCACCACAAGTGACCTCAAACCATACCATCCCACCAACAGTGGTATTAGAGCCCAGGAGAGCCAGAAATTTGAAAAACAGAATCCAAAGCCGAATTTGCCCAGAAATCAAAGTGCTCGAAATTGTTATTTTAAAATACTAGTGTGTTCGTCTCATCGCCAGGGGTGCCCCGGTGAAAACGTCACCCAAATCGGAGCTCCATATTGGCCACACGCACCACCTGAGGTTGGAGAGTGCACGCACGCGCCGTCCACGAGCAGCCAGAGTTCCAACGCGTAGCAAACACGCGCCGGTTGTCTTCTTCACCCGATTTACAGGATCCGACCCGAAGTCCGATCCATTGACCCTACGTCCGACCCGACATCCAGTCCAGCAGACCCGACAACCGAGCCGAAGGTTCGACCCGAGATACGACCTGTGTTGCTGACGCGCTGCTGACGTCACTAACGACGTTACAAGGTTGGGATATTCCGTCCATAAAGAGAATATTCCGTTATCTTTTGGTTGACTTTTGCCAAAAGTTTGACCGCCCCTTTCAGACGCTTCTGAACTCGGTTTTTGACAAACCCGGACTGGTTTCCACGGTTTTGGACTATTCCGGACTCAACCGTGCACTCGGTGTTTGCAAATTTATACTTCAGATTAGTGTTCTAAGCACTTCAAGTCTCGATGGCCAACGGAAACGGGCAAGTTGTCATCCTAAAACTCACCAAAGACAACTATGACAATTGGGGCATACAAATGAGAGCTCTACTAGGTTCTCAAGATGTCATGGATATTGTGGAGGATGGATACACAGAACCCGCCTCCAAAGAAGCTAAAGGAGAATTGTCAGATGCTCAGACAACAACTTTCAAAGCCGATCGAAAGAAAGATTGTAAAGCAAAGTCCATAATCTATCAAGGACTAGACGAGGCAACATTCGAGATCATAGCATCCTGTAAGTCGTCGAAAGAAGTCTAGGACACTCTTTACAAGACTTACAAAGGTGCTGACAAAGTGAAGAAAATCTGTCTTCAAACTCTACGAGGTGAGTTCGAATCCCTACGGATGAAATCTAATGAATCTATTGCTGAGTTCTATACACGAGTTATGGTCGTTGAGAATCAGCTGAGAAGAAATGGAGAAACTCTTATCGACATGAGAATTTCAGAGAAAATTTTACTATCATTGGATCCAAAGTTTGACTTTATAGTGGTGGCCCTGGAAGAAAAAAAATATCTGGAGACGATGTCTGTTGAAGAATTAGTGGGTTCATTGCAATCCCATGAGCAGAAAGTCACAAGAAAAAGTGACGACAAAGTATTGGAGCAAGATCTCTAGTCATAGCTCTCCCTCAATGAAAAAAGATACGAGCAAGGGGGAACCTTACAACAAGGAAGAGAACGAGGTAGAGGATCTTGTGGAAGAGGTTCTGGAAATGCCGAAACCAGAGGTTAAGGCAGAAGAGGACAAGACGCAATTAGAGGAGGACGTGGACAACAGAACTATGTCCCACGAGGAAGAGGACGCGGAAGAAGAGGCTGTTACAACAACCGTCCGAACGTTGACAAAGAAATGTTCAATGTTATAACTGCCACAAATATGGCCACTATAGCAACGAGTGCAGAGGTAGCCTAAATCAGTTTTCCCTATGGCATATAGATCAGGTTTGTTTTCATTTTTAGACTATAATTGGAATGTGCATTATATTGTTTAGAGAGCAGGATAATGCTCATACTCTCTCGGGTTTTACTAGAGCTGATCTGAGTTACAGCTAAGTTTGAGAGAGCAGCATGAATTTTCATCTAAGTTAGATGGTTTGAAAGACATCACTGAAAGAAGAGGCAACTTTTCCAATCTGCTTTTGAGCTAGGAAAAGACATCACACACAAATATTCTTTTTTATTGGAAAGAACCGTACCAAACAAGTGACCCATCAGAGGCTTTAACTGCAGAGAGGTTTCCATTCCAGCTTGGAAAATAAATGGTGTCATTGAAAATTGACGGTGTCACACTTATGTCACCTCCTGCATAGAATTTTCACTTCAGATGGAGTTGGACACGGTTTCGGGGCTGACCTTTTTCTCCTTGTTTGCATATCTCCTGTTATACAAGTGTACACCATGGTTTGGCCAGTTTTGTGCAGCCTACTTTGTATCAATTTACCATTGGAATAAAACATCAAATTTAAAGCTATGTTTATTTTCCCTTTAGAGAGTGGTGTGTGTCTGTATGTGTCTGAGAGAGAGAGAGATAGAGATAGAGAGAGAGAGAGAGAGAGAGAGAGAGAGAGAGAGAGATTACTTCAGAATCTGTAGTAGCTGTGAAAGTGAGCAGACAAAAAATGCTAAGGAGAAGAACAGAGAGATTGTTGTAGCATCCAGGAACTGCCATTGAAGTAGATCCTTTAAAGGTTTCCTGAAAGTGCAAAGACTTACTATTCTTAGGGGTCGTTTGTTTTTTTATCTGAAGACTGAGCAGTCTTGAATTTTTCTGAAGACCGAATAGGGACTGAAATCTGAACTTGAATGACATAGAAATAAACTCAATTTTTACATAGAAAAGAAAGGTTTTTTTTATTAAAAAAATAAAAAGGGCAGCAGAAAAACTCACACAAAACACTCTAAAAGAATAAAATAGAAATACATCACCCTAATACCATAATAAAGTATTGATATTAAATATCAATATGAGAAGTGATTATGGTTATTTTTTACTTTTAAAGCTATTTAAAATAAGCAATGTATTAAAATAACGATTTCTGTACAATATATAATTATGATGAAATTGAAAATATGTTATATATGGGGGATAGTATCGGAAGAAAAGAATTTGTATTGCATTTAATGCAATTCAGTGATTTGCAATTAAGTGAAAAGTCAAGATTTTTTACTTTTTATTTTAAGTTGTTTTTTTTTGGTATTTTTAATCTGATTAAAACATATAAAGTGATTTAGTGGCTCTCAACTTATTATTACTTTGGCTTAGAGAACACAAAATCTGGATTTATTTAATTTAGATTGGTTCTATTTGCACCTATTAAACTATTGCTTAAGTCTGCAGGGATTGTATCCCATATATAATTTTGTTTGCAGCTTCTTGAAAAGTTTAATTAAGAAAACTTTCAATTATGGTATTTTAATTGAAAATTTTCTGTTTCTGAGCTACAAGAAGGCTTCTCTCTGCAACATTTTATGGAACTTCACCTTTTCATTTAGTAATTGAAATAGAGAATTGTGCCTTAGGGGACAATGACTTAAGACTCAATACTTTGGGTCCTTACAAAATACATTATGTTAGGTAAGTAAATTGATATTATTTAATACGGATGGTAACCGAGTATTATAGTACATAGTAACCAAATGCGTAGGATAAATTTATTTTGAAATCATATACATAAGTTTGTCAATTATGATTTTTATTATCTTCCCCAGGTTGAGTAGCGGGATTACGAATAGCAAATTTAGTCCGTACATATATCCTCTGATGTTACTATGGTATTCAATGAAGGGTTATCAAACACAAAAGGCAAAGAGTGAGGTTCCAGCAGTGAAGGAAGGAAAAAAAAGCTCCATTGCTAACAGTATATCCATTCCCGATGTATATGCCTCCATTGCTCACTAACATTCCACCATTTACTGTACCTCCAGTGTCTTATGACCACAGAACTTTCCCGGTTTTGGCATTCATGGCATATATTGGCCCTTTTCCATGTGTTGAACCAGCAAAAAGGACGCCAGTAGCCAATGTGACAGGGCCAAAGGCAAGTGCATTGCTTGGATCAGCTGTGGACCAAAGAATTCCGCCATTTCGAGCATCCATTGCCACCCACCCGCCAGAGGTTGTGGTCTTGTTGGATGGTTTGAGAGTGAAATTCTTGCCATCTGAGTTGACAATGTTTGTATAGATCCTCTTTTCATCAGTAGCTGCGCCCCAAGTTCCTCCTCCTCCAATGCTGCCAGGTCCAGCCTCCTACAGTACAATGAGTGTTTTGTTTCAACATGTAGTTAGGTCAAATGCTAATTATGTGGGATTGAAAAACTTACAGTAGACCACAAGAGGCTTCCATTATCGCCATCCAGAGCCCATCTAAATCCACTTTTCTGAACAGCAGCAATGATATCTTTCTTCATTCCTTTAACTTGTATGCTAAGCATCCTTGGTGCCACCCCAAAATCTGCATCCGGGATAGGTCCAGGTGGGCAGCCAGGAGTTTTTGTCATTTTCTGTATAATTCTGGTCATTCTGCAATTATAAAGAATTTTATTAGTAATAAATTATTAGATGTTCTTCATATAGTGTGAAAATAGAGATAAGGAAAAGAAAAATAAAAGAAAAATTACCAAGAATCTAAAATAATAATAAAAAAGTTAAACAATCAATAATCAAAACGTCAATCCCTGGTAGCGGCGTCAATTCTTGACCTGACCGTTTTTGTCCTTAAAACACAAGTCAGAAATGATGTTTTATATTGATTTTCAAAACTGATTTTTAAACACTTGCAACCACTAGATATATGAATTTAGTAAAGTGGTGAGAAAGGGATCGTTCCACAAGGATTAGATGCATAAACTATATATAGTGTTACTTATTGTTTCTTCTCCAATGACTGTTATCACTTCCAAAATAACACATTTTTTTATTTCCAATTCCTGGTGTTGCGCAAGGCCCAAGACCAGAGACGGAGTAAATATATATCTCAGTCAGCAATATTTATCATCCACCACCAACGATTTTAAATTGCTGAAGTAGCTGGCAAGAAGGTTTTCGTGCCATAATTCTTTCAAATAGGGAAATTCAGAGACTATAAATTTTCTATATCACAGAATCCAATTTGTCAAACCCAAATATGTCGTTTTAATTCTCTTAGAATAAAGAAAATAAACAAAGTTCCAGAACGATATTAAGTTTCAACAATATATATAACTCTCAAATAGGAAGATCATGGCAGTTTCCTAAGATTTTACTTTGTCTAAAAATGGGACCTATTTAATCTGAACTAGTTAATCTATTTCAACATGATTATTGTCCACTGAGAAAGCTTTACTCATTATTTGTGTCTATGAGACGATTAATCTTATAAAAATAATAATAAGGATAAAACAAAACAAAAACAGCACAAGTTTAAAGAAGATGCATGGGAAAAGTTGATGAATGAATGTACATACCATGTCTCTAAAAAGCTTCTGTATGGTAGTATTAAGGTCACCTTCCCAATATTCATTCTTTATATCTAAGTGTTTTGAAAACCTTCTAAAAATGCGTCCAGTAACGGTTTCTCTCGTTTGTAGACTGTAGCTTTGGTGTGCTCAAGACTCCTTGTGAAAAATTCATCATCTTTAAGCATTTTATCACAAGTACTTGTTGTAAATATGGAAATTCAATTGTGAAATTCCCCTTGCAAAAGCTTGTGAGGCTTGGCAAACAATCAAGGGTCAGATATTCCAGTTGGTTGAAAACAATCCCATCCTTTATTTCATCTCCCGTGTCTACTATAATCTCTTCTATCAATTTGCAATCAATTATTTCCATTTTTTTCAATTGCTCCAAACTTTTAGCTGTTGAGAATGTCACCAAACTTATCAATCCATCGCAATTTCGTACTTCCAAAATCTCCAAGTTTTGAAGAGACACCGATGATGGAATTAAAGTTTTTAAGTTGACACAACTTGATACTTCTAGATATGCCAAATTTTCGAAAACTTTTCTTGGTTGAGAATTTTTTTTCCACAAATGCAACAACTCAGGCAGTTCACTCAACTTTATTGTCTTCAAGCAGGAGAATGAAACCTGAAAATTCAATAAATATACTTTGATTGAACATTTGTAATATAGACAAAACAGCTCTGTTTCATATGAAACAGTTTTGATTGAACATTTGTAATATTGCAGGGTGATATTACAGTACTGTTGATACCGACAAGGTTATTGCTAACTTGAGCGTGGCAACCAAAGAATGGTCGGTCTAACTTCTTTAATTTTTTTATTCTTTTTCTGTTTTATATTTAATCAAAACCAAAGTTTAAAATATAAAACAAAATCAAAAAAATTCAAAGAAAGAAAGAAAGAAAGAAATAAATAAAGAGCAGAGCAGGCCATCAGTCTCATCACTGGTCTCCACCTCTAACATTTTTTATTTTTTAGTTTCAACTAGTTCTTTTTATTTTTAATTAAAACTATTAGATCACTTTTATTTATAAAATACATATATCTTGTATAATTTTATTACATAAATTTATAAATTTGGAGCTAAAATAGTGCATTTACAGTAAATCTCTATAAAGCTAAACTTTATAAATAAATTCTAGAGCAATGGAATGTCTGTAACTAGAACTTTAACAAAAACCTATTAATAGTTGTTTGATAAATAGTTACACAAGTGTTTTTTTAATAAACAAGATTGGAGATAAAAAAACATTAACTCAGAGGATTAATAGAATAATTTTCTTTGTTTTAATAAATCGCATCAATCAAGAGAAGAAAAGCATCATAGAAAACTCAAGATTAAAGTATAAAAAGCACAGCAAAGGGTAAAAAGAAATGTGAAGAAAGAATGAAAGAAGGTAACCGGGGAATAATTAACCTTTTCATCAAAGAAAGAAGGAAGGTTCTCCTCTGTATCTGTATTCACTTCCTCAGGTTCTTCAATACCCGGTAGAGAATTGGATGCAAATGTTTGCATTTTAGGGCAATTGTTGATAATTAATTCAGACAAGGAGGGCAATTCAATTGAATTTCCATTGAAGTTGCAGAATCTTGTGAGTTCTGGAAGATCGTCAAGGCTCAACCAGTTTAATTTAGGGAACAGAGTGCTACTTTGTCTTTCACCTTGAGTGATTATTACCCCTTCCATGAGCTTGCAGTCGTATATATAAAGGTACTTGAGATGGTTAAGACTTTCAGCGACAGAAATTGGAAATAAATATTTCAAATTATGACAACCATAAATGGACAACTCTGTTAATTTATGGAAGCAAACAGAGTGTGGCTGAAGTTGGTTGTGCCATATGGTCTGACTAGCAATGGAGGACAGGTTCAAGGATGTCAGAGTGGGTAATTCAACCTGCAGATAAAATTATTATGTTATTGTTATGAATAACATGTTTGAATTATCATCGATCAGTTGATCTTGATGATCATATGAGAGTGCATAGCAATTAAGCAAGAAGAGAATGATCATGGCTGATTACAGACACATCAGCTCTAGCAGTAGCCAATTAATGTATGCCATGTCATACTCCTGGTCTAGAAAGGGAGAGAGGATGATGTAGGACAATTTCTTTAATTTGGGTTTTTTCTTATTTAGCAAGTTTATTTATTTTAGTTTGATTAGGAATTAAATTTATGTTTTGGAAATAAATCAAACTTACCTTTTGGGTAAGATTTGATCTTTGTTTTCCGGTCAAGTTAGGAGTCATGAATTGTAACAGATTCTGATTGGTTTTGATATTTTCCTGTTTTAGTCTTTATTTAGAAATATCGTATTCGGGTCGTATTAGGATTAGTTTATTATAAATAGTATTATTAATTCCAATTAGTGTAACTTTTTAAACCTTTTGATTGATTTTAATAAAATCGTTCATTTGGAACATTTATCTGTCGTGGATTCGACATGCTCTTTGAGGATTCGAGAGCACCATTTTCTAACGAAGATTAGGGAATGATGGCCCTTGCATGGCGGTCCATGCTTGGGTAACTACCGGTCGCTACGTTAAGGTTCATCTGAGTGTGCCTCAGGGTTCGACGAAGTGATCATTCTTATTTTCGCCATACACCGCTGCGCCAGAGGAGTCCTAGTCAGATTTCTGTTAGAAGAAGCTTCTAATCTAGTAAAAATAGAGCTAGATTCCAGAGCAATGTAATTATGCAGTCAAAGCTTGATTTGCAAGCTAATTGAATCGATAATTTTCTTTTCAGTTTCTCTAAAATTTTCTCTCTTATTGTCCGTCACTCTCCTGAGAAAATTAGGAGTTCAATAGTTTGATAAATAGTAAAACTTAGCATGTCGGTCATTCTTCAAGTAAAAATGGAAGGCTGTAACTTTAATTTACCTGGGGTACAGTCAAATTAAAACAATCAGTAAACATAACTAAAAACAAAATGCATAAAAAATATAAAGTAACAATAGCCTCACTTTCTCATATATATATATATATATATATATATATATATATATATATAAAATTTTAGGATTTCCCGTACGAGATCATCAATAGTTACCAGTAGTTATTGGATTGCTACCGGTAGTAATCCAATAAGAACCGGTAGCAATCCAATAACTACCAGTAGAAATAGATGATTCTGTACGGAAAATTCCGTATTGAAAAGTTACTATATGTATATATAGTACATAGATATCAGATACACGGGATCCCGCACTGCTTTTCGTGTGGGATCCCTGATTTGTGATAATCACTTTCAATTTTTTTATACGAAAAATTCATACGAGAACTCTAACTTGATCTGTTTCAAAAAAAGTCTCTAACTTGATAATTCATATATATATATATATATATATATATATATATATATATATTAGTTTATTTTTTCAATTAATTGAGATAAAATTTCTTAAATTTCTGGTACACATAATCTGTTCAAAGTCACTTTTTTCTTATATTTTAATTCAACAAAACAAATTACAGTGACTTGGTTAATTATTCCTCTCGTGTTACACTATTGTCTACCAATGCCAAATGAATCAAAAAACTAAAATTGAACTATCACATTACAAATTCTTCAGTAATGTGAATATAAACTGAAGAATTTCTAGTAATTGCACTCCACCAAATTTAATCAGAGTTACCTTTTCGTCGAAGAAAGGATGAATGTCATCTTGGCAATTCATTTCTTTAACTTCTTTGCTCTGTTTTATGTCTGGATACGTAAGGACAGAGGAGAATTTCTTCAATTTTTGGCAATCTCTGATGGATAGTCGAGTCAAGGAGGGGAATTCAACTATATTTCCGGAGGCAAATTGTGTGAGGTTTGGAAGACCTTTGAGCTGCAGTTTGATTAGTTTAGGGAATTCAACTGTATTTCCCTCTCCGTTTAATTCTTCTGTGTTGATTATTCCTTCAATCGACTTACAATTCCGTATCTCAAGCTTTTGTAGTTGGACAAGACTTTTAACCATAGAATACGAAAACAGAAATTTGAGATTACCACTACACTCCTCCAAAGTCAATCTTGTTAAAGTTTGACAACAAGAAGACATTGCTGGAAGTTGATCAAGCCACAAACATTCAATGTTAATTGAAGACAGCTTCAAGTTCTCCAAGTTTGGGAGCAAAACCGGCAAATAAATTTTTTTTATATTAATTAATGATTAAAAATCAAGGCCTATAAACACTTACTGCTATACATTTTTTACATCACCAACCAATACAAAACGAAGAAAAAAGTAGAGAACAAGAAGAAACATACATTTTGACTAAATGATGGCATGCAACCGCCAAGCTCATCTTCAGCAACGATTTCTTGAGATCCAATTTCAGGCGTGAAAGCATGCAAGCCAAAACTTGTGAGCTGTGGTAGGCATTGTAGTCTTAGGGTGCGTAGTCTAGTGAACTCGGTTCTATTAACCCTGCCATTTTGGTGGTATTGTTTATCGTTATTATTAAAAACAATCTCTTCTAGCTTCTTGCAGTTGATGACTTCAATTTCTTCAAGCTACAAAAGGTTCTTGGCCATGGAAAATGAGAAGAGATGCTTCAATCTATCACATTTTTCAACTTTCACGATTCTTAATTTACTGAAGGACTCTATCGCAAGTTGGCCATTACATATCTTCTCCAAGTTAATCAAATTATAAAGAAGCAATGACTCCAGCTTGGGAAAAAAAGTGGATGGACCCAATCTCTCTGAGTTAATATTGTCTTGAACTTCGAGACCATTTTGTACATGCAGATGCTTCAATTGTGGAAACCCTTCCTTATCAAGTTCATAAAGAATATTCTTAACACCCTTCAACTCATCTAAATGGAGATCTTCGGTTATATTCAACAAAGTTTTAATCCCATTGTCCAAATAAAATATATTACTCCATTTCAACCTCAGTGTCTTTGAGGTTTTAGAACAATTTTCAAACTGGCCCCACACATCTCCGATAAATATTATGTAACTATCCAACTTCCAAGAGAACAAGTCTTGTGGCATAATATGGACATCAAGAATATGTATTTCCAATGCTGTTAGGTGAGCCAATTGTTTAAACTCAGTAAGACTAGCATTAGTCCGTCCATTAACATCCCATTGAACAAAACTATCGCCAATATAGACTTCTTCTAATCTAGTCATGCTTGATATGACACCCGGAGTGATTGTTTTAAGTTTGGTACATCCACTCAAATCTAGGTACCTTAATCGTGTTAATTGCCTAATTTCTTCAGGCAATTGTTCAATTTCAGAGATTGCGAAGCTAAGAACCTCTAATTTTGTTAGATATCCAATAGATGTTATATCTCCTAGCACGCAATAGCACAAACAGAGTGTTTGGAGGTTGGTTAGCAATTGAAGAGATGAAGGCAGTGACGGCAAATGGAATTTTGTCAAATTTAAAACTCTAAGTTCTTTCGCCCCTTCAAAAAAAGTGTCTGAAATTTGTAAGCGATTCAGATCTTTCTTACACAAATAAAGTAGCTTAAGTTTCGGAAGTTCCAACCTTTCAGGAAGCTCACATATATCTTCTTGACCATATGGCAGAGAAACAGCTGTTGCATCTCTGGGCAACTTCTCCTCCAGCATTTCTTTCAAGCGAGTGACTGATCGAATATTAAACATAAGCTTTTCAGTGGATGCTATTGAAAGAGCTACAGCATGAATAATGTCATGCATTTTAATCATACTAAAATTGCCATAATTATTTTCTAACAACAAGCATGAAGCTGTTAGACTATCGATCAATGTGTGCAACCTATTCCTTCCTTGTTCCGTTGTGTGAACATCTTGAAACAAACCCCAACCCATAGCATATTTGAACAATTCATGATGCCGTATTAAGCCACTAGCAGCCATTAGACCGCAAAGAAGAAAGAGTGACTTAGCTTCCTCATCTTCCAAATAGTTGTAACTCAGTTCTATGGCAGAGTAGACATTTGCATCCATTCCTTTGATGGTTCTTGGATTAGACGTTCTGAGTTGTTCAAGGGCATTCTTCCAAACAAAAAGGCTCTTATTTTTCAATGCACTTGCAATTGTTGCAATTGCAACCGGCAGGCCAGCACATTTTTCCACAATCTCAACTGCAATAGGGTTCAAATCAGGTTTTTTTTTCTGAAAGACCCACAATCTTCCAAAATAATTTTTCTGCTTCTTCCACAGATAAAATTTCAACGAAGAAATTCTTCTGAGTATTCATATCATCACGTAATACATGTAGATTTCTAGATGTGAACAATATTTTGCCTTGCCTCTGTTCATCATTTCTTCCTTTCCAATCTTGTTTTTGCAGGGCACTTCTCTTCTCCTCTTCCCCAAGAGGAATTCCAACAGCCTCAAGATCAAGTTTTGCCCAAATATTATCTAACACTAGAAGAACCCTCTTTTCTTTCTTCAACTTGTCACACAATCGAGCAGCTATGCCGGATAAACTCTCCTCTACAAATTTTAGGCCTAGCTGATCAGCAATTTGTGCTTGAATATTCTTAATGTCAGGGGTCTCAGTTAATGCCGTACACTCCAATCAAGTTGACATCAGCATCAGTTAATGCCTCCATAAGATTATCAAAAATCGGCTTTCTTGAATCAAAGTCATCATAGCCTCTGATATAGGTGGAAGTCGTTTTTTGAAGGAGAGGACGGTACGAAACTTTCTGAAATGTTCCTTCACCCAAGAGGTCGACCCCATCCTTTGTGGTCTTGGCTGCTTTCCTGCTGAGGCAGTAACGAGCCATCAGATTGGGGCAGAAGCCGATTGAACACAGTGTCCCTGCTTTGTATTGACCATCAATGATGGGTTTTACAACCCCATTAGTGAACACATCCACTCTGTCGAGCCATTTCTCAACACGCTTTTCGATCTCATCACCTTGTCTCTTGGCCTCGTCAACAAAATGCTGCACCGTCTCTCTTTGATCTGTCAGCTTCTCAACCTGTGTCTTTAACTCCTCCATGTTGCTCTTGTATTTGAACGGATACAATATGTGCCTTCCGATCGGAACAACCGACAGCTCCGCAACTTTTCCTGCAACAGCAATAATTACGTCCACCATTTCTCTCTGTTTCTTATCACTCCTTGCTCTCTCTCTCTCTCTCTCTCTCTCTCTCTTTCCTTCTTTTCTTTTCTTTTTTGACAAAGGGAAGCTAATAACAGTTTAGAAACATATTTTTAAAGTAAACGAAACAGAAAAACAGAGTGAAGATGACATTAATATATTTTTTTTTGGTGTTTTTTAATTTCAAACAAGAGTATATATTTTTTTTCGCTTTTCTTTTTCCAACTTAACAACAAAGTGAAGCTAATGGAAGAATGACAATAACAATTTTCTTTTCTTTTTCTTTTTTCTTTTAAAAACACAAATATAAACCGAGTAACAATAACAACAATTAAAAACAGTAAAGACCAAAATTATAGAGGTGTTTTTGAAATCTAGAAGTAATGTTCAATAAACAAGATGATTCAAATAATGATAATTCTAAGAGGCAAGACCAACAAATTTAATAACTTTTTTTTAAATTTTCTTGAATGATTTTCAAAAACCGAAAACTGAAAGAAAAACAAATTGCAAAGCAAAGGCAGTAAATTGAAGAACAAAGAACAAGTAAGAAAAGAAAGAAACAAAGTGCACCTCTTATGGATGACAAGAGCAGAGAGATGTTGCAGTTTTCAGATTTTTTGCTGTTACTCTACTTGTGTATTTTCAAAGTTGTGGTGGACAAACAAGAAGATGAATGATTTCTAAAAACTAGTGTGTTTCTTCTGCAGTTTTGTATGTATTTCAAATCTTACAAGTTACAACTAAATCACAACCGTACGTTTGTAAGCCTACACGGTGGAATCAAACCATTTAACCGTCCAAATTTTACGGTCATTACAATCACAAGTGACAGTCTTATAATAATTTCATTTACCGGTCTATTATGAGTCAATGCACAAGTCTACCTTTGTGTCCTTGGTCCATTTTTGAAAATTTCAAAGTAATCAATTACTGGCTTGACAAGTTGTTTGATGGTTTGATGGGTGAGTGGCATCAAACACTTAATTCTTAGATTGATATGATTCTTGTAATCGTTTATATAGAAAATAATTGAGGTGGGACGTATGTTCATGTGAGGATGTCCATGCATAGAACAACAAAAAGTCTATCTCTATCTCTCTCTCTCTCTATCTCCCTGAAGTGGCGGTTTCGAGCAATAATGACTGAACAAGAGAAAATTTTGAAAGATTTAGATCCAGTTGAACTTGTGTATCTCTCTCAAAGCTGTTTCAAAGGATCACTGTTTTAGCTGTTTAATGAATATTTTTTTGTCAAAACAACAGAGAAGAAAGAGTTGACAATCACTCCATGCCCATGTCCGTCTCAACAGCCACGTCATGATATGATTATTTTAATACAAATTGATTTATTAAAATTGACAACAAATAATTAGCATGTGGCCATGTGCCTGTCCGGCTGTCTGACTAGTCAACTAGACAATCACTGCCTTTCATTTGGCCAAGTCAACTTTAGAGACCCTTTTCTGTTGAATTGATTAAGAGCTTGTTTGGTTGGGTTTTTGAAAAACGTCTATTGGTAAAAGATCTACTTGTAGTAGATCTATTAGAAATATAGTTTTTGAAAAAAATATTATAGTTGTTTGGTTGGTAGACATTTAAAAAAAATGTCTATTTGAAGAAGCACATCTCCATGAGCTTTTGTCTAGTAGAGGTTTAAACTCTACTAGCCTCTACTCAATTTAAAATAGACATTCTTAAAAGCCCAGCCAAATAGCTTTAAAAAACTCAGATAGACGTTTGTAGACTTTTAAGGCCGTAGAAAACTCAACCAAACGGACACTAAGAAAATAGAAAGAAAACCATAATCAATCAAGCAATTTATACATCAATTGAGCATTACTATTTTGGATGCTCAACTGAATAATGAGAAAGACAGTTATGTAAAATGATGATATAATTAATGCATATCCAATTTTAATTACAAAATTGAGATAGATAGTTTTGTTTTTACATTTTTTTTATAACTATTACCATTTAAGGATCGAGGGAGGAGGACATGACTCAAAGTCACGTAGACAAACCACAAAGTCATTGATGTGGTGTGAGTGAGAAGTCAATGCCCAATTCTCTCTAAAACCTGCCTAATCATATAGTTAATTTAATTCAAATTGAATAAAAATGGATTAGAAATTGAAAATAATAATTAAGAATGACCTCTTTTCAAAAAATATAATAATAATTAAGAATGATCTAGCTAGTATAAATAAAACAATTACATCCGATTCATTTGCCATGTGCCCATGTCTATCTCAAAGCTACCTAATCATTAGATTAATTTAATAAAAATCGATTTATAAAAACAAACTAGGGTTGACAACCCAACATAATTTAAATGGTTTATATCACATTAGTGAAGGAATATGATCAAAATGCACTTGGTGAGCTTTAAAAATAATGAAATCCAACATTAATGACATAAATTTTTCTCTCAAAAAGCAATTGCTGAATTTTACTTCCTAAGGATTTTTCAGTATATAATCACTTGTGATGTTTTTCTCTCTTAAGTTATTCCAATTAAAAAAAACACACAATTGCTTAATTGAAGTTTCAATTGTTTCAATTGTAGAACATTAATTTAACAAATTCTGCAACCAATATTTAGTTAATTAATTAAAAAAATGTAGCAATTAACACATCTCTCGTAGTTAAAGTGATGTGAACATTTCCTTCGATGTTTATGGTGGGGGTGGAGGAAATAGGGATTTTAGCACTCTTTTGAGTTGGTGTTGCACGTGAGGCACTTAAATTTAAAAGGCCCCAAAGTAAGTGACTTCCAAAAATACTCTTACTGTACACATTCTTATATTATTTTTTTGACTTTAAATTTTGGAAGATATTTTAAAGCTGTCTGAGATCTACTTCTCTCTCTAACTGTCTTAAAGTGAAAAACTCTGTAAACTGAAATCCAAGTTCATCTTCTTCTCCAACGAGTTCGACGTTCATATAGTTACATAAGATAACTCATCTTATCAGTTTGTGAATATCAAAATTCACACAATAAGAGGCAAAGTGGAAAAAGAGATAGGAAACCAACAAAGAGTGTTAATGCAGCTTCGAAAAATGTAAATACTGAGCTATTGCAATTTCAAAGAATCAACGAAACTCTAGTCCAAATATAATGATGGCTCTCGCCTCTTGAGTGGATTTGATCAGCAATTGAATGATTCTACTTTGTTCAAAGACTTTGTATAAACTTTCCAAGACTTTGTATAAGCTTTCCGAGACTTTTGAAAGCCTATTCAAAAGTGTCGGAGCACAATTACAAAGTCTCAGAATCACAAAGTCTCGGAACACAAACACAAAGTCTCGAAACACAATCATTGAGTTACTGTTCATCCTCTTCCCCACTCGAAAATCCCAACTCTCAACAATTTAGTGAACACTCGAAAATCACTAAGTTACTGACCACTGAGAGCTCAACAGGGAGCTCGACTCCCGAGTGTGCCAGTATAGCGCCACTTTGTCGCCGTCCGAGTGATCGTCTGGGTTTCAACAGGACTGTCTCTCAATACTTCACAATTCTGTCATCATAAACTGAATGAAAGAAAGCAGACGTGGAAGGACTGTGGGTGTGGGGGAATTTTGGAAGAATACCATTTTTGGTGCCTTTTAAATATAAGTTTTTAAAATAGTGATACTCTTGCAATACCACCTCATAAATGTGCCATTTAATTTTTGAACTCAGGGTTCAAGTCCTACAATGCATATTTATCGGCACATATGAGCATTTTTTTCCTAGTGGATGAATTATCGAGTTATAACACTTTTCCTCTTTCTGCCAGCCTTGTTTCTAATTGGACTTAGCTAATTTTCACCTAATAAATTTAATCGTTAACATAGGATTTAATTTAATACAAATTGAAAATGACCCTTATTAATATAACTGTTATAGCCACCTAACATGGCTTAATTTAATACATATTTCTATATAAAAATGAACTACAACTACCGAATTGTAATTAACGTACAAAAAAGCATCAGAGAAGATGTAATGTAATTCACATTACGAAATGAGGCTATAGTGCGCATTTAGTAGTAACTTCACCTAATTCAGAAGTTAATAAACTTTTCAACTTTTGATTGAATAAGATAAGTGACGACTCACCATAGAGTAGTCATACTTTGAGAATCCAACAAGGAAGAAACAGAAAAATCAATGCTTCGTTAATTGTGTTTGATTAGCAAATAAATGACGGGATGAGGTTGGTCCGGTAGTAAACCATTTATATATACACCATGAAGTTGCGGGTTCGAGTTCTTTACACCACCAAAAAATCCTCACCCCAACAAAAAATTAGCAAATGAATTGTATAACAATGTTAACCATTTTGAATATGGAATCCAAATGAAGCTCTGCAGATTCTATAGCTACTGATTCTAGTTGAATCAATGCAGTGCAAACACTATCAGTACTGATAGTAACCCAATTATATTGCACACAAGTTACTTGTATGATCTCAATATCAATACAAATCTAATTGCATCATGAATAAATTCCTTGTTTATGATTTTTAATTTCTTTCATTGGTCTGGTAGGAGGATTATGAATGGCATATTTAGTCAGACACAGAAGGCGAAGAGCGAGGTTCCATCAATAGCATGACCAGCTCCAAATACCATTGCAACCCACCCACCCACCAGAGTTTGCGGTCTTATTTGATGGTTTCAGAGTGAAATTCTTGAATAGATCCTCTATTAATCTGTGGCTGGCTGGCTGCTAGGGCTGGGCACGGTCCAGTTTCAACTAGGACCGGACAAAACCAAAAAATTTGGTCTTTTGAAAAACTAGACCAGTCACTTTTTCAAACCAGACCAAATCAAATTGTATCAGTTCGGTTGGTTTGGTTCGATCTAGCAGTTTGACTTATTACAAAATAAAAATTAAAACGTAATGAAACGTTACATACATTTTGTTTGAAAAAAAAACATACATTTCAATATTTTTTTTTTGATAAATACATTTCAAATTAAAATATCAAGAAAAAAATAGCTAGTACACACATTTACAATAAAGATCGGTTGTTTTATACCTGATGATTAGAAAGTAGAAACAAAAATAAGAATTATATCAAATCACTTGTTTTGTATTTATGGCACTATCTAGTTTTATGTTATATATAATTTTTTTTTACCATTATTCAATGCAAAACAAATGATAACTTCATAAAGCAAATGGAAAAATAAATTCAATTTCATCATAGAGTTCTTTCGACCTTGCATTAAAGTTGGTGGGTTAATAAAACACATGAAATAATAAATAACGGTTTTTGACTATAAAGTTTTTTTTTTAAAGTTTTATTGAAGAGTTTTGGATGTGATATATACTAGAATAAAAGTGTGTGTTAAAAATATTCTGTCTATGGTTCGGTCCGGGATCGATAAGCTTGGACCATAGATCGGATCAGACCATACTGTTTTTTTAAATAAAAAACCGAACCAAACCAAGCGATTTGGTTTGATTTGGTTCGGTTTGCAGTTTCTGAGCTTTTTTGCCCAGCCCTAATGGCTGCTCTAGTGGTGTCAAAACGGACCGTGCCGGGCCGTGCGGCCCAAATCAGTACTTGACCCAAGCCTATTATGGAGTACAGGCCAGGCCGTGCCCCATATGGAGGCACGCGGGCTGTGCCTCTTAGACCTGTTTACATTTTTATAATATATATATATATATATATACAGTCATTTTCTCCTCAGTGCGTTGTATGTGGACCACTGATTATGGAGAAGTTTTGACAAGTGCATACACTTTGAGTCAAAGTATGTAAATCTAATGGATCCACATCCAACGCACTGAGGAAGTTATATTAGTGCGTACTGACCTGAAAATTTCTCTATATATATATATATATATTAAAATATGTATAATTTAACAAAGCCCGCCTCTTAAGAAGGCCAGGCTGGGCGGCCCGTTTTCAGCAGCAACTTCTTTTCTAGCGCCATTCTTTCTTTTGACTTCTGTTTGACGAGTTTCCTTAGAGGAATTTCCATCTCTATTTGATGATTCAACTGCTGCCTTAGAACTTATCTTCATATCCTTTCCAGCGCTACGCTTCCTCCTCACTTCCCTTTTATGAGTTTCCTCTGATTTGGTTTAGTTGCAGCCTTGGAAATGTTCTTCTTCGATCTTATCACCGGTTGCTTTACCATAAAATGAATGCAGATTCGGTTTCTTCTTATCACCGATTGTTAAAACTAATGCTTGTTTCTCAAAATAAGCCTGATCATATTACTTTAATGAATGTAATTGTGGCTTTTGCAGAAATAGCATCAATGGAAATGGGACAGAATATATACAATACTGGAGGAGTTGTGGTTGCAAATGCTGGATGAAGATCGTATTCAATTCCAAATATAGGCTTCAACAGTACCCCATACATTGGCAGAAACAAAGATAACTGTTAAGTTCGTTCTTCAAATTAACTGTCCCAAGAAGTCATGTTGGCAAGTTCTTCAGTTATGCTGTTTTCTTGCTTTCGTGTCTTTTGTTTTCTAAAACTTAAGATTTCATAATGGCATAACTATTGAAGTAACAACTGTGAAGGATGTTCTATAGATTGACAGCAAGCTTTTTCTGGCTCAATAGCTTATTTTATCAATAATGATCAGCAGTAATTTCTAATCAAGTTTTGGTCAGAAATATGAAAGTTATTCATTGATTATTGTGGTTAATTTTTGATAGGAGAAGATATCGTTCTGCCATTGACAAGATTATGTTACCCCTTGAGCCTGGTAGTTGCTCAAATCTTCAAGACTCAAGTTTCTTATTTCCTTGATGAGCTTAGTATGTTATACAGTGCAAAGACTCGTCTTCAATCTACGGAACCAGTCTGACAAGCATCCGAGAAATCAGATTGACATTAGTACATTACTGTGTCGTCATAAACATTTGATTCGAGAGAAGATGCTTTCCACCCATTACTAGCCTCCTAGTCCTTCCCTCCTGCCTCCTGGCTGCTTGTCCTTCAATTTTCAAAAGCAGTGATTCTCATCAACTATAGTCTTCAATGTAAGATAGAATTCAGTAATATCAACATGTTTTTTTTTTTTGAACAGCAAATTTTTATTCATGTGCCAATCAAGGCAACAACAACACAAACACAAAGACAAACGGCAGCAGATCAAGCTGAAGCCCATAGAAACAGAGCAGACAGACCATAACAAAACCAATACCCGACCAAAAAGAACACAAACAGTACAATAATATCAACATGTTGGATTTTATCATCTTTGTATTGCATTACATGTCAATATAATCAATTCTGTGTTGTGCTGAGCATGATAATGTTTTTGACAGCAATATTTTCCTGTCTCAATAGATTACTTCATAAATATTATTGTGATTAATTTTTGGTAATCTAATCAAACACTTTGATTAAGTTCTTTAATTTTCTTCATTATCAAAAATAATGATAACATTTGTATTATCATTTAATTTAGAGCCCAAATTGATAATATTTGGTTTCATGAAATTTGATTGAATGCCATTGAAGACCAAGTAGAGTCCTCGAATTAATATTCAACTCCTTCACTAAATCAATTTCAAAACCATCAAAATTCATAACAAAAGTTCAGATTTTGAAGATGTCAAACATAAAACTCAAATTTCTATATTAATTTAGAATTCACAACAAAGAATTCACTCATCCTCGTCTTTTGGTTTGGTTGAAATCGAATCTCATTGAGAGCGAAGCTTCTTCCCCTTCAGTTTCGTCTTATGGTTTGCTTTCTCTACAACTTCGCCTTTTGGTTTGGTTGAAATCGAAACTCTTTGTGGGCAAAGCCTCTTCCTCTTCAGTTTCGTCTTTTGGTTTGGTTGAAATCGAAACTCTTTGTGGGCGACGCTTCTTCCCTTTCAGTTTCATCCTTTGGTTTGCTTCCCCTTCAGTTTCGACTTTTGGTTTTGTTGAAATTCGCTCTCTTCGTGGGCGATGCTTCTCCCCCCTCAGTTTTGGAAAAGCCTTGATCCAAGATGGAACCTCACAACCTGACGCTTCCATTACATTAGCGATGTTGCGCAGAAATGGAATATCATCTTCTGCATAGAATGAGATAGCTTCTCCACTCCTCCCTGCTCTCCCCGACCGACCTGTTTTGAAGACCAACATTTTAATTTCAGTAACAATGTGCAAGTCTAAATCATTTCTCATACAAACACTAATCGGAAAAGTGTATTGATTTTTTTCCGTCTGATGTCTAGATGGCAATAATTACAAATGTTGCCTTACTATACCAACTCAACATAAAATTAAATGAATCACAGTGACATAGAAAGGCTGCAGGTTGAGCAACATACCTATCCTGTGAATGTAAGCAGCGGCAGAATCTGGAAAATCATAATTAATCACACAGTTGACACCCTTGAAATCCATACCATGGGACATCAGTGGCAATCAAAACCCATATTTTACGCACTCTGAAGTCATCGATAGCATCTTCACGCTGGATACAATAGAAAGAGATAAGGCGTAAGTAACAAGAGAATCATGATACTGACTTGGTGAATATAGTACCAGCTCTATGCACAAATTCCTCGTGGACCTGAAACCTTATGGATGGCTGGATGCCACTCAGAATTCCAGTCCAGTTTTGACCATTTATATGTAAACATAGGGGTGGGCACGGTTCGGTTCGGTTCGGTTTTGGGTAAAACCGAACTGAACCGAAAATATTTCGGTTTACCTAAAATTGAACCGGTTTAAACCGAATAAGAAATGGTAACCGAACTGATTTTAATCGGTTCGGTTCGGTTCGGTTCATTTTGGTTTTGGGTCTAATGGGCCTTATGGGCTTAATGTGTTTAATGAGTCATTTTAATATGTTTTAAAATTTGATGGGTTTTTGGATTCTAATTTTGGGTCAAAGTTCATAAATTTTAATAGTCCAAGCCCAAAAAAACTCAAATCAAACCTAACTAATAAATAATAATATTTAATAAAAGAAAAGAAGTAGATTAGGGGTTTTTTTTACTTATATAGGCGGTTTAATCGGTTCAAACCGGTTTTTGGGAAACCAAACCTGTTTGAACCGAAAACTTTTCGGTTTTCAATTTTTTAAACCGGTTTAAACCGAATTCATTTTATGAACCGAACCGAACACCCTTTTTTTGGTTCGGTTCTATTCGGTTCGGTTCGGTTCCGAACTTAGTGCCCACCGCTATGTAAACATTGCTGGGACATTTCTATTACTAACAACAATATTGAGAAATCCAACGTTGTGGTATAAAAAATATAACATGTCCAAACACATTTCGCCGGCAGCAGTTTTTCAATGCAAAATGTTTTTGGGACTCACAAGCCAGGCCGGTACTACTTCTTGCAGATCATTCTTAAAACAAACTAAATGGGCTTAAGTATGACCATCCAATGAACCATAGTTTTTTCACTAAAACAAGTCTTTTTCTGATGTCACGCGTGCAAACACTAATAGTTTGTAGTTCAGTTAACAACTAAAATTAAAATACCTCTGTTTGGGACAGATCAGAGTGGATGACACCAACTCTGATATTTTCATATGCCAGCTCCCTATAGAGTTCCTTTGCTCGTTCCATGCTTTGTAAAAAGATCAGCACAGGCGGATTCAAGCTCTACTGCCAACACAACATGACAACAAAAGCAAGGAGTAGATCAAGAATATGATAAGCCCCACTTGCAAATAAAAGGACAACTACTAAATATATGCTGAAATATGTCACACTCGATCAACAATTTTCCAACAACATGTTCTAGTTTCTACCAGCTTACCTCTGCAAAACTTTGACGAAGTGCAAGAAGTTTCCCTTCTTCACTTCCACCAAAAATCAATTTTTGCTTGATTAATTCAGAAACTGTATTCCTGTTCATAAATTCAGAAACAAGATAAACATCAACTCAATCACTCTGCTTTTTAAGAGTTAACATTTCATACTTACTTCCTTCCAATGATTACTCGAACAGCATCATATACTTTTTATGAAAGACACGCAATTAAAAGCTTGAATAGTAAATGATGTAGTGGGTCCCCCACAACTCAGAGGCAGCGCACTGCATGGAGGGGGATTGTCAACCCAATCCGGCTCAGAGGCGGCGCACCGCATGGCCTGGGCCTAGACCACACCACAACAGGCCTGCAGACCAGGCTCCTCAACCCATCATGTGTGCATTTCCACGCACATATAGGTTGTTCATACCAAGGATTGAACCCTTGATATGCTTTGATGCCTTTTCAGCATCAACCATTGGGCTGCACTTGATGCAGTAGGAAGCTAGACAAAAGTCAAATCCATGGCAAACAAGGGGAAACCCCAAATGGAGAGAAAACTCTCTGTATTTTAATTCTCAATATCAATAGTCTGTCTTATTACAATAACAAATAGGGGTATTTATAGTCCACTCATAAAACAACACAAATATAAAAACGATTAATAATATGTTAAATCCTCCTACATCAGTTCACCCTTTCGTTGAAAAGAACTCGACCTCGAGTTCGGTTGAAGCATATGGAAATGAACCGGTAGAACGACAATGGAGCGAAGTCCCCTATTTGGCTTGTGGGAGTGGTAGACCCCAACGGAAAAGTCCCTCCGAAGCGTGTCCCAAAGCCACACTGGCACCAAAGTAATAGCCCAACAAAATGTCAAGTAAGTCCAAGCTATCCACCATTGTCGCCGCCTTGTCCCTTTGGTCTCGAAACCATCCATGTCTACTATCATCAAACTAGGGGGCTTGCCCACCAAATAAGTATGGAATGGATCAAGAGTATTAATGAACCCGTCAAGGTCTTTCTTCACCTCAAATCCATCCCAAACAAAATCAACATCAACCAATTCTTGCTCCACTTTAGCATACTCAAATCCAATATCTAGTTTACCAACAAATTGGCCAACGAGAGTCGATGACTTTGTTACCAAATCTTCAATAATATTGCTCTCAATTGTCGGCTTCACAAATTGTGTTGTAATTTTGTCAATTTCTTCAACAACTTGATTTGTTGGTTCAATGTCAACTTCCATGACTACTCCAATATCAAATGCTTCTGTCATTGGTCGGATAAAATTATCAGAAATTGAAAATTCTATTTCATCATTCTCCTCCTCATTTTTAACCACATCAAAGCAATCTACAAGCTTTTCTTGAACACTATTATCACAATCAACAACTATGTCTCCTAACACATCACAAGAAGTATTGTCATTTTCCTCAAAATCAAACCATTCGGATACGAATTGCATCATATCTACTAGGGTTGTGGGTCGGTTTCTATGCAAAGTGGGTTTAGGTTTAGAATTGGAATTGGACCCTACCAAATTCTCATGGGTTTGACCCATTTGAGAAATAACACTGTAATTGGGTGCAGAGCACCTGGAAATGTTCTCTGTAAAATCACACACCAAAAACTTATTTTGTTTGCTTGTGTTTACCTCACAAACACTAGACGCGGTTGCTGAAAATTGCCATTGGGTGTTGCAACCGCCTCCATTTTCGTTCATAATAGTTTTCATCTGCAGTTTGTTTTTGGAATGGGAAAAATCGGTGTGTTGTTAAAGGTTCTTCGAATCGAGAGGTATCATGAGGCAGCGATTCGTTGAGTTTAAGAGTGTGAAGTGCGAATCGGTGATTTCAATTTGGTTTTCATTGATGTTGGTGAAAATGCGGTTTTGGGGTTTGGAGGTTTCACGTGTATGGTGGTTTTGCGGAGATTCGATTTTCTTTTCATGGATGTTGGCTAATTGGTGGTTTGGGTTTCTGTGGGTTTCACAACACTGTGTTTGGTGGTCACTTTGAAGATGGATTTTGGTGGATTGGGACTTTGTTTTGGTGGATTGAGTTTCACAAGTAGGATTGTATGAGTTTTGGTGGTCATGAAATTGATTTGTTATGTGTGAATGGGTGCGTGAATGGATTGAAGGAGATGGAGGTTGATGGTGATAGAGATGGATTGGTGATGGGTTTGAGACGTATTTGGGACTCTGTTTGTTGCAGAGAATGGAGGTCAATGGTTTGGTGGGTATATGATTGAGTGAGTAAAGATGGTGCTGTGAAGAAAATGGAGGAGATGGAGGTTGAAGATGATGAAGATACCTGTGAGATGGTGGTGGAGAATGGATTCGTTGGTGGGCAATCCACCTTCGATATTCGCTTCCCCGGTCAAGTGAATCTCCAGCTCCGTTTCGACGAAGCTCTCGATCCGCCCAAAAGGCTTTCACTCCGTGTTCTTTGACCTCGAAGTGGCTCCAATCGCCTACCATGGTTACCGTACCTCCCCGGGAAACAACCGAGGGCTCTGATACCACTTGACGCAGTAGGAAGCTAGATAAAAGCCAAATCCATGGCAAACAAGTGGAAACCCCAAATGGAGAGAAAACTCTCTGTATTTTAATTCTCAATATCAATAGTCTGTCTATTACAATAACAAAGAGGGGTATTTATAGTTCACTCATAAAACTAACACAAAATATAAAAACGATTAATAATATGTTAAATCCTCCTACATCAGTAAAATGTCTCCATCAGCACAAACCTGCTCAAATCCATCTTTTTCTTCCGAATAGCCAATTGTAATCGAAGTGGTGTGGATATAAGCACATCACAAGAAAAATTTGACAAATCAGCACCTCTCATAAGTTCTTTCTTCATTAGCTTGATACGGAGTTTATTTCCTTTAGCCAGTTTTTTGCATTCCCCGGTTGTCTGCACTGCTAACTCCCGTGTAGGACACATTATCACAGCTCTGATGCCATCTTTTGATGCATGCTGATTATATAAGAAATTTCATCAGAGAAACTCAAATAGCTCACAAAATACCCGTAAGGCATGAACATTACCTTAAGTTTCATAATTCCATAAAAAATATATATAAATTTACCAGAAGCTTTTGTCTTGCGTTTCCTCTTCCTGACAGACACCATAGTAGCTTCCTCTGGTTCAGCTTTTTCATTCTCCAACAAGCTAATATCATTTTCCGGATTGTCGTTTTCTCTCTTCTCCTAAATCAAATACAATGCAAGGTTCAACACAAAAACAATTAATTCATGATTCGAATTTTTTATCTCGAAAAGCAAATAGATTTATAGCAAGCACATCCGAGAAAAACCATTACTTACTTGAAACCTGGAGAAATCGTGTGCAAATTTCTTTTTATCAAAACTGATGCCTGCAAAAAAAAAAAGTGGTACTGTGCATGAAAATCCAATCGTACATGGGCACAATATTAATACATTACTGATTTGTTAACAGTGCTACTTGGACTTGATTCTATATTGTTGAAAATTGAGGTTTGAGCAGCGTCCATTTTAGTTTAGGTGTTTTACTAATTTGGGCCTAAGTATTAGCTGCTTAGCTGGCAAATTACTAGAGCCTCCAATTGACTGCCTATTGTAAATTTGAAACCCCATTTTATAATACATTATCAAAACTATATATTGCTCGATAATACTTTTGAATGTTTTTAAGTATTGACACTGAACGTCTCGGGACTTGCCAATATCAAATGCTACGTATATGGTTCAAAAATCTATTTTTATAACGGAGGATATCTACTCTTACAACGTTAACACGGTAAAAACTCTTAATATATGTTTGTAAATTGCACATGATGAAACTCAAATCCCTCACCATTAAATAGCGGCGGTACTAGTAAAAAAAAAGGTACACCTAATAATGAAGAGGTAACGAGCCTTACCCCAAAGAAAAAATGTATGAAATTATTACAAAATCTCAAAATATAAGTAAAATGAATTAAAAAAAAAGTAATACAAATGGCATCAT
The DNA here is from genome assembly GCA_033220585.1 of Dipteronia sinensis. Classification (NCBI taxonomy): domain Eukaryota; kingdom Viridiplantae; phylum Streptophyta; class Magnoliopsida; order Sapindales; family Sapindaceae; genus Dipteronia; species Dipteronia sinensis. The sequence continues at coordinate 78,278,794 of CM065637.1, read as the reverse complement.
CTACTACATTTATCATTGGAAAAATCATTCGCATCTGTTGCATTAGCAATAAGATGATTTAATCAAGCAGTTGGAAAACAAATCAGAAATTTCGAAATTGAATAGTATAAATGATGCCTAAATGCAAAAGTTCACATTCACCATTTTTCAACCTCAAATGATGAATATATGTACCCAATTATTATAAAACCTTGAGAATCTAAAATTAAACTTTCACCTTGTCCTTCCTAGCATGTGCACATTTCCTTCGACATTTGTGGCGGGGATTTTAATACATATGAGGAGTTTTTTCATTGCTAATATGGGAGTAGGTGAATTATTGGACTATAACGTCTGTCCTTTTTCTGCCGGCTTTGTTTATACTTTGACTTAACTAATTTTCATTTATATATATATATATATATATATATATATATATGTAAAACACCCTAATAAACTTACCTAACATTGGATTAAAAATAATACAAATTGCAATATTAAACCAACCCTTAATAATTTAACTGTTATAATAGCCACCTAATATAGTACTTAATTTAATACAAATTAATTTCTATATAAAATTGGACTACAACTACAAAATTATTATTAACATTGACCAAAACATTTAAAAAAAAAATTATTACAATAGAAACTCCAAATTAGAAACGACCAAATCGAGGAGAAAAACAAAAAACATCATCTGAGAAGATGCAGTGCAATTCACATTACAAAATGAAGCTATAGTGTATTCAGTAGTAACTTCACCTAATTCAGAATCTAATTCTAAAGAATGAAATTTTACCAAGAAAGAAAAAAAAATCAAATTATCTGGAGATGTGGAGTCACTTAGCATGAAAGAATTAATATCAACGCAAGTAAAAGGCTCTCCACTCCACATCATTAATATTTACTATCTAGGAGATTAAAATTTATTTCATTTAATTTTATCCTTGAACCAATAGACTACTAAAACACCAATAAAGAAAAATGAAAACTTGAGTTTTACAAAACAAGAAAGACAAGGAAGATTTGGATGGCAAAATAAGAATTTTTGAAGGAAAGAGGCAATGCCAAGTCTTTCTCAAATTGATTAGAATTGACAAATATAATTAAGAATGACCAAAGTAAAAAAGAAAACAATTTATATAAATCAAAACAGAATAATCACGAAGGTGAGGGAAAGAGATATTGTTTATGTATTTTTTTTTTTTGTAAAATAAATAAAAGCAGTGTGAACTGAATGGCAAAAGAAGAAGAAAGTGAAGATAGAGAGCTAAAAGGCAAAAGCTACCTCATCATTAGTTATTTAATACAAATTGATTTATAAAAGTAGTTAATTGACAATATATAATTATATATTTAAGAATGACCAGTACAATTAAAACAATTAACATCACAATAGGCCACATTCATTTCAGGTGAGCTTCCAATAATGAAATTCAACTTTAGAGTTTAGACACCTAAATTTCCTCTTAAAGAGCAATACCTGGCTTTAACTTATTTTGCTATCAATTTTTAATGAATTAAAAAAAGTAGCAATTAATATGGCAAATTGATTAGAATTATATGTTGATGGTTTTATTGGGTCATTGTTTTAGAGTTTTGTTTGGGCTGGTTTATTGATAATGTTTCCTATTAGACTGATTGACTCTGTTTTCAAATCATGGCACCATTTTATATATGCTGCAAGTCATTTTATTGTTTGATTTCTTTTTTCTCTTTTGAACAAACCTAAAGACTAAAGTAGAAATGGGTTTAATTTAATACAAATTGTAATGTGAAAACGACCCTTATTAATTTGGTTCTTATAGCCACTAACATAGGATTTAATTTAAAATAAATTTTTATTAAAAAAAAACACATTACAACTACCTAATTAACAATGATCAAAATATATACAACAAAAGACAAAAGTTAGGGTGAGCTAACAAATTATAATTAACAAGGACCGGAATTCGATAAGAGGTAGAGCAACTCATTGGCAAGCTCTTCACACTCATAATAATGAGATTTTGGTTAGCATCGAGTCCTTGTTTTACGATTGCCTAAGTTTATAATAATTCAAGGAAAAAAAAAGATGACCATAAAACTCAAAACTTGTAATAGAATAAATTATGAATTAAGCTACAATGCATTATTCAAAATAACCTCACCTATTAGCTACCAAACTTTTCAACTTTTCATTGAGAAAAAAAACACGCATACTCACTTTAATTTTTACCTAATTTTATTTATTTATTTATTTTTGAAATCTGACACTAATTGGTCAGGAGTTTGTCAGGATTTAACGAGATCAACTGCTACAAGCACGGTTCGAGATGTAACTCTCACTACAGGGGATAGATATCCCCACACTTTACGATCTGACGAGCAAATGTGAGACAATCAATCATTTGGAAATCTAAAATTCAGAGATTCTTTAGAGTTACTTTATTTTTTTGAGTTAAGATCATTTCCTATTCTGATATTTTTGCTCGTCTTTTTCAAATAAACTTAGGTGTCATGTGATGTTTTTATTCTCAGAGGTCACCAGATTAGGAAAAGACCAAGAATATGGGCTGTTCTTTCTCAAGGCTATCTAATGGTATGGTTAATTTAATACAATTTGATTTATAAAAATATGGATTAGAAAAGAACAAATATGATTAAGAATGGCCAAGTATAAATAAATAAATCAATTTTGAACCATCAGCAACCAATCATTAGGAAACCTAAAGAATTAAAATTAAACCGTGACCTAGTCATTCCTAGTACTCTATTTGCTAACATCAATTCATTTGACTAGTTTATCTCAAAGCTACCTAATCTGATTAGATTAATAATTATTAATATAATGTAAATTGATTTATAAAAGTAAACTAGATTTGGCAATATATGATATAATAAGGTTGGCCCGGTGATATAGCCCCTTACACCAACACTACAAGGTTGTGGGTTTGAGTCTCTCTCCAACCCGTAAAATCCCAAATTAATGTAATATTCCAAAAAAAATTGACAATATATAATAAAGAATGACCGAATGACTCACCATAATTAAAATAGTCTATATTCGAAACATCCAAATAGATTTGAATTTCCAATGAGCTTCAAGTAATGAAATTAATTTAATACAAATTTCTATATAGAAATGGACTATAACTACCAAATTATAATTAACAATGACCAAAATGAAGTTTCGGCGTATTAAATAGTAATTTTAATTTCATCTAATTAAATTAAGAGAATATTGCAATAGAAAACTCAGACGCTTCCAAATCTTAGAAGGAAAAACAAGAGCATTAGAAAATTTGTTGTGCAATTCACGTTATGAAATGAAGCTATATTGCATTGAATTATAATTTCCATCTAACTTTAGTTATCCCAGTACTCTATCAATGCTACCAAACCATAAGACTAAATTGGTGAATGTGGATAGTTTCATTCTATCTAGTAATGTTTTAATGTCTTAAGTTCGAATCGACGTCACCGAATATAGTATTAAAAGAAAAAGAGACTAAATTGATACAAATTGATTTTGAAAAATTAATTAAAATTGACTATTTACCACAATAGATCAAATTTAAGTATACTCATATACAAATATAACAACTTATATCACCTCAAATTTTTTTTCCGATATAGATGGTTGCAACTCAAATTTGAAAAATTAATTTAATACAAATTAATTCAATAAAGAATGACTATAAAAATAAGCTATTTTATATAAAACTATTTGTTATTCTAGTTGAACCAATGCATTATAAAGCTATTTTATATATAATTCCAACGCTGTTAATAAAATAGTTCAAGTTATTTTTAATAAAATATGACATAATTGTATAATAATCCCAAATTTTATCAAAAAAGAAAATGAAAAAAAGCCCAAATGTGTTAAAGTTTTATCGAAGTGGGCTGAATCTGTTTTTATAGAAAGCCCAGCCCAACACCGAAGAGATGGGGAAGAAACTACCTCCAATGGTGCCATTTTTCAAGGGTTTCAGGTTTCCCAAATCATTGTAAAAGCCATTGACGTGCAAATTCACGTGACCAAAATGCGTATATGTGGCTGTCACGTGATGAAGCCAACAAGGATATGCATTTGTTTACACCTAGGCAAAAGTGCATGATGTGGCCACACACGTGAACAAACATCGTTGACCAAAATTTGCCTCGAGAGAGAGTGAGGGAGGGACAACATGACCGGTACGTGTGCAAGTTCTATGGAGTCTCAGCAGTCACCGCCATTTCAATGGCTCTCCGATCTGGAAAAATGCAGTTAAGGCAAATATGGAGGTTGAATTTGCTTTCGTTAAATAGGACTCTTCTTCTTCTTCCTCCTGCTTCTACTATTTTGCATATAGAAATGAATTACGATTACCAAATTATAATTAACAATGACTAAAATGAAGTTTCAGTGTGTTCAATAGTAATTTCACCTAATTAAATTGAGAGAATATTGCAATAGAAAACTCATAAGCTTCCAAATCTTAGAAGAATAAAAAAGCATTAGAGAATTTGTTGTGAAATTCATATTATGAAATGAAGCTATATTGCATCGAATTGTAAATTCCATCTAACTTTAGTCATCCCAGTACTCTATCAAGTATCAATGCTACCTAATCATAAAACTAAATTAGTGAATGTGGATCGATGGTAACAACGTTCATTCTATTTGGCAATGTTTCGATATTTTAAGTTCAAGTCGCTGTATGATATTAAAAAAATAAATAAATAAGTTGATACAAATTGATTTTCAAAAATTAATTAGAATTGACTATTTATCAAAATAGATCAAATTTAAGAACACTAACAAATAAATAAAACAACTTATATCACATCAATTATTTTTTGTTATACCATGTGCAATGATGGTAACTCGAATATGGAACATTGTAAAATTGAATGAATGTTCTTTTCACCGGGTCACGTCAAATTTGAAACATCTAGCTTAACTTGAATTCGAAGTGAGCTTCAAATTATTAAACAAAACCTTATAGATAATAGATTTGAATTGCATCTCAAAGAAAAATTTCTTATCTAATTCAAAGGGAAGAAATTTTACTAAGGAAGAGAATGTAAATGCCGGAGGAATAAATAATACCAAGTTGTGGAGCTCGATCTGGAGTTGAAACAGGGCTTTTAAATTGTAAATAGTTACTGCTGTTAATTGAAAAGTTTGATGTTTTTGTCTTGTCTTTCCATTAAAAAAAAAACATTAGAGGATTAGTGGATCATCCAAATTATAAGAATCCATTATTATGAGGTCAGCCCATTTTGACAAAAATCCTCCTGTAATGAAGCCAAGGTTTTTAAAATCGATATATCCACCGATATATCCATATTTTTGAGGGACCGATATCGAAACAGGGGTAATATCCAATATCTAGCAAATATCCGGTCGATTTCGAAATATCCATAAAAATCTCATGATATTCCTGAAATATCCCGATATTCCCGAAATATTGTGAATTTCATCCCGAAATCCAAGGATATTTTACAAATTATTTTCTTAAAAAAATTAATCTTAAATACTTAAATTATTATTCAAATAATCTATATTGAAAAATATTTTAAAAGAAGCATTAACAAATTTATAAAATTTTCCAACATAATAGTCAATAGTATAATTATTGGGCAAAGATTGTGAAAGCATTACTATTTGAACCCAAAGTACCAATATAGAGACAATATTGAGGATAATTCAGATCTTTTGAAAGCCGTACATATTGTCTATACGCAATTAGACCCTGAAGCTGCAGGGATTGCTAATTTGGAAATGAGGTAAAAAGTTACAACTTACAATCAATTTTATAATTCCAATATTATAACTTCTTTTCATTGGAGTATTGTGTCATATACTCATATTTATATTTATTATTTACATACTGATCTCATGAGTCATGAATGTAGGTCATATACTTTAAGGATGGAAAGAAAAGTTTTTGTGAACGAGCAGCCATTGCAGCTAGAAGCAAAATGCAACCGGGTATATAAGTTTTATTACAAAAATCTATATAATAATAATAAATAATAATATCCTTGAAATAGTATTCATACTTATAATACTTAATAATTTTTATTGCAGCTGATTGGTGGGTAATGTATGGAAATTGTGCTCTATCATTACGTGCAATAGCAGTTCGCATATTGTCACAAACAGTATCATCTTTTGCCAGCGGAAGAAATTGGTCCACATTTGCTTTAATCCACACGAAACAAAGAAACCGTCTTGCCTATTCTATGTTTGAACAACTTGTTTATTGTTATTATAATATGAAGTTGAAACTTAGGGATATAGCAGCTGAAAAAGATAAAGAAGATGAAATTGATTTTATGGATCTACTTCAACTAGCTGCTGAAGCAGGGGACGATAATGAGAATCATTTTTTTAACTGGGTTGGACCAGCCTATTTGGATGCTGATGAGGGAAATCCTGATCCACAAATTGCTACTCATGCTCGAGACATGGGAATAAGTGTTGAACAAGTGATTAGAGAAGAAGTTGGTGTAGATCGTGGAGTTACTGTTAGCAGCTCTTCCGATGACCAACATACCTCTGATGGAAATAGTTGAGGAAAAGATGATGGAGATGAGGGAGGAGGTTGGGATTCTGGTGCAAGAGGTTGGGATGCTGGTGCAACAAGTTGAGATGTTCGTGCAAGAGGTTGGGATGTTCGTGCAAGAGGTTGGGATGCTGGTGCAACATGTTGGAATGCTAGTGCAGCAGGTTGGGATGCTCATGCAAGTAATGTTGATCAAAATCGTGGTAGACAACATGGAGGAACAAATCAAATTGATGAAGATTCTTTGAATATGACTCTCTCTCCTCAATGGATATAGACACATAAAATAGTTCTTTGAGTGATTCGTAGAGAATGACAGATTCTCATGTACCATATTATGGTAGTTATGGTGGCTACAATATATTTGATTATCCTTCTCCACAAATGCCATATGCAATACCTATGCATGCAGATCAACAATATCCACCAAATTAGGTAAATCCAAACTATCCAATTCATGGATCAGTTGGAAGAGATCAAGCAACATACGTGTGGCATATTAATAACTACCTTAAAAACTATGCTAGTACGTTTTCCTATGAAAATTATCGTTCGAATCATGATAGAAATATATCTTATGTATTTGAACCAGCAAAGAATTCATTTTTGTTTTAAATTTCAGATATGCAATGTATTATTACATATGAATTATGATTTATCATTTATGATTTATCATTTATGATTGAATCTTGGAAGTATGGAACTATATAGATTTTTTAATGATAATTTTGTTTATTACATATTTAATCTCTTTATATTGTATATAAATATATAATATTGTAAAAGTGAAACAAAATATTATTCTATTAAATACTCAATTTTAAAAATTATATGCAGACTATATCTATGTTATAATTTATAATAAATCATAACTATGCTAATTTATTGTTGAAATATGATTCATTTGATGTATAATTACTTGTTTAAGCTTGTTCTAAGGTTTCACAAAAAAATTCTAACTTTAGATATAAATATCCATCATTTTTTTAATTTTTTACCGAATATCCACCGATATCGATAATATCCTCGATATATCCATAAATTTAGGAGCCCGATATTAATACCAATATCGATATTTTATTCATTGAATGAAGCCCATTCCAAAAAAACAGCTCATCAAAGCAATGCATGATTGGAACGACGACGTTTCGTATTGCTATAGAATACAAAATCCACTCGTCTTCCACATCCTAATCTACAAACACACTCCAATGCAGTTTGATGTTGTCTACAGAGGCAACCATCCATAATGCAAATGCAATATTGATTTTGCAAATTTACAGATTGAAAGCTAGCCACTGATTATAGTTGAACCAATGAAAGCACTTTCGGTACTATTAGTAACCAATTAGCACACATGATACTTCTATTATGATCACAATATCAATACAAATCCAATTGCATCATGAATAAATTCATGGTTTACTGATTTTTAATCGATTTTTAATTTCTCTCCTACATCCGGTAGGAGAATTATGAACGGCATATTTAGTCTGATACATAAGGCGAAGAGCGAGGTTCAATCAGTGGCAAGACCAGCTCAAAATACCATTGCCACCCGCCCACCCGAGTTTGCATGTGGTATATTTTGATGGTTTCAGAGTGAAATTCTTGCCTTCTAAGTTGGCAATATTTGTATATATATATCCTCTTTCGTCGGTGGCTGCTCCCCAATTTCCCCCTCATCCAACCAAGGCAACCAGGTCCGGCCTCCCACAATTATAGTTTATATTGTTAGTTATTTTTGTTTTAACATCTAGAATCCTAGATATTAGTGTGATAAAATGCTAATTGTGAGTAAAATTATGTACATAACACCACTGTCTATGCTTGAAAAAACTTACGGTAGCCCACACGAGAGTGCCATTATCGCGATCCAGAGCCCAAGCAAATCCACTTTTCCTATAAATATCAACAGATTGCTGCCATTGTTATCAGGCAGCATGAAGGTTTTCCACAGGACTTCGCCAGTCTCAAAGTCTAATTTGCAGACAATGACTTGGGACTCACTCCTCTGGATCCTTAAGACTGCATTTATTCTGCATATGTGAATAAATTAATAATCATTAACATAATCATACAATTTCAAACCAATGCAAGCACTGTCAGTAAATTGTAGCCAAGCACCAATGCAACAGCTTGAAAATCGAAAGCAACCTGCCACCATTCAATCTTTAGATGATCAAATCAAAGAAAACACAAGTGCTGTAGCAACATCATTATGAAGGAAAAAACAAAAGTAGAACAATTAAGATAGAAACAGAATTGCATCCCCACCTATCTGTCATCTGACTTCAACATAAATAACTTGATGAGCTGCAATGTTTAGCATACTATATTGAAGAATCTGCCAACTCCGACTGTTTAATTAGTTGAAGGATCAGTGAAATCTTCTCTTCTAGGCAATCTGTAAAAGAGCAAGAATTGTAGATGTTAGTTACTTTACAAAATCTCATTGATATAGGTATGAGAATTTCAATAATAGATACCTCTTTTCCATGTTTTGTTGAATGGTTGTATTCACGCCAACTTCCCAACTTTGTTCAACTTTGGTGTGCTCGTGACTCCTTTAGAGAAAATCTTCATCTTGGGGCAATCATTCACAACTAAACTTTCTAAAATTGGAAAGTTTCAAATGTGATTCATAGAGCAGAAACTTGCAAGACTTTGTAAATACACAAGTGACAAACTCTTCAACTTTCTGAAAATAATCTCTTCAGGTACAGCTCCCTCATTTGCTACCACTTGTTTTTTTTTGGACTGCAAATATTATTAGAAGAAACCAAACTTACAACAGGCTGCTGAGAACCAAGCCAAAAGAAAAAACACAACTAAGCAAACAGCAGCCACCCGAGCAAACAAAACAGAGGCTGGACAGATCTCAGAGAGGAAACAAAGAAATCAATGTATGTCCCAGATCAGACCTTCCCCCTCCATAGCTGACTCCTTTTTAGCTCAGTTATCTGCGAAAGTGTTACTTGCTCTTGAGCTGAAAATGACCCCAGTATTACCTACATAATTCAGAAGACTACGGATGTTATACATTAAATTCACATGATTCAGGCAGCCAAATCCCTCTGAATTGATCCATGAAACCGCCACTTTAGAATCACTAACGATATCAATTTCCTTGCCAATAAGACTTGTCGACTCAGCACACAAGGACACTGCCCTATGGATCGCTAAAATTTCAGCAGAGTTGGAGTGCAGGATCCCCATGTGTTCTGAGAACGCATTTTGCAGTCAAATACTTCCATCAGTGGCAAGACCGGCACCAAATACCATTGCCACCCACCCACCAGAGTTTGTGGTCTTGTTTGATGGGTTGAGAGTGAAATTCTTGCCTTCCAACTTCACCAACTTATAGATCCTCTTTTCATCGGTGGCTGCTCCCCAACTTCACCCTCCTCCAACACCACCAGGTCCGGCCCCCTACAATTACAGTTTCCGTTCTTAGCTATCTTAGTTTTATAATTGCTTTGCTTGAGATAAAATGCTAATTGTGATTTGTGAGCAAAATTACGTATGCATAACATCATTGTCTCTCGAAAAAACTTACAGTATCCCACTTGTGGGTGCGATCATCGTGATCTAGATCCCTTGGATCATAGGTCCCCTATTTCCATTATCACATATCAACAAGTCATAATAATTACCTGAAGAAACAAATAACATAAACTTAGATCATATTTTTCAAATGTCATCTGATTTTTGATCTAAACTAAACTTTGCTCTAGCAGTAAAAAGACCATCAATTTTACTACATTAGTAAAAACTGATTGTTTACACAGTCTAATGTTTCTAGAACTTCTTTTATGCCTTCACTATCAAGAGAACTTCTTTTGATGATAAGTATTTTAAGTACGGTCTTTTGAAATTCAATAAGATGACTTGATCATAAAGTTGGAAAGCAATACCAGAAATTGAGCACTGAATAGTACAAGTAATAATGAATAAATGCAGAAGTTCACATACAGAATTTTCAATTTTCAAGCACAAATGGTCATGAATAACATCAGTCATATAATTCTCCTGAGGCAATATCATTGCCATTCCAAGGGAAAGAAGATAAAGCATAAGAGAGAAGATTGCAACAACAAACAGTAAGGTTCTCATCAATTGAAGGACTTTTAAAGTCCAGTATCTCAAGCCAATCAAGTAGCTAACTGGATTTACATTTCTAAGATCACGTAGCTAACAGTAAACATAAGCAGTTCAAAGAAAACGAATGTAATAAAAGTTTTTCCCAGGAAATGCCCTCTGCAGTAGAAATAACTCTTTCCTTTTGAACTTCATACAAGAAATTAATAACCTCTCCTATAAAATTCAAAAAATCATGACTGTTTTCTTATTCTTTCCTATTTTGGCTGAATGTTTGCTCATCACTTAAACTATAGATAAATAGTTATCACCAATTAATTTCCCATAGATTGATCAACTGAAATTTGCATGTCCACCTTCAATCCAAGTGAACATTTATATTGACTTGAAACAGAATACTGAAAATTTGACACTGAAACAACATTCCTCATCAAATATTGATTTTATCCCCAGCTAGTCAACAACACCACTACCACTTCAAACAAGGCAGAATTTTTACAAATACCCACTGCCCATTTCATTCAAAAGATCACATAAACAACTATTCTTTTATCAATTTTTTTTCAATATGTAAAGAACACATTTTTACCTGCAACTTATCAAGATACTGAGGTTGCCCATGCCCTCTTCTGATAGTCCCAGTCATCATTTCAAGTCTGTGTTGTCCTTTTCTCTGTTGCTGTTCTGAAGAAGATGAGAACAAAACGAACAAGTTGGATTCAACAAAAAATTGGTGGTGTTGGGTTTAGTGGATTGATTCTGAGGAATGAAGAGAGTGTGTGTTGGTGATGTTTTAGGGTTTTTGAGGTTCTGTAGAGAATGAAAATATTGAGACTGGTTTTTCGAAGAAGGGGATGCGTGTTCAAAGAAGAGGATGACGTGTCATGGCACGTCAGCAACATCAGTGACGTGCCCGGGAAAGCCAAATGAAATGATGACATGTGTTATAAAGATGACATGTTATAACACGTAAGGTAAAATGGTGTGAGCATGTCATCACGTTTAGTTGATGTGCACCGGTACACTAGCAAGAGTATAGTCACGTGTTCTAAAATGTTAGTTAAAATGGAATGATGTGTCCTGATACATCATTGGAATGGAGGCCTGAATGACACATTTGTGAAATGGCTGGTAATGTGCTAGGTCACGCCGGTTAAAGTGGATGACATGCCCAGACACGTCCACAAAGGTTGAAGACATGTCAATTAAATTGTATGGCATGACATGTCAGTGAAAGGGGGATGGTGAGGTGTCATACCACGTAAGCCAAAGTGGGTAACGTGCCTAAACACGTCATTGAAAGCTAGTTGTTATTTGTCTAGTAAGTGGTGACAGCAGAAAAAAAAAAGAAAAAAAAAAGAAGAAACGGAGAGTGTAGAAATGGAGAAAGGAAATCTAGAAATGACATTTCGAGTGGAAAATCTTCAAAGAGAGAACGTCAGGCTTCAACTTTCGTCTTCAACAGTGGTTGTTAGGGTGAGTACATTTTCAATTACACAGAGTCCTCCCTAGGTATCATTTGATTTCTTTGTTCGTTATAATATTTATCACCAATCAATAATATAGAAATTTAGGGCATTGTGTAGAACCATTTGTGTCACCTAATTAATTTACATTCCTAGACGGAAATTGTTGAACAAATATACACTAAAGAAATGATTTTTATTTTTTATTTGATTTGATTTTTGTTCCTGTTATATATTGAAGGTCTATTAAATGGGTTCAGGCCGGTGGAGAACACTACAAGGATGATCTCTGCTACCTAAAATTTAGTGGAGAAGCAGCAATTTTGGTGTTCTTGGATGGCTTTAGAGTGAAGTTCTTTTGTTGGCTGTTGGCGATGTTGGTGTATATCCTTCTCTCATCCTTGGCTTCACATAGCCCCTCCACCTATGCCACCTGGTCCAGCCTCCTACATTGGAAAATCCTTTTAGCTAGGCAATCTTGGGTTCAAAAAGAATAACATCACAGCTATTTTGTTTGCTATTAACTAGTGAAAGAAAAAAGTTCATTGAATTCAAGTAATTTTTGTAGGGACTAAACTCACCATAGACCAGACTAGGCTTCCATTATCGCTATCTAACGCCCAGGCAAAACCACTTTTTTGAAAAGCAACTACTATAACATGCTTGATTCTGTTTACATATATGCTAAGCATCATTGGTGCTTCTGCAAAATCAGCATCTTGGCTAGGTCCAGGAGGGCAATTAGGATTCAAAATGCCAGTTACATGCTCCAAACCATCCATCATAGCCTCCTAACTGTTTGTACCGCTTGATTTTGCCAGTGTTTATGTCAAGTGCCAGGATGGAGTTTGAGTGGTTTTCAGGTTCGATACCCTTGTCCAGGCTTCTTGGTGTTGTTTGATTGTTTTATACCTCTTGGCATTGCTGTATGTGATGTGGAGCAGAATAGAGGTTTCCTGTGGCAATGTAGACATTGTTTCCATTGCCACCCATCCACCAGAAGTTGTGATCTTGTTTGATGGTTTGAGAGCGAAATTCTTGCCAGCTGAGTTTACAATGTTTGTATAGATCCTGTTTTCATCGGTGGCTGCTCCCCAAGTTCCTCCTCCTCCAATTGTACCGGGTCCAGCCTCCTTCGGTACAATTAGTATTTTGTTTAAACATCTAGATAGGTTGGTTCAGAATTGCTAAGGTCAAATGCTAATTGTCTGGGATCGAAAAACTTATAGTAGACCACAAGAGGCGGCCATTATCGTGATCCAGAGCCCAAGCAAATCCAATTTTCTGAACAGCAGAAACAATAGCTTTCTTCATTCCTTTAACTTGTATGCTAAGCATCATTGGTGCCTCCCCAAAATCTGCATCCGGGTTAGGTCCGGGTGGGCAGCCAGGAGTAGAAAGATTGTTACATGCAAAAAACCATAAATCATATCCCCCAAGTTGATGGTACCACTTGATCTTTCCCGAGTCCAAATCTAAGGCTAGGATTGAATTCGCATGGTTATCGGGTTCCACACACTCGTCCGAATGAGTTGGAACGATTTGATTATTTTCCCTTTCCTGACATTCTTCTATATGTGATGGAACTGAGTACAAATTTCCTGTGGCAATATATACATGATAATAAAAAGGTCCATAGACTCCAATAATCAGCGGATCATGATCATCATCAACTACAATTGTTGGAGTTGAAACTGTTCAATTAACATTCGCAACCAAGCTTGGTTTCGGGCTCAAACCTGTCAGATTATGAACGTTTTTCTTCCAAACCAGTTAACCATCAGAGGCATTGACTACATAGATATTTCCATTCCAGCTTGGAAAATAAAGGGTTCCATTGAAAATAGATAGTGTTTAACTTATGTTTTTTCCTGCAAAGAATTCCCACTTTAAACTCAGCTTGGGAACTGTTTTGGTGCTGATTTTGGTCTCCTTGCTTGCATGTCTTCTGTTGTATAAATCCCCACCATGGTTTAACCAGTTTTCTGCAAGAGCTGTGAAGGTCAGCAGAGAAAGCATACATATGATGTGTAAAGGAAGAAAATGAATTTGTTGGTAGAATTTAGGAGGCACCATGGAAGTGGGACTTTCTCTTTTTCTTTTTTGAAACAGTATATTATTAAACAAGCCAAAAAAAAGGCAAAAGAACCACAAACAACCAAACCTGGAACCAGGTAACAAACAAACAGAGCAAGGAACCAAAACTAAACAACGCCTCACAGCAACACCACCAGATCAAAACAGTTCAACACCACAGAACAGAAAGCGGACAAGGAGAAAACCCAGATAAAAGCCGTAGGAACAAAAACGAAGCCACAGGAAACGAACCGAACCAAACCAAACACCCAAACCCACAGCACAAAACAAATCACAACAGGGGAATGCTCCTCAAAACATCCACCACACGCTTTGCAAAACGAAGCCAGTGCCAGAGAAACAGATCCACGAAACAGGACCAGCACCACGCTACTTTTAAGTTATGTTGTTGTTACAAATTATTTGTGGATTTCATATCATATGGTTCTTGTTCATATAACGTCACAAGGTTGAAAACTTAAATAGTGCACTCCTTCCATTCCATGCTTTGCAAACTAATTAATTAATAGTCTAGGAATTTCTGTGCAAATTCAAACAAATGTTTGGGAGATGGGCTGGGACGTGCAAATTAATACATTATTATTGGGTTTTTCAAGCCCAGTACCAACTCCTTTATTAACGGCGCTACTTGAACTTGATTCTATGTTGTTGAAAATTAAGGTTGGAGCAGTGTCCATTTTAGTTTGGGCCCAAAAAGCCCTACTTGTTTTACTAATTTAGACCTAAGTATCAGCTGCCTAGCTGGCAAATTACTAGAGCTTCCAATTAACTGTCTATTAGAAATTTGAACCCCAGTTCGTAATACATTTTAAAAACTATATATTGATTCTGATTGATTCGATAATACTTTTGAATGTTTGTAAATTTCGACAATATCAAATGCTATATATGCAGTTCGAAAATCTATTTTCATATCGGAAGATATCTACTCTTACAACACCGTAAAAAACTCTCAACACATGTTTGTATATTGCACATGATAGAACTCAAATACCTCACCACTAAACATCAACGTACTAATAAAATTATTTATGAAAACAAAATAGGTTTACCTAATGATGGGGAGGTAACGAGACTTACCCCAAAGAAAATGTATGAAATTATTACAAAATCTCAAAATGTAAGTAAAATGAAAGAAAAAAAATGCAATACAAATGGCATCATCAACTACACCTATCATTGGAAAAATCATTAGCATCTGTTGCAGTAGCGATAAGATGATTTAATCATACTGTTGTAAAGCATATCAGAAATTCGAAATTGAATAGTATAAATGATGAATAAATGCAAAAGTCCACATACACAATTTTTCAACGACAAATGATGAATAACACTAGTGAAGTCACGACTCTCTTCAAATGATGAAACAATAGTGCCACAAATGATGAATAACACTAGTGAAATCGTCGATTTTCTGTAGAACTCTGGCCATTCTGCAATTATAAAGAATTGTATAGTAATAAATTATTAGATATTCTTCATATAGTGTGAAAATAGAGATAAGGAAAAGAATCAACTCATTTTCTTTACAACTAGACATTTTATAATTATAAAACATAACATAACAAAGACAAAAGCGGGAGTTCTAAAAACAACCAACTATTAGGAAAAATAAAAGAAAGCAATATTCGGTCAATTGAGTTATTCAATACTTCTATCGTCACATAATCCAGATTTAATCAAACTAATTCTCAATTACTAATGCTCATTTGGAATTTTTATGAACGTACAATTTTGCAACAATGAAAACTCATCTCTCATTGTTCCACCTAGGAGTCTCAAATTCATTCAGCAAACTGAAAAAATTAAATAAACAATTCAATTATTTCATTTCAAATAGCAATTATGTTTCCACACCATGGATAGAAAGATATGAAAAATCAAAGTGCACTGGGAGATGAGAAAATATTGTAATTTTTTGCGTACCTCTATAAATAGATGTTCTATTGTAGTATTAAGGTTTCCTTTCCAAAATCCTTTACCCTCTTCTTCTGTTGTTTGTAGTCTGTGCAGTCTTGGGGTGCTTAAAACTCCTTGAGAAAAAATCTTCATATTCGGACATTTACTCACAACAACTTGCTGTAAATATGGAAATACAATTGTATAACTCCCAGAGTAGAAGCTTGTAAGGCTCGGTAAACACTTCAGCTCCAAATTTCTTAGTTTCTTGAAAATGATCCGATCTTTTACTTCATCTCCCTCTTGGATTATAATTTCTTCAACCATTTTGCATTCGGATATACTCAATTCTGTAAGTTGAACCAGACTTTTAGCCGTTGGGACTGCCACTAAATTAAGCAATTCGTTACACTCCAACACTTCTAATTTCGTTAAATTTTGGAAAGACACGTAAGATGGCACTAAACTTTTTAAGTTGCTACAACAAACTACTTCTAGAATTGCCAGATTTTGAAAACCTTTACTCGATAAAGAATTTTCCTCCCACAATTGCAACGAGTCATTTAACTCAACAAGCCTTAAGTGGTTTAATTTACTAGGTGCTTCAACATGTTTTTCCTCACAACCAAATCCTTCACACAGGAATAATCCCTTGAAAACGCCTCCAGAAACTTGAAGTTTCTCAAGATTGGGTATTTTGTGAAGGAAACAAAATACACAAATATCTGCCCCCTTATGAAAGCCTTTGATTGTAAGATAATTTAATTTGCATGAGTACTCTGGAAGTTTTTCATGTAACGCTTCTTTCTCAAACCACTTCCAATCCAACCCCAAACTTTCCAGGTTGGTCAATGGAACCTGAAAAATAAACCAAAGTATTAGTTGGTGTAGGCATTGAATGCAGAGCAACAAAGGTGGACAGGGAATAATTATTTATTTATTTTGCTAAAACGAAATGTACAATAATTTGTGTGTAGCATATTGTTCTTGATAGAAACTATCAATTGATGTTAGAGATTAGAACTCTAATATTTGTGAAGAAATTTAATAGAGTACTTGGAGTCGTACCCTGTCAAGTAAGAGCAGGGGTTGATCCAATGGCATCTCTTGGGTCACTTGAAAGCTCAAAATTTTTGAAGCAGATACCTCTACTTTGTCACAATTCCAAACCTGCAATTTCTGTAACATTGGCCATTCTGAAATATGTACCCTTGGGTAGAAACTTCGTAGCTTTGATAGCTCTGCTAGTCTCAGATTAAATAATTGAGGAAACTCAGGCACTGCATCATCAACTTCTTCTCCCTTGGCAAAAATTTCCTCCACCATGCAACACTTTTCTATCCAAAGTTGTTCAAGTTGAAGAAGATTTCTACCTACCGAAGCTGGAAATATGCTTTTCAGACTGCCACAACCCGTAACTTCTATTGAGATTAGATTCTGACAAGTTAGAAGACCTTGTGAGTCCACATCCCATATATGCTTCAGCTTTGGCAAATCATTTAGCACCAATTTTTCCAATTGAGTGGCGGTTACAGCTTGTGTTTTTCCACAACTGGAAGCTTGGAGTTCAAATATCTCACATAGTGAGCTACAATTTATTAGCCGCAAATCATCTAGTTTTTGGAGTCTTCCAAGCATGTTTGAAGGAATAACATTCAACACGTTATGGCAGTTATGTACTCCAAAATAATCTAATTTGCAGAAGGAATCCGAACTGAGTTGATGATGCCATATTTTTCTCAATTTATCCATCTTGTCTAGTTCTAAAAACTCTAGATTAGGGAGCCGTACCTAAACAATTCATTAATAGAACAATAATCAAACGAAATTATGGATTATATATAAGACACCAAAATGGATATGGATGAGTTAAATAAAGGAGGAAAGAAATGTGAGTAAAGAATTTTAGATGATATTTGCAGAAACGTGGAAAAAAAAAAGAATACCCTTTCATCAAAGAGTGGTTGTATGTTAGTGTGGCATTTGTCCTTGCTTGTTGATATGTCTACACCCAGAAAATTTGAGATAAATGTTTCCATGTTGGGGCAATTCTCAATCGACAATTGTTTCAACAAGGGCAATTCAATTGAATTTCCAGCAAAGTTGCAAAAACATGTGAGATTCGGAAGATCTATAAGATTCAGATTAGTTAAATTAGGAAACAGAGTGTTACTTATCATTTCTTCTTCTATGACTGTTATCACTTCCAAAATAGCGCAGTTTTTTATTTCCAATTCTTGGAGTTGCACAAGGCCCAAGGCCACAGATGGAGTAAATATATATCTCAAACTGAAACATTTATCATCCACCACCAAAGATTTTAAATTGCTGAAGTTGCTGATCCGAATTTTTTCGTGCCATACTTCTTTCAAATTGGGAAAGTCAGAGACCGTAAAATTTTCTATATAACATAATCCAACCTGTCAAACCCAAATATGTCCGTTTTAATTCTCTTAGAACAAAGAAAATAAACAAAGTTTCATAATCATGGCAGTTCCTTAAGATTTTACTTTGTCTAAAAATGGGAACTATTTCATCTGAAATAGTAAATCTATTTCAACTTGATTATTGTCCACTGGGAATGCTTTACTCATTATGATTAGTCTAATAAAAATAATAATAAGGATAAAACAAAACAAAAACCGAACAAGTTTAAAGAAGATGGACAGGTTGATGAAAGAAAATACATACCATGTCTCTAAAAAGCTTTTGTATGGTGGTATTTAAGTCACCTTCCCAACATCCTCCATCCTCTTCATCCTCTTTTTCTTTCAAACTTAGTTTTTGTAGTTTTGGTGTGCTCACGACTCCTTGTGAAAAATTCATCATCTTTAAGCATTCTATCACAAGTACTTGTTGTAAATTTGGAAATTCAATTGTGAAATTCCCCTTGCAAAAGCTTGCAAGACTTGGCAAACCATGAAGTTTCAGATATTTCAATTGGTCGAAAACAATCCCATTTGTTACTTCATCTCCCATGTCTATTATAATTTCTTTTATTGATTTGCAATCAATTAATTCCATTCTTTTCAGTTGCTCCAAACTTTTAGCCGTTGAGAATGTCACCAGATTTATCAATCTGTCACACTTTTGTACTTCCAAAGTAGTCAGGTTTTGAAGAGACATCCAAGATGGCACTAAAGTTTTTAAGTTGCGACAACTAGCTACTTTTAGACCTGCCAAAGTTTCAAAAACTGTGCTAGGTTGAGAATTTTCCTTCCACAGAAGCAACACCTCAGGCAGTTCACACAGCTCTAAATTTTTCAAGCAGGGTAATGTAACCTGGGAAATCATAGTATTAAATGAGAAAGAGATCTGAGACGCTAGTATATTTCAAGCAAGTATCCAGTAGGATTGACAACATAGCAAATGATGAAAAAGAATAGAATGTATGTATCTAGAGCTTTAACAAAAACTGTTTATTAGTTATTATTGTTAGTTACACAAGTGTTTTTTAATAATTAAAATTGTAGATTAAATAAATTAAAATAAGATCATCAATAGATTAAACTATATATAAAGCATAGTTAAGTTAGAAAGGAAATGTGAAAAAAGAATGGGAATGGTTAACCTTTTCATCAAAGAATGGACGGAGGTTCTCCTCTGTCTCTATGTCTAGTTCTTCAGGTTCTTCGATGGCTCGCATGTCTGTACATACTGAAAGGGAGACAAATGTTTGCATTTTTGGGCAATGCTCAATCTCCAATTTAGACAAGGATGGCAATTCAATTAAATTTCCAGTGAAGCAGCAGAATGTTGTGAGTTGCGGAAGATCTTTGAGTTTCAGATGATTGAGTTTAGGGAACAGAGTGCAGTTCATTCTTTCTTCTTGTGTGATTATTACCCCTTCCATGAGCATAAAATTGGATATAACAAGGACCTCGAGATGGTTAAGACTTTCAGCGACAGAAGATGGAAAAAAATATTTCAAATTATGACAGCCATCAAAGGTCAACTTAGTCAAATTTTGGAAGCAAGAAGACAGTGTCTGAAGTTGGTTGTCCCATAAGGTTTGGCAAGCAAAGGAGGACAAGTTCAAGGATGTCAGGGTGGGTAATTCAACCTGCACAATAAATTCTGGTAAATGATATGCAGATAAAATACTATTGATAAATAGTAAAAGTTAGCATGTAAAATAGATTCTATTCATTCTTTATTACTACAATAGAAACAGGAAGCGTCAATTGATCAAATAAAAACTAACCTTTTCGCTGAAAACAAATGTCTTCATCTTTGGACAATCTGATATGTTAATAGTTGTCAAGGAAGGACATTCCAGAGTATTACTTCCTGAATAGAAACTTGTCAAGTTTGGCAAAGATTCCACATCAAGGCAGTTTAGTTGAAGGAATGTGATTTTCTCAATGGCTGCTGCGTCATTCTCTCCTTCCTTTGTGATGATTTCTTCCATCATAGCACAGTTTATTATTTCCAATTCCTGAAGTTGCATAAAGCCCAAGATTACGGATGGAGTGAATATATATCTCAAGTTGCTGCAATTATAAACTTTCATCAATTTCAGGTTTCTGAAGCTCAAAACTTCCGATTGATTATTCTTGTTCCAAATATGCTTCAACCTTGGTAGATTAACAAGGTTAAACTCAATCAACTGGGGCAGCACCTTGAAATCTCCATCAGCATTTAGCTCTTCCAAATCAAACACTTCTTCTAGTGAATCGCCATTTCTTACATGCAGCTGCTCCAAAGAGTTCAAATGCTGTAGCAAATTCCCAGAAATAGCACTCGAGATATTTGCACAGTCATCCATCACCAGTGATTTCAAATTGCTCAAGACTTCGACAGGAAATTGGCCATGCCAAACTTCTTTCAAATGGGGAAATTCCGAGATTGTCAAATGTTCAAAGTCACGGAATCCAATCTACCAAACAAGAATATTTCATTTAAATCCATTTTAAACAAAGAAACACAATCGTGCAAGATAGCTAGCTAGTTTCTCTTAAATTAAAACATATTTTTTAGAGATAGATATCCACTAAGAGGGATATTTTTTGTGCTGATCAGATGAGACACTTTTATCTTATTGAGGAAAAAATCGAAATAAAATATAAAATGGACTAAAATAGAACGATAACCATTAACCACAACGTCATAAGAAATAGGTAAAAATTCAGTTAATTTCAATGCATACCTTTTCTTCGAACAATTTTTGTGTTGTTGTATTAAGATTCCCTTCCCAAGATCCTTTCTCGTCTACTTCTGCTGTTCGTAGTCTGTGTAACTTTGGTGTGCTTAAGACTCCTTGTGAAAAAATCTTCATGGTGGGACATTGTCTCACAACTATTTGTTGTAAAGAGGGAAATTCGATGTTACAATTCCCAGAGCAGAAGCTTGTAAGCCTTGGTAAACAGTGAAGCTCCAAATATCCCAGTTTCTTGAATATCATCCAATTTTCCACTTCATTGCCGACATGTGTTATGATCTCTTCTATCATTTTACATTCGCTTATTTTCAATCTCGTGAGTTGCACTAGACTTTTGGCTACTGGGGCCACCATTAAATTGACCAGTCCATCACAGTTTGATACTTCCAATGTCAACAAATTTTCAAAAGACACAAAAGATGAAACTAAGGTTTGTAAGTTGTCACAAATTAATACTTCTAGACTTGTTAAATTTTGTAAAACCTTATGAGGTAGAGAATTCTCCTCACACAAAAGCAACGAGTCTTCCAAGTCATAGAGGATCAATTGATTCAATTTACTAGGTGCCTCGATATGTTTGTCCTTACAACCAAGTCCTTCACATATGAATATTTCCTCAAAGAAACCATACCAAACCTCAAGTCTCTCAAGATTGGGTAATGTGTAAAGGAAACAACATGGACAAATACCACTTTGCTTATTAGCTCTTATCAACTCAAGAACTTTTAGATTGCACGAGTCCTTTGAAAAGTTTCTATGCAATATCTCTTTCACGATCCAATTCCACTCTAAAGACAGTTGTTCTATTTTAGGAAACGCAACCTGCAATAGGAATAAAAGTTTAGTTGGTGCTAGTCAGGGTGGACTTGGTGTAATTAAATGAAAATCAATAGCTGATATAGCTAATTAGAAGTGACCATGGTGCATGACCTATGAATTTATACCTGATAGTCTAGATTCTTACTTGTATCTTTGTTTTTAGATTCTTCTCCAACAGTGCATCATATATATATATATATATATATATATATATATATTCTATTCCTAGCTGCACTTATTCATCTCTCGTAGCATTTTCAAAAGCCTAGTTATATTAATATATATATGAAGATTTTCTCATCAGTATGCACTGATAAATATATATATCAATGCCTTGAATGCATACCATTAGATTCAATTGATTTGACCCAATGTGTATGCACTTGTCAGTGCTTATTCATAATCTATGGTCCACATACAATGCACTGATGTATTTTATATCAATGCGCACCGAGGAGAAAAGAACTGTATGCAATGCACTGTGAAGAAAATGACTGTATATATATATATATAATGGTTCTCTCATAAGAAATCTCTTATTTTAATTTCGGTAAGAACTTTAATGAAATCACATCCACTTTTATGAATTTTGATCCGAATATTTTTGTGGATGATATGTTCAATTAAATCTACCTATGAATAAATTTTGAGAATTTTTTAAATACTACAACTATTTTTCTTGAATTTTCCTATATTTCACCCGTTTCCCGATACTTTCATATTTAACAAAATCGGGATAAATAGTTGTAGTGCTTGAAAAATTCTTATATTTTTTTATTGGTAGATTTCATCGAACTTATCATATACAAAAAAATTCTGATCAATATTTATAGAAATCGAGGTGATTTCATCAAGATCCTTATAACCGAAATTGAAATAATGGATCCCTTATGAGAGAACCAATATATATTCTAAAGTTTTGATAAAATCCTAATATTAATCAAATTATTATTTTGACGAGATGGTGTTGGTTCAGTGGTATACCCCTCACATCTGCATCATGAGGCGTGAATTCGAGTCATCCCCCTCCCCAAAACCCTGAATTTATGTAATACTTCAACAAAATTAGTAATTTATTTGGAGATTTTGGGAGGATTAAATCAAATTTTTAATCCATTATTTTGCCCACAATTCGTTTTATGATTGTCAATGAGATATTTGAAAGTGTTTTTTTTTTGACAATTTCCTCTATTTTAGGATATTGTGGTTTACGGTCATATTGTATTTGTGATGTGGTTTACCCAAAATTTACCCAAAAATATTATACCGTATTCTTGTCAACAGCTGACACCCCTAGTTATAATATTGTGTAATGATAGTATTTAGACCATATCCAATGTATGTGTGAGTGTCAATGCCAAATTTGGCACAAAAAGAGTAAAATGCTTTATTTGGCACATCAATTTAGTTTTGTGCTTTAATACATAGTTTTATTTAAAATGCTATTTTTATTGTTTTATTAATTAAAATTATGAAAGTCAACACTTACCATTAATGTATTCATAGAATAGTTACGGATGCAATAGATTTTGATTAAATTATCATTAATGTATATTAAATTTAAATTGTTTTAAATATTAAAAATATTATATAATGGTATTTTTGTAATTAAAAATGAACATTTATTGCTGTATCAATTTTGGCTTATGCTATACTTTGTGTTAAATTTGGCTCTGTTAAATTATAGCATTAACATAATAATTTAGAACATGAGGTGCTCTTATGATGCTAAAATGCTAAATTGTTCCGAGACTGGTGAGACATAAATGTCCATTGGTACTCACGCTAAAAAGAAGGGTTAAAAGAAAGAAAACAAAGGTGTGTAATTCAATTATGTTTTTTCCTTGAAAAAAATCAATTATGTTTTGTTCTATTATTGTGAGAGAGATATTGTAGCAAAGAGGGGAAAAAACGGAAAAAGACTCCTTTAACTTAAATTTTTGTAATTTTTAATTTTAATCGAATTTTTAGATATGACTCTAACTAAAGATGAATGATGAATAATGTCCTTAGCTCTATTACCTTATCAACAATGAAAAGTTGTTCTTGAATTGAAATCTCCGGTTGACTCCCTCCATAGCTCTTCTTGAAGCTCGAAAGTTCTGAAGTAAGTATCTCCACTTTGTTGCATCCCCACATACTTAACTTGTTTAACTTTGGCCATTCGGAAATATACAATCCTGGATAGAAACTTTTAAGGCTAGGTAGATCCGATAATTGCAAGCATGTTAATTGTGGAAAGACAAACCTAGGTACTTTTTCAACATCTTCTTCCGTGGTGTTAAGCTCTTCAAATATCACTTCCACTGATTTACAATCTGATATTTCCAACACTTTTAGTTTTTGGAGTCTTCCAAGCATATTAGATGGAAAAATATTCAGCAGGTTATGACAGTAAACTACCCAGAAAGAATCTATTTTGGAGAAGGAGTCCATAATGAGTTGATGACACCATATTTTCCTCATATTATCCATTTTTTCAATATATAAAGACTTTAGATTAATGATTCGTACCTGAACAATTCAATTGATTGTATTAATTAATAAAATACACATAATTGATAACCAAACACAATCACAAATAATAGACCAAGAATATATGAGATGACAAATTAGATTTAGGAATTATTGATTAAACAAAACTCTACAACTGCGAGTTCAAAAGAAAAAAATTAAGATGCAAAAGGATTTAAAAAAAAAATACTAAGAGAAGATAGAAACAATACCTTTTCATCAAAAAAAGGTTGTATGTGTGAATGGAGGTTCTCCTCTGAAATCTTTTGTTCTTCCTTGGCTTCTGGCATATCTGCATGTTGAGAATTAGAGACAAAGGCAAGCATCTTGGGGCAATTCTCAAGCCACAATTCAGCCAAGGAGGTCAACTCAATCGATTTTCCCGCAACATTGCAGAATGTTGTGAGTTCTGGAAGGTGTTTGAGGACCAGCCGGTTCAATTTAGGGAACCAAGTGTTAATTATTCTTTCTCCTGCAGTGATTGTTACCACTTCCACGGCCTTACAGTTGGAAATCTCAATGGCCTCAAGTTGGATGAGACCTTCAACCATAGAAGATGAAAAAACATATTTTAAAGTGTCGCAACCATCCATACTGATTTCCTTTAAATTTTGAAAGCATGAAGACATTGGCTGAAGTTGGTTGTGCCATATGGTTTTGATACGAATGGAGGACAGGTTCATTGATGCCAAGTTGGGTAACACAACCTGCAAGCAGGAAAAGTTGCTGTTTATTCAGATCAACTTGTTTTTGTTCCCCTGTCTGCACTTATTATAACAATAACGGCATTTGTTATTTACAAATCTTAATTACAAAAAAAAAAAAAAATTACTTCTCAATTAAAATCTTCATGAAAGATAAAATAAATACAACATATAATTGAAATTCAATTATTTGCTAGGTGAGGAATAATAAATGTTAATATAAAACATAAAATTTCTACTAACTGCACTTGAGAATAAAAACAGAGTTACCTTTTCATCAATGAGAAGATGAATGTCATCCTGGAAGTTCATTTCTTCAACTTCTTTGCTCTTTTTTATGTCCACATACTTAGAGCCAGAGAAGAATGTCATCAACTTTGGGCAATCCTGGATGGATATTTGAGTCAAGGAGGGGAATTCAACTGAATTTCCGGAGCCGAATCGTGAGAGTTTTGGAAGACCTTTGAGCTGCAGGTTGATTAGTTTAGGGAAAACCATCTTAATCACTTTTCCCTCTCCTCTTAATTCTTCTGAATTGATTACTCCTTCAATCGACTTACAATTCTGTATCTCAAGCTTTTCTAGTAGAACTAGACTTTTAACCATAGAATACGAAAACAGAAATTTGAGATTACCACTACACTCCTCCAAAGTCAAGCTTGTTAAAGTTTGACAACACGAAGACATTGCTGGAAGTTGATCAAGCCACAAACATTCAATGTTAATTGAAGACAGCTTCAAGTTCTTCAAGTTTGGGAGCAAAACCTGCAAATGCATTTTTTTATTAATTAGTGATTAAAAATCAAGCCTATAAACACTTACTGCTAGCTATACATTTTTTACATCACCAACGTCCAATACAAAACGAAGAGAAAAGTAGAGTACGAGAGGAAACATACATTTTGACTAAATGACGGCATGAAATTGCCAAGCTCATCTTCAGCAAGGATTTCTTGAGATCCAATTTCAGGCGTGAAAGCATTGAAGCCAAAACTTGTGAACTGTGGTAGGCATTGTAGTCTTAGGGTGCGCAGTCTAGTGAACTCGGTTCTATTAACCCTGCCATTTTGGTGGAATTGTTCATCTCTATTATTAAAAACAATCTCTTCTAGCTTCTTGCAGTCGGTGACTTCAATTTCTTCAAGCTGTAAAAGGTTCCTGGCCATGGAAAATGAGAACAGATGCTTCAATCTATCACATTTTCCGATTTTCAAGATTCTTAATTGGCTGAGAGACTCTGTTGTAAGTTGGCCATTAAATAACATATCCAAGTTAATCAAATTACGAAGAAACAATGACTCTAGTTTGGGAAAGACATTGCATAGTCCCCGTTGAATTGAATTAACAATACGTTGAATCTCATGACCATTTTGTACATGAAGATGCTTCAATTGTGGGAATCCTTCGCCATTAAGTTCATAAAGAACATTTTTAACACCTTTCAGTTCATCTAGATAGAGATCTTCAGTTCTATTCAACAACATTTTAACCCCATTTCCCAAAACATTGCTATTAATCAGTTTGAGTTTCAACCTCTGTGAGGATTCATAATCATCAGACCAGTTCCAGTCATCTCCAATAATTATTCTATATCTTTCCAACTTCTCAAATATCAGCAAGTCATGTGGCATAATCTGGGCATCAAGAACGTGTATTTCTAAAGTTGTTAGACGAGACAATTGATTCAACTCAGAAAGACTAGCATTACTTTGCCCTTCAACCTCCCACCGGGTAAAACTATTACCCATATACAGCTCTTCTAGTCGAGTCAAGCTTGATATAACATTTGGTGAGATCACTTTAAGTTTTGAACAATTGCTCAATTCTAACAACCTTAACCGAGTTAATTGTCCAATTTGTGTCGGCAATTGTTCAATATCAGAACCCCAGAAGCAAAGAATTTCTAATCTCTTTAACTCTCCAATAATTGCTACATTTTTTAGCTGGCATTGGTCCAAACATAATGTTTGAAGGTTTGTTAGCTTGCCAAGTGATGAAGGCAGTGATAACATTTGAATTTTAGTCATATCTATAACTCTAAGTTCTTTCATCTCTTCAAAGAAAGCGTCTGAAATTTGCAAAGAGAATTTTCTCATAAACAAAAACAATAACTTGAGTTTCGGATATTCCAACCTTTCAGGAAGCATAGAGACATCTTTATAACGCAGAGAAATAGCAGTTGAATCTTTGGGCAATTTCTCCTCCAGCATTTCTTTTAAGTCGGTGACATCTTGAATATTAAACATAAGCTTATCCGTCGATGCAATTGAAATAGCAACAACATGAATAATGTCATGCATTTTAACATTCTTGTTTGTGGTACCCTTCAACAATAGACATGAAGCTTTGAGATGATCGATTAACGTGTGGAATCTGTTCCTTCCTTGTTCCAATGTCGAAACATCTTGAAACAAACTGAAACCCATGCAATATCTCAACAAGTAATCCAAGCTTATGTTTGAACCAGCATTATAAAGACTACATAGTAGAAATAGTGATTTCGCTTCCTCACTTTCCAAAAAATCGTAACTCAACTTTATCGTAGAGTATACTTTTGCATCCATCCCTTTGATGTGTCTCGGGTTAGACCTTCTTAGCTGATCCAAGGCATCCTTCCAATCAAAAAGACTTTTTTTTCAATGCACTTGCAATTGTTGCAATAGCAATAGGCAAGCCAGCACAATATTGAACTATCTCCATTGCAACAGGGTCAAAATCAAGTTTTTCTTCTGAATGACCTGCAATCTTCCAAAATAAATTTCTTGCTTCTTCGTGAGATAAAGTTTCAACTAAGAAATTCTTCTCGGTATTCATATCATTGCTTAATACATCTTCTCTTCTAGATGTCAGCAATATTTTGCATCGTCTCTGATCATCACTTCTTCCTTTCCGAACTTCCTCTTGCATGGCAATTTTCTTCTCCTTTTCCCCAAGAGGAATTCCAACCTCCTCAAGGTCAAGTTTTGCCCAAATATTATCTAACACTAGGAGGACCCTCTTTTCTTGCTTCAACTTATCACGTAATCGATCACGTAATCGAGCCGCTCTTCCAGACAAACTCTCCTCTTCCAATTTTAGGCCTAACTCATCAGCAATTTGTCCTTGAATACTCTTAGTGTCTGGGGTCCCTGTTACATCAGCCATAACCACCACATCAAATAACTCGTCTTGTATAGCTTGCCCAACAACTCTTTTGACCAGTGTGGTTTTACCCACACCTCCCATGCCGTACACCCCAATCAAGTTGATATCTGTATCGGTTACTGCCTTCATAAGATCATTAAAAACTTGCTTTCTTGAATCAAAGTCCCCATACCCTCTGACATAGGTAGAAGTTGTTTTCTGAAGGAGAGGACGGTACGAAACTTTCTCAAACGTTCCTTCACCCAAGAGGTCGACCCCATACTTTGTGGTCTTGGCTGCTTTCCTGCTGAGGGAGTAACGAGCCATCAGATTGGGGCAGAAGCCGATTGAACAGAGCTTCCCTGCTTTGACTTGATCATCAATGATGGGTTTTGCAACCCCATTAGTGAACTCATCCACTCTGTTGAGCCATTTCTCAACCTTCTTTTCAATCTCATCCCCTTGTCTCGTGGCCTCGTCAACAGATTGCTGCACCGTGTCCCTTTGATCTGTCAGCTTCTCAACCTGTTTCGTTAATTCCTCCATGTTGCTCTTGTATTTGAACGGATAAATTATGTGCTTTCCGATCGGAACAACCAACAGCTCCGCAACTTTTCCTGCAACGGTGATAATTACATCCACCATTTCTCTCTGTTTCTTATCACTCCTTGCTTTCTCTCTCTCTCTCTCTCTCGCTATCTCTCTCTCTCTCTCTCTCTCTTTTTCCCACTTCTCTTTCTCTTTTTCTTTTCTTTTTTCAACAATAAAAGTCTCTCTTTCAAAACAAACAGAGTAGCAAAGTGAAGAAGTAGAATTTTTATTTTATTTTTTATTTTTAAAGAAAGATAAGAGGAAATAGATAGTTTTTTTTTTTTTTTTGGATTATTTTCAATTATTTAGTTAAGTTATAAACTCACAAGAAATAGAAAGAACGTGAAAACAGAGTAACAAAGATTTTCTTGTTTTTCTATAACAAACAGAATATTAATTTTTTCCTTTTTCTTTTTCTTTTAGGAGCTCTCGAATAAACAGAAATATAGAAGAAATGTAAAATGAGCAGAATGATTCAACAATAGATAACTAGAACTGAAATATATATATATATATATATATATATATAAAAGAAACAAAACCAACAAAGAATAAGAGAAATTGATTTTTTTTATAGGTGGAAAGTGGATGCAAATTGCAGAGGAAAGTCAATAAATGGAAGAACAACAGTGAAAAAAACGTGAAGAAGTAACAACGACAAACAACAAAAGCGCTTGATTAAAAGAAAAATGTTGTGAAAAGTTGAGAGCAAAGACGTGCACCTATGTTTGTATCTCAGAGAAAGAACAACAAAAAGTCTATCTCTCTCTCTCTCTCTATCTCCCTGAAGTGGCGGTTTCGAGCAATAATGACTGAACAAGAGAAAATTTTGAAAGATTTAGATCCAGTTGAACTTGTGTATCTCTCTCAAAGCTGTTTCAAAGGATCACTGTTTTTGCTGTTTAATGAACATTTTTTTGTCAAAACAACAGAGAAGAAAGAGTTGACAATCACTCCATGCCCATGTCCGTCTCAACAGCCACGTCATGATATGATTATTTTAATACAAATTGATTTATTAAAATTGACAACAAATAATTAGCATGTGGCCATGTGCCGTCTGGCTGTCTAACTAGTCAACTAGACAATTACTGCCTTTCATTTGGCCAAGTCAACTTTAGAGACCCTTTTCCGTTGAATTGATTAAGAGCTTGTTTGGTTGGGTTTTTGAAAAACGTCTATTGGTAAAAGATCTACTTGTAGTAGATCTATTAGAAATATAGTTTTTAAAAAAAACATTATAGTTGTTTGGTTGGTAGACATTTAAAAAAAATGTCTATTTGAAGAAGCCTATCTCCATGAGCTTTTGTCCAATAGAGGTTTAAACTCTACTAGCTTCTACTCAATTTAAAATAGACATTTTTAAAAGCCCAGCCAAACAGCTTTAAAAAAACTCAGATAGACGTTTGTAGACTTTTGAGGCCGTAGAAAGCTCAACCAAACGGATACTAAGAAAATAGAAAGAAAACCATATTCAATCAAGCAATTTATACATCAATTGAGCATTACTATTTTGGATGCTCAACTGAATAATGAGAAAGACAGTTATGTAAAATGATGATATAATTAATGCATATCCAATTTTAATTACAAAATTGAGATAGATAGTTTTGTTTTTACATTTTTTTATACCTATTATCATTTAAGGATTGAGGGAGGAGGACATGACTCAAAGTCTCGTACACAAACCACAAAGTCATTGATGTGGTGTGAGTGAGAAGTCAATGCCCAATTCTCTCTAAAACCTGCCTAATCATATAGTTAATTTAATTCAAATCGAATAAAAATGGATTAGAAATTGAAAATAATAATTAAGAATGACCTCTTTTCAAAAAATATAATAATAATTAAGAATGACCTAGCTAGTATAAATAAAACAATTACATCCGATTCATTTGCCATGTGCCCATGTCTATCTCAAAGCTACCTAATCATTAGATTAATTTAATGCAAATCGATTTATAAAAACAAACTAGGGTTGACAACCCAACATAATTTAAATGGTTTATATCACATTAGTGAAGTAATATGATCAAAATGCACTTGGTGAGCTTTAAAAATAATGAAATCCAACATTAATGACATAAATTTTTCTCTCAAAGAGCAATTGCTGAATTTTACTCCCTAAGGGTTTTTCAGTATATAATCACTTGTGATGTTTTTTTCTCTTAAGTTAGTCCAATTAAAAAACACACAATTGCTTAATTTAAGTTTCAATTGTTTCAATTGTAGAACATTAATTTAACAAATTCTGCAACCAATATTTAGTTAATTAATTAAAAAAATGTAGCAATTAACACATCTCTCGTAGTTAAAGTGATGTGAACATTTCCTTCGATGTTTATGGTGGGGGTGGAGGAAATAGGGATTTTAGCACTCTTTTGAGTTGGTGTTGCACGTGAGAAGCTTAAATTTAAAAGCCACCAAAGTAAGTGACTTCCAAAAATGCTCTTACTGTACACATTCTTATATTATTTTTTTGACTTTAAATTTTGGAAGATATTTTAAAGCTGTCTGAGATCTACTTCTCTCTCTAACTGTCTTAAAGTGAAAAGTTCTGTAAACTGAAATCCAAGTTCATCTTCTTCTCCAACGAGTTCGACGTTCATATAGTTACATAAGATAACTCATCTTATCAGTTTGTGAATATCAAAATTCACACAATAAGAGGCAAAGTGGAAACAGAGATAGGAAACCAACAAAGAGTGTTAATGCAGCTTCGAAAAATGTAAATACTGAGCTATTGCAATTTAAAAGAATCAGCGAAACTTTAGTCCAAATATAATGATGGCTCTTGCCTCTTGAGTGGATTTGATCAGCAATTGAATGATTCTACTTTGTTCCGAGACTTTGTATAAGCTTTCCAAGACTTAGTATAAGCTTTCCGAGACTTTTGAAAGCCTATTCAAGTGTCGGAGCATAATTACAAAGTCTCAGAATCATAAAGTCTCGGAACAGAAACACAAAGTCTCGAAACACAATCACTGAGTTACTGTTCATCCTCTTCCCCACTCGAAAATCCCCACTCGAAAATCCCAACTCTCAACAATTTACTGACCACTCGAAAATCACTAGGTTACTGACCAAAGAGAGCTCAACAGGGAGCTCGACTCCAGAGTGTGCCAGTATAGCGCCACTTTGTCGCCGTCAGAGTGATCGTCTGGGTTTCAACAGGACTTTCTCTCAATACTTCACAATTCTGTCACCATAAACTGAATGAAAGAAAGCTGACGTGGAAGGACTGTGGGTGTGGGGGAATTTGGAAGAATACCATTTTTGGTGCCTTTTAAATATAAGTTTTTAAAATAGTGATACTCTTGCAATACCACCTCATAAATGTGCCATTTAATTTTTGAACTCAGGGTTCAAGTCCTACAATGCATATTTATCAGCACATATGAGCATTTTTTTTCCTAGTGGATGAATTATCGAGTTATAACACTTTTCCTCTTTCTGCCAGCCTTGTTTCTAATTGGACTTAGCTAATTTTCACCTAATAAATGTAATCGTTAACATAGGATTTAATTTAATACAAATTGAAAATGACCCTTATTAATATAACTGTTATAGCCACCTAACATGGCTTAATTTAATACATATTTCTATATAAAAATGAACTACAACTACCGAATTGTAATTAACGTACAAAAAAGCATCAGAGAAGATGTAATGCAATTCACATTACGAAATGAGGCTATAGTGCGCATTCAGTAATAACTTCACCTAATTCAGAAGTTAATAAACTTTTCAACTTTTGATTGAATAAGATAAATGACGACTCACCATAGAGTAGTCATACTTTGAGAATCCAACAAGGAAGAGACAGAAAAATCAATGCTTCGTTAATTGTGTTTGATTAGCAAATAAATGACGGGATGAGGTTGGTCCGGTAGTAAACCATTTATATATGCACCATGAAGTTGCGGGTTCGAGTCTTTTACACCACCAAAAAAACCTCATCCCAACAAAAAATTAGCAAATGAATTGTATAACAATGTTAACCATTTTGAATAGGGAATCCAAATGAAGCTCTGCAGATTCTATAGCTACTGATTCTAGTTGAATCAATGCAATGCAAACACTATCAGTACTGATAGTAACCCGATTATATTGCACACAAGTTACTTGTATGATCTCAATATCAATACAAATCTAATTGCATCATGAATAAATTCCTTGTTTATGATTTTTAATTTCTTTCATTGGTCTGGTAGGAGGATTATGAATGGCATATTTAGTCAGACATAGAAGGCGAAGAGCGAGGTTCCATCAATAGCATGACCAGCTCCAAATACCATTGCAACCCACCCACCCTTCAGAGTTTGCGGTCTTATTTGATGGTTTCAGAGTGAAATTCTTGAATAGATCCTCTATTAATCTGTGGCTGCTAGGGCTGGGCACGGTCCGGTTTCAACTAGTACCGGACAAAACCAAAAAATTTGGTCTTTTGAAAAACTAGACTAGTCACTTTTTCAAACCAGACCAAATCAAATTGTATCAGTTCGGTTGATCTGGTTCGATCTAGCGGTTTGACTTATTACAAAATAAAAATTAAAACGTAATGAAACGTTACATACATTTTGTTTGAAAAAAAAACATACATTTCAATATTTTTTTTTGATAAATACATTTCAAATTAAAATATCAAGAAAACAAATAGCTAGTAAACACATTTACAATAAAGATCGGTTGTTTTATACCTGATGATTAGAAAGTAGAAACAAAAATAAGAATTATATCAAATCACTTATTTTGTATTTGTGGCACTACCTAGTTTTATTTTATATATAATCTTTTTTTTACCATTATTCAATGCAAAACAAATGATAACTTCATAAAGCAAATGGAAAAATAAAATTCAATTTCATCATAGAGTTCTTTCGACCTTGCATTAAAGTTGGTGGTTAATAAAACACATGAAATAATAAATAAGGGTTTTTGACTATAATGTTTTTTTTAAAAAAAGTTTTATTGAAGAGTTTTGGATGTGATATATACTAGAATAAAAGTGTGTGTTAAAAATATTCTGTCTATGGTCCGGTCCGGGATCGATAAGCTTGGACCATAGACCGGATCAGACCATACTATTTTTTTAAAATAAAAAACCGAACCAAACCAAGCGATTTGGTTTGATTTGGTTCGGTTTGCAGTTTCTGAGCTTTTTTACCCAGCCCTAATAGCTGCTCTAGTGGTGTCAAAACGGACTGTGCCGGGCCGTGCGGCCCAAATCAGTACTTGACCCAAGCCTATTATGGAGTACAGGCCAGGCCGTGCCCCATATGGAGGCATGCGGGCCGTGCCTCTTAGACCTGTTTACATTTTTTATAATATATATATATATATACAGTCATTTTCTTCCCAGTGCGTACTGATATAACTTACGTCAGTGCGTTGCATGTGGACCACTGATTATGGAGAAGTTTTGACAGGTGCATACACTTTGAGTCAAAGTATGTAAATCTAATGGTCCACATCCAACGCACTGAAGAAGTTATATCAGTGCGTACTGATCTGAAAATTTCTCTCTATATATATATATATATTAAAATATGTATAATTTAACAAAGCCCGCCTCTTAAGAAGGCCAGGCTGGGCGGCCCGTTTTCAGCAGCAACTTCTTTTCTAGCGCCATTCTTTCTTTTGACTTCTGTTTGAGGAGTTTCCTTAGAGGAATTTCCATCTCTATTTGATGATTCAACTGCTGCCTTAGAACTTATCTTCATATCCTTTCCAGCGCTACGCTTCCTCCTCACTTGCCTTTTATGAGTTTCCTCTGATTTGGTTTAGTTGCAGCCTTGGAAATGTTCTTCTTCTTATCACCAGTTGCTTTACCATAAAATGAATGCAGATTCGGTTTCTTCTTATCACCGATTGTTAAAACTAATGCTTGTTTCTCAAAATAAGCCTGATCATATTACTTTAATGAATGTAATTGGGGCTTTTGCAGAAATAGCATCAATGGAAATGGGACAGAATATATACAATACTGGAGGAGTTGTGGTTGCAAATGCTGGATGAAGATCGTATTCAATTCCAAATATAGGCTTCAACAGTACCCCATACATTGGCAGAAACAAAGATGGGGTTCGTTCTCACTGTTAAGTTCGTTCTTCAAATTAACTGTCCCAAGAAGTCATGTTGGCAAGTTCTTCAGGTATGCTGTTTTCTTGTTTTCGTGTCTTTTGTTTTCTAAAACTTAAGATTTCATAATGGCATAACTATTGAAGTAACAATAGGAATTTGGGGAAAAATAAATTAATGATATTAATTGGTCTTGGTCCTAAACAGGACATATATACAAACAATAAGAAAATACAACAATACCCCTAACCAATATACATATATAATCCAACACTCCCCCTCAAGCTGGAGCAAAGATATCGATCATGCCCAGCTTGCGAATAGAAGACCTAAGAAGAGATGGCCATACAGGCTTCGTAAGAGCATCGGCGGTCTGTTCAGATGATGGCACAAACTTGGGAGAAACAACACCGGATCTAACTTTCTCCCTAATAAAGTGAACATCAACCTCAATATGCTTGGTCCTCTCATGCAAAACGGAATCGGAAGCTAGCATAATAGCCGACTTGTTGTCACAGTACAATGTCGAAGGCAAACAAGCTGGAAAGCCAAGCTCTGTAAGGATGGATTTGAGCCATATGATCTCACAGGTTCCTTGAGCCATAGCTCTGTACTCGGCCTCTGCAGAAGATCGAGAAACCACAGACTGTTTCTTACTTTTCCAAGAGAGAAGATGGTTCCCATAAAAGGAGCAGAATCCAGAGGTAGATCTCCTATCAGTCTTAGATCCAGCATAGTCAGCATCAGTAAAACACGAGATATCAAGAGTATTGTTCGAGTCATAAAAGAGACCAAGACCAGGACAAGATTTCAAGTATCTTAGAATGTGATAGGCTGCATCCATATGAGAGGTACGAGGAGCATGCATAAACTGACTCACCAAACTGACAGCGAAGGCCAAGTCAGGTCTAGTATTGGTTAGGCAGATGAGTCTCCCAACCAACCTTTGATAGACAAATGGATCAGGCAGAAGATCACCAGACTCAGCTGACAACTTTATATTCGGATCCATCGGGGCGGAAGCAGGCCTACACCCTGTCATCCCAGTATCACGCAGAAGGTCTAAAGTATATTTCCGTTGGGATAGGGAAATACCACATCTAGAACGAGCAACCTCTATCTCTAAAAAATACCTCAAACCTCCCAAATCTTTGATGTCGAAAACAGAGCTGAGATCTTTCTCTACTTGGGCAATCCTTAAGTTGTTATCACCAGTCAAAATAATATCATCAACATAGACGGATAAAAACACACACAGCCCTTTGGAATTGCTCCTAATAAAGCAAGTATGATCAGAATGACATCTCAGGAAGCCCAAACCAAGGACAACATCACTAAACCGAGCAAACCAAGCTCTAGGAGACTGTTTCAAACCATACAACGACTTCCTCAAACGACAAACCTTCCCTGCATACTCCCCCTCAGCCCGAAATCCCGGAGGAGGATCCATATAAATAACCTCATCCAAGTCGCCATTCTGAAAGGCATTCTTGACATCCATCTGATGCAATGGCCAAGAATGCGAGGCAGCGAGAGAGATAAGAAGCCGAATAGTAGTAAGCTTAGCAACAAGAGCAAAAGTGGAAGTGAAATCCCTCCCAGGAACCTGAGTAAAGCCCTTAGCAACAAGGCGAGCTTTATATCGATTGACGGACCCATCAGCATTATGTTTGACATTAAACACCCATCGGCACCCCACTGTTTTCTCCCCTTTAGGGAGAGCAATCAAATCCCAAGTATGATTAGTTCGTAATGCCTCCATCTCATCTTGCATAGCCATGATCCATTCAGAACTCAACAATGCATCTCCAACAGACCTCGGAACCGAAGTAGAATCAAGTTGCCCAAGAAACCCCTGAAACGAACTAGACATGGCACTATACGAGATATGATTTTCAATAGGATGGTTAGTGCTACAAGATAAATTAAGGCGGTCTGGGGGATGACGGTCCCGAATAGGGTACCGCCGAGGAGAGGATATAGTGGGCGGGGGATATAAAGTAGGGAGAGTACCTTCATTCAGAGAGGATTCAGGCAGAGGGAGCCGAGGGCGACAACTATACTGAAGAATAGGAGCACCTGCAAGAGGGGGCAAAGGGGTAGGACCTCTAACAGTAGGAGTAATAACAGTAGAAGTAACTACATCAGAAGAAACAATAGGAATGGGACAAGAGATAGCCTCATCAGGAAAAAGGTCAGCCCTACTTGTATCAGGTCCAGTAAAGAAAGGAGTATCCTCCCAAAAGGTTACATCAAGAGAGTGAAACATACGACTAGAGGAAGAGTCATAACACTGATACCCCTTAGACTGGGAGGAATATCCCATAAAGGCACACCGAATAGCTTTATCATCTAACTTTGTTCGAGAAGGACCCCTAACTTGTACAAAACAAACACACCCAAAAACCCTAGGAGGAATGGGAAATAAGGGTTTATCGGGTTTAAGAACCCCAAGAGGGCAGTCTCCCCCTAAAACCCTACTTGGAACACGGTTAATCAAATAGGTTGCTGTAAGAACAGTCATATGCCAAAAAGACTTAGGAACTAACATACCACTAAGAAGGCAACGGGCAACACCCATAAGGTGACGATTCTTGCGCTCAGCGACCCCATTTTGTTCAGGAGTATAAGGGCAAGAAAACTGCTGGAGGATCCCTAATTTGGACAAGTGAGACATAAGATCCTTCGTAATATATTCCCCCCCATTATCAGTCCTAATGCCACGAACAACAGTAGCAAATTGGGTTTTAATCATAGTGAGAAAACGACAAAGAGTATCAAACACATCAGACTTCTTTTTAAGCAAGTAAACCCAAGTGCATCTAGAAAAATCATCAATAAAGGTAACATAATATCTATGGCCGGACATAGCAGTAACAGGGGATGGTCCCCAAACATCAGAATGAATCAAATCAAACATAGCTGAAGAACGATGCATACGAGAAATATAAGGATTTCGACAATGTTTTGAAAGTTCACAGACTTGACAATGAAAATTCAATTGTTTACAAGCTAAAGAGAAAGTAGGAAACAACCGACACAAATACTGAAAATTGACATGACCTAAACGTGCATGCCACAAATGCAAGTCTCTAGATGAAACAGAGACAGGAAAATCAAAAACAGTTGTGGCAGCAGCATGTAAAGTAGGTGGAGGTGGAGGAGAATGACACGGATCCCCAAAATAGTATAGTCCCTCGTGCTCATATCCCCTGCCAAAAATCCTCTTCGAAGTCCGGTCCTGTAGAAAACAGTGATCAGGTAAGAAGATAACAGCACAATTGAAGGATTTAGCAATACGACTGACTGATAAAAGGTTAAAAGCAATTTTAGGAACATGAAGAACAGAGGAAAGGGTAATATCAGACGAAAGTCTGACGTCCCCCCTACTACTAATAGCTGTGATAGAGCCATCAGCCACTCGGACAGACGCATTTGTAGGAACTAGAGGCGATGAAAACAAAGACAACTCACCCGTCATGTGATCATTCGCACCAGAGTCTAGAATCCATGAAGGAGACCTAGAGCGAGCATGGAAAGCAGTGGTAGTACCTGATAGTAAAGTAGTAGTGGAGGCAGGAGAGGATATGAGAGGCATATGAGGGGACCTCTGAGACATCAGCAAGGTCATTTGAGTCTGGAGGTCCGCCATCTGATTAGCAAGAGACGGAACAAGAGGCCTAGAGATATCAGCAACACATGCAACTCTAGTAGGAGGGCCTATCCGGTTATTAGGTGGTGCTCTCCGAAACTGAGTTCTCATCTCTGGATGGAGCTTCCAGCAAGTATCCTTGAGATGACCGATGTTCCCACAATGCTGACAGTGCTTCCTCCCACTAGAAAAACGAAGACCCGATGTCCCAGAAGAAGTAGCCAGAGCCATCTGATCAGAATTACTCCCAGAGCCATCTGATCAAAGTGTCGCAGCGGAAGCGTGGTGGGCCCATAACCCACAGGTCCCTGGATCGGAACCAGGCTTTGATACCAAATAGGAATTTGGGGAAAAATAAATTAATGATATTAATTGGTCTTGGTCCTAAACAGGACATATATACAAACAATAAGAAAATACAACAATACCCCTAACCAATATACATATATAATCCAACAGTAACAACTGTGAAGGATGTTCTATAGATTGACAGCAAGCTTTTTCTGGCTCAATAGCTTATTTTATCAATAATTATCAGCAGTAATTTCTAATCAAGTTTTGTTCAGAAATATGAAAGTTATTCATTGATTATTGTGGTTAATTTTTGATAGGAGAAGATATCGTTCTGCCATTGACAAGATTATGTTACCCCTTGAGCCTGGTAGTTGCTCAAATCCTCAAGACTCAAGTTTCTTATTTCCTTGATGAGCTTAGTATGTTATACAGTGCAAAGACTCGTCTTCAATCCACGGAACCAGTCTGACAAGCATCTGAGAAATCAGATTGACATTAGTACATTACTGTGTCGTCATAAACATTTGATTCGAGAGAAGATGCTTTCCACCCATTACTAGCCTCCTAGTCCTTCCCTCCTGCCTCCTGGCTGCTTGTCCTTCAATTTTCAAAAGCAGTGATTCTCATCAACTATAGTCTTAAATGTAAGATAGAATTCAGTAATATCAACATGTTTTTTTTTGAACAGCAAATTTTTATTCATGTGCCAATCAAGGCAACAACAACACAAACACAAAGACAAACGGCAGCAGATCAAGCTGAAGCCCAAAGAAACAGAGCAGACAGACCATAACAAAACCAATACCCGACCAAAAAGAACACAAACAGTACAATAATATCAACATGTTGGATTTTATCATCTTTGTATTGCATTACATGTCAATATAATCAATTCTGTGTTGTGCTGAGCATGATAATGTTTTTGACAGCAATATTTTCCTGGCTCAATAGATTACTTCATAATTATTATTGTGATTAATTTTTGGTAATCTAATCAAACACTTTGATTAAGTTCTTTAATTTTCTTCATTATCAAAAATAATGATAACATTTGTATTATCATTTAATTTAGAGCCCAAATTGATAATATTTGGTTTCATGAAATTTGATTGAATGCCATTGAAGACCAAGTAGAGTCCTCGAATTAATATTCAACTCCTTCACTAAATCAATTTCAAAACCATCAAAATTCATAACAAAAGTTCAGATTTTGAAGATGTCAAACATAAAACTCAAATTTCTATATTAATTTAGAATTCACAACAAAGAATTCACTCATCTTCGTCTTTTGGTTTGGTTGAAATCGAATCTCATTGAGAGCGAAGCTTCTTCCCCTTCAGTTTCGTCTTTTGGTTTGCTTTCTCTACAACTTCGCCTTTTGGTTTGGTTGAAATAGAATCTCTTTGTGGGCAAAGCCTCTTCCCCTTCAGTTTCGTCTTTTGGTTTGGTTGAAATCGAAACTCTTTGTGGGCAAAGCCTCTTCCCCTTCAGTTTCGTCTTTTGGTTTGGTTGAAATCGAAACTCTTTGTGGGCGACGCTTCTTCCCTTTCAGTTTCATCCTTTGGTTTGCTTCCCCTTAAGTTTCGACTTTTGGTTTTGTTGAAATTCGCTCTGTTCGTGGGCGATGCTTCTCCCCCCTCAGTTTTGGAAAAGCCTTGATCCAAGATGGAACCTCACAACCTGACGCTTCCATTACATTAGCGATGTTGCGCAGAAATGGAATATCATCTTCTGCATAGAATGAGATAGCTTCTCCACTCCTCCCTGCTCTCCCCGACCGACCTGTTTTGAAGATCAACATTTTAATTTCAGAAACAATGTGCAAGTCTAAATCATTTCTCATACAAACACTAATCGGAAAAGTGTATTGATTTTTTTCCCTCTGATGTCTAGATGGCAATAATTACAAATGTTGCCTTACTATACCAACTCAACATAAAATTAAATGAAACACAGTGACATAGAAAGGCTGCAGGTTGAGCAACATACCTATCCTGTGAATGTAAGCAGCGGCAGAATCTGGAAAATCATAATTAATCACACAGTTGACACCCTTGAAATCCATACCACGGGACATCAGTGGCAATCAAAACCCATATTTTACGCACTCTGAAGTCATCGATAGCATCTTCACGCTGGATACAATAGAAAGAGATAAGGCGTAAGTAACAAGAGAATCATGATACTGACTTGGTGAATATAGCACCAGCTCTATGCACAAATTCCTCGTGGACCTGAAACCTTATGGATGGCTGGATGCCACTCAGAATTCCAGTCCAGTTTTGACCATTTATATGTAAACATTGCTGGGACATTTCTATTACTAACAACAATATTGAGAAATCCAACGTTGTGGTATAAAAAATATAACATGTCCAAACACATTTCGCCGGCAGCAGTTTTTCAATGCAAAATGTTTTTGGGACTCACAAGCCAGGCCGGTACTACTTCTTGCAGATCATTCTTAAAACAAACTAAATGGGCTTAAGTATGACCATCCAATGAACCATAGTTTTTTCACTAAAACAAGTCTTTTTCTGATGTCACGCGTGCAAACACTAATAGTTT
This sequence comes from Dipteronia sinensis, assembly GCA_033220585.1. Classification (NCBI taxonomy): domain Eukaryota; kingdom Viridiplantae; phylum Streptophyta; class Magnoliopsida; order Sapindales; family Sapindaceae; genus Dipteronia; species Dipteronia sinensis. Next base: position 78,237,203 of record CM065637.1, on the reverse strand, counting down.
GTAGTTCAGTTGACAACTAAAATTAAAATACCTCTGTTTGGGACGGATCAGAGTGGATGACACCAACTCTGATGTTTTCATATGCCAGCTCCCTATAGAGTTCCTTTGCTAGTTCCATGCTTTGTAAAAAGATCAGCACAGGCGGATTCAAGCTCTACTGCCAACACAACATGACAACAAAAGCAAGGAGTAGATCAAGAATATGATAAGCCCCACTTGCAAATAAAAGGACAACTACTAAATATATGCTGAAATATGTCACACTCGATCAACAATTTTCCAACAACATGTTCTAGTTTCTACCAGCTTACCTCTGCAAAACTTTGACGAAGTGCAAGAAGTTTCCCTTCTTCACTTCCACCAAAAATCAATTTTTTGCTTGATTCATTCAGAAACTGTATTCTTGTTCATAAATTCAGAAACAAGATAAACATCAACTCAATCACTCTGCTTTTTAAGAGTTAACATTTCATACTTACTTCCTTCCAATGATTACTCAAACAGCATCATATACTTTTTATGAAAGACACGCAATTAAAAGCTTGAATAGTAAATGATGTAGTGGGTCCCCCACAACTCAGAGGCAGCGCACTGTATGAAAGGGGGCTGTCAACCCAATCCGGCTCAGAGGCGGCGCACCGCATGGCCTGGGCCTAGACCACACCACAACAGGCCTACAGACCAGGCTCCCCAACCCATCATGTGTGCATTTCCACGCACACATAGGTTGTTCATACCAAGGATTGAACCCTTGATATGCTTTGATGCCTTTTCAGCATCAACCATTGGGCTTGCACTTGACGCAGTAGGAAGCTAGATAAAGCCAAATCCATGGCAAACAAGGGAAAACCCCAAATGGAGAGAAAACTCTATGTATTTTAATTCTCAATATCAATAGTCTGTCTATTACAATAACAAAGAGGGGTATTTATAGTCCACTCATTAAACAACACAAATATAAAAACGATTAATAATATGTTAAATCCCTCTACATCAGTTCACCCTTTCTTTGAAAAGAACTCGACCTCGAGTTCGGTTGAAGCATATGGAAATGAGCCGGTAGAACGACAATGGAGCGAAGTCCCCTATTAGGCTTGTGGGAGTGGTAGACCCCAACGGAAAAGTCCCTCCGAAGCGTGTCCCAAAGCCACACTGGCACCAAAGTAATAGCCCAACAAAATGTCAAGTAAGTCCAAGCTATCCACCATTGTCGCCACCTTGTCCCTTTGGTCTCGAAACCATCTATGTCTACTATAATCAAACTAGGGGGTTTGCCCACCAAATAAGTATGGAATGGATCAAGAGTATTAATGAACCCGTCAAGGTCTTTCTTCACCTCAAATCCATCCCAAACAAAATCAACATCAACCAATTCTTGCTCCACTTTAGCATACTCAAATCCAATATCTAGTTTACCAACAAATTGGCCAACGAGAGTCAATGACTTTGTTACCAAATCTTCAATAATATTGCTCTCAATTGTCGGCTTCACAAATTGTGTTGTAATTTTGTCAATTTCTTCAACAACTTGATTTGTTGGTTCAATGTCAACTTCCATGACTACTCCAATATCAAATGCTTTTGTCATTGGTCGGATAAAATTATCGGAAATTGAAAATTCTATTTCATCATTCTCCTCCTCATTTTTAACCACATCAAAGCAATCTACAAGCTTTTCTTGAACACTATTATCACAATCAACAACTATGTCTCCTAACACATCACAAGAAGTATTGTCATTTTCCTCAAAATCAAACCATTCGGATACGAATTGCATCATATCTACTAGGGTTGTGGGTCGGTTTCTATGCAAAGTGGGTTTAGGTTTAGAATTGGAAGTGGACCCTACCAAATTCTCATGGGTCTGACCCATTTGAGAAATAACACTTTAATTGGGTGCAGAGCACCTGGAAATGTTCTCAGTAAAATCACACACCAAAAAATTATTTTGTTTGCTTGTGTTTACCTCACAAACACTAGACGCAGTTGCTGAAAATTGCCATTGGGTGTTGCAACCGCCTCCATTATCGTTCATAATAGTTTTCATCTGCAGTTTGTTTTTGGAATGGGAAAAATCGGTGTGTTGTTGAAGGTTCTTCGAATCGAGAGGTATCATGAGGCAGCGATTCGTTGAGTTTAAGAGTGTGAAGTGCGAATCGGTGATTTCAATTTGGTTTTCATTGATGTTGGTGAATATGCGGTTTTGGGGTTTGGAGGTTTCACGTGTATGGTGGTTTTGCGGCGATTCGATTTTCTTTTCATGGATGTTGGCTAATTGGTGGTTTGGGTTTCTGTGGGTTTCACAACACTGTGTTTGGTGGTCACTTTGAAGATGGATTTTGGTGGATTGGGACTTTGTTTTGGTGGATTGAGTTTCACAAGTAGGATTGTATGAGTTTTGGTGGTCATGAAATTGATTTGTTATGTGTGAATGGGTGCGTGAATGGATTGAAGGAGATGGAGGTTGATGGTGATAGAGATGGATTGGTGATGGGTTTGAGACGTATTTGGGACTCTGTTTGTTGCAGAGAATGGAGGTCAATGGTTTGGTGGGTATATGATTGAGTGAGTAAGGATGGTGCTGTGAAGAAAATGGAGGAGATGGAGGTTGAAGATGATGAAGATACCTGTGAGATGGTGGTGGAGAACGGATTCGTTGGTGGGCACTCCACCTTCGATATTCGCTTCTCCGGTCAAGTGAATCTCCAGCTCCGTTTCGATGAAGCTCTCGATCCGCCCAAAAGGCTTTCACTCCGTGTTCTTCGACCTCGAAGTGGCTCCAATCGCCGACCATGGTTACTGTAACTCCCCGGGAAACAACCGAGGGCTCTGATATCACTTGACGCAGTAGGAAGCTAGATAAAAGCCAAATCCATGGCAAACAAGGGGAAACCTCAAATGGAGAGAAAACTCTCTGTATTTTAATTCTCAATATCAAGAGTCTGTTTATTACAATAACAAAGCGGGGTATTTATAGTTCACTCATAAAACAACACAAAATATAAAAACGATTAATAATATGTTAAATCCTCCTACATCAGTAAAATGTCTCCATCAGCACAAACCTGCTCAAATCCATCTTTTTCTTCCGAATAGCCAACTGTAATCGAAGTGGTGTGGATATAAGCACATCACAAGAAAATTTTGACAAATCAGCACCTCTCATAAGTTCTTTCTTCATTAGCTTGATACGGAGTTTATTTCCTTTAGCCAGTTTTTTGCATTCCCCGGTTGTCTGCACTGCTAACTCCCGTGTAGGACACATTGTCACAGCTCTGATGCCATCTTTTGATGCATGCTGATTATATAAGAAATTTCATCAGAGAAACTCAAATAGCTCACAAAATACCCGAAAGGCATGAACATTACCTTAAGTTTCATAATTCCATAAAAAAATATATAAATTTACCAGAAGCTTTTGTCTTGCGTTTCCTCTTCCTGACAGACACCATAGTAGCTTCCTCTGGTTCAGCTTTTTCATTCTCCAACAAGCTAATATCATTTTCCGGATTGTCGTTTTCTCTCTTCTCCTAAATCAAATACAATGCAAGGTTCAACACAAAAACAATTAATTCATGATTCGAATTTTTTATCTCGAAAAGCAAATAGATTTATAGCAAACACATCAGAGAAAAACCATTACTTACTTGAAACCTGGAGAAATCGTCTGCAAATTTCTTTTTATCAAAATTGATGCCTGCAAACAAAAAGTGGCTGCAAGCATAGAGCACAACAAGGAAGGTAACACAATCGGGCACATTGACTGTTTGCTCGTGCATGCCATAGCCTGTCATTAGGGATGTCCATGAAACAGCATTTCTCTGTTGCATGTTATCAAGTACAACTCTAGCAGCACCTATATCTCCTGATTTTGGTTACATATCTACAAAGCAGTTGTCCACAAACAGAAAAGCCGACTCATATTGATACCGCAGCACATTCCTATCATTTGGTGCAATTGCATCAAACATGGCATGTGCCACATTGACAATCTTGCACTTAGAATACATGTCAATCAAAGCATTAGTCACCATAAGATCATCCTCTAGATCATTCCCATCTACACCTAAGAACACATCTGAATATCTTATGACATAGCAATGTGTCTCCTTCCGATACAACAAGGCTCCTACTGTAGCACAACCAGAAAGAAGTGACACAAGGGTGACAGCATTTGGCTTCGAACTACAAGACTGCATTTGCCTAAATACATCCAAGGCTTCGTATCTTACAATAATAGAAATTGGGTGGAGCTACACAAGAGATCAATTTGCTTTCACAAAATTCTCATGTCTAGCTTCAGTGGTTATTTGCTGTGGATCTTCGAGCATTTTTTGCTGATGTCATTGATTCAATTCACCTTATGCAGCATTCGTCGGAAATTGCACTCCAATTTTGGTTTACTGTAAGCTCTTTACTCAAGTTTGCTTATGTTTAAACTTTGGTACTACTTGCTGCTTTGTTGTGTTTCTCTGACAACGGTTGCTTATGTAAAACAGTTTTCCCAAGTTCCTCGTCCTCCAGTTCTACCAGGTTCAGCCTCCAACAGTACAATTAGTATTTTGTTTCAACATCTAGTTAGGTTTGTTCAGAATTGCTAAGGTCAAATGCTGATTATTTAAGAATTTCTGTGCAAATTCAAACAAAGGTTTTGGAGATGGGCTGGTACTGTGCATGAAAATCCAATCGTATATGGGCACAATATTAATACATTACTCCTTTGTTAACAGTGCTACTTGGACTTGATTCTATATTGTTGAAAATTGAGGTTTGAGCAGTGTCCATTTCAGTTTGGGCCCAAAAGGCCCAATGTGTTTTATTAATTTGGGCTAAGTATCAACTGCCTAGCTGGCAAATTACTAGAGCCTCCAATTAACTGTTTATTGGAAATTTGAAACCCCATTTTGTAATACATTATCAAAACTATATACCGATTCTGATCGACTGAATAATACTTTTGAATGTTTTTAAGTGTTGACACTGAACGCCTCATCATTTGTCAATATCAAATACTACGTATGCATGGGGGAAATCTACTCCTACAATACCGTAAAATACTCTCAATATATGTTTGTAAATTGCACATGATGGAACTCAAACCTCTCACCACTAAACATCAACGGTACTATTAAAAAAAAAAGGTACACCTAATAATGAGGAGGTAACGAGCCTTACACCTAATCTGTTTTGTTCTGTGTGTCGTTTTTTGCCACTTTAATAAAACTCGGCTATTCAAAAATAAAATAAAATAAACGTAAATCATAGATTGGATTGATAGAGGTTGGTTTGGAAAACCAACAAACATACACAAGATAGCTAATTATCAAGGTAATAAGAGAGCAAAAATATAGATGATAGGAAAAATAGAAGACTAAACTATCTAGATAATACATAAATGATAGGTTTTTGGCATAAAATAATAAGTATGGATGAGCAAGAGGGCCTAATGGGGCGGGGTCCCCCGCCCCATGAATGATAATACAAGACTCAACTATCTAAATAATACATGAATGAATAGGTTTTAGGCTCAAAATAATAAGTAGAAACACCCCCCCCCCCCCCCCCCCCCCCCCTCTTAGGCTCAAAATAATAAGCAGAACCCTACAATATCGTTTGAGGGTACTGTGGGGGTGTTTTGGGGGGAGGTGCTCAAACCCATTTCCTCCGTTTCTTTTCATTTTTAATTTTAAATCTAAAATACAAAACTAAATCCAAAATTTTTAATGCAATACAAAATATAAAATACATTTTTTTTATGTTATATTATAATATTATAATATATTGTTTTAGGATATTATAATATTTTTTTAATTGTTAAAATTTTTTATATAAAATTATAAATAAAAAATAAAATAATACTGTATATATATCGGGGGGAAATGGGGGCAAAGTTGCCTCCACCCCCAAAATCCATTTGGGGGCAATAAAGATCATGGGGGATGGGGCACCCATGGGGATTTGCCCATCCCTAATAAAAAGTGAGTTTTCGGTTTTAGGTTCAAAATAATAAATTAATTGTTCAAGAAACTGAAACAAATCTAGCTTAATCATTACACATTTTGATGGTTAAACTAAGCATCATAATTATGATGATTGATGACTATACGAGCATTCCTCGAATGACTCTAGCAACTCCGTTGGAGAGTCTGATTGAATCTCTCTAATGGAGTTATGCTGAGGAGAAGAAGAAAAGAAAGGCTTAGGAGGCATTTGCAAATCATCAATGCTACCTTCCAACATTTCCATAACTTTGGTTATTGAGGGACGATGTGCTGCCTCCACTTGAATGCACCATAACCCAATTATGCATAATTTTCTTGCTATCACAACTTCAATTTCACTCACATCAGGAAGCTCCAAGTCTTCTCCATTAGTTATTTGATCATATACCCATGAAGGGAAATATGCCTTGCTTGAACGAGTTGCCTTTGCATAAGAATTCCTTCTTCCTCCGGCCATTTCCAACAACAACATCCCAAAACTATAAACATCTGACTTGCAAGAAACCGCACCGAAATTCCTAGAAATCAACTCTGGAGCTATGTACCCTATTGTTCCTCTCAAGGCACTAACACTTACGAAATCATTTTCCTTCGGATAAAATTTCGCTAGGCCAAAATCTGCAACTTTTGGAATGAAATTGCAGTCTAGCAGGATATTGTGAGGCTTAATGTCAAATGAAGGATGCACATATCACATCCATTGTGGAGGTATTCGATCCCACGAGCGGTTCCTAAAGCAATTTCTTGAAGTTTCTCCCAACTAAAGGATTCACCGGTACCTTTCTTTGAGAAGATATGCCTATCGAGAGATCCATTAGGCATATATTCGTATACAAGTGAACGTTTTGATCCCTCGGAACAGAATCCCAATAATCGTACTACATTGGCATGGTGAATTCTACCGATTGTAGAGACTTCATTGATGAATTCTTCCCCACTGAAGCTGGAATTCTCTAGCACCTTAACAGCAATTGAGCTACCATCGCTAAGCTGTCCTTCATAAACCGAGCCAAATCCACCTTGGCCTAATTTGTCTCTGAAGTGGTTTGTTATTGCAATGATCTCAATATAAGAGTATCTTTTAGGCATCCAAGATTGCTGTTTGTACAGAAATTTCTCCACGTTATTGACTGTCTTCCCTGTCGTTCTATACTTGTGGATCAGAAACACAATCAAACCAACCGGAATAACAATGAATCGAGAAATTAAACACACCACTGCAAGCCCAGAAAAAAGAGAAAGTTAATTCCATGAACTTAATATTTGTCTGCACAACATGTAAGAACAGAAATTACAGAGTGAGAAATCATACCCAGCAGAAATATCACAAGGGATGAAAAGATAATTGATAATATGGAACCGTAACCTGTATAAGTGCACAAGAAAAATAATTTAAGGCATTTAAAGATAAATATCCTAGAGTGATTGAGCAGATAATTAAGCTAGTTACTTACTAGTTTCATAGCAATTATAAGTATATGGTCTTGAATCTGTTGAAGCTAAACATAAATCACCAGCCGCAAAACAATCCCTGCACTGAACTGACCATCCGAGATCGAAACCTGATTTGAGCAAGTTCCGGATTGTTTCATAAGAAGGATATTCCACACCCGCATCAAGTGTGGGAACCATTGATAAGAAAAAGCATGGTTCTGGAAGAAGAGATATCGCGTTGCCTCCAGAAATAACATAAACAAATGACTGATCTCCACTCAAACAAGGAACTTTTCTAATAACCCGTATCGCTGATATTCCTAGAGCAATTCACGAAACTGGCAGTTTTCTGGGGTGTATCGACATGTCCACTGTAACGAATATCATTATCTCTTACATCCATTGGAAGAGATTTGTATGGAAGGCTGCAGCTTCCACTGGCTAAGTTAACATCAACAACACGGATGATCTGTTCACTGTAAGAAATTTTCTTCACATAGTACTTTCCTGAATGGAATTCCGGATGGTTTTGTTGCTTGGCAAGAAAGTTCGTAGTCTGGATCACCACATCCTGCTGGATCGCTATTCAGGCGAAAAGGGTAGCTTATATTTTTGATATCTCCACATGAAGAAGAACAGACTACTTGTTGAAGTTTTCTTGCTTGTGTTTCAGTGACAAATAGAAAGCTCAATAGATGAAAAAGAATGAAAGTTGAGAAATTTGATGATTTTCCCTCCCACTGGTTCCTTCTCTCCAGGAATGGAAAATGCTCTAAATCAAATACATCATATAAAAAATCGTTACATCAAGTAAAACCCAGATCATGAAGTCCTTTCCCACGTTATCGACTGTCTTCCTGTTGCAGCACAGCATGAGAGAAATTCACTTAGGGGCTGTTTGTTTTTTCCGATTAAGACTTATGTCTCTTACTCAGTTTGTTTGTTTTGCCAACTATATCTTAAATTAAGATAAATCAGTTTGTTTATTTTTCCAACTTATATCTTATTTTAAGATATATACGTCTTTTAGAAAAAATAAATTTTTTGATTTTTATCTTATTAAAAAAGTGCTATAGTAGAGTTTTTTTTAGTAAATTTCCATAAATGTCTATAAATGTCATATAACAATTCATACATTTACAATTTTATCCGCACGTAATAAAACCTTTAAAATCAATTTTCTAAAAATTTCCAATTTTGAAGAAATTATAACACAATCTAATCAATTTTACATTTATAATAAGTCATCCAAAATGAAAAAAAAAACGAACATATCATAGTATCTTTATTTATAAGACTTATCCATATATCTAAAAAATTAAGGTATTATAAGAATTTAGATAAAAAAACAAACAGCCCCTAGTCTGTAGAATTTTATAAATTTGATAATCATGCAATGTAAAATTTCCAGAGGTCATGAAGTCAGATAAAGTCCACATCTTTGATGCATTTGATGCACTTGCTTTCACACTAAAAAATACAACTTCTAATTTCTAACTTTGACTTGTGAACATATCAAGGATGGATTGCATTGGTGGTGGTGGGAGATGATCGATCTATTTTTATATATGTTTTAGGTCCCTATTTTCTATTATTTGTGTTTTGTTTTCTGCTAAAATTAGATATTTTATATGTTTGTTGAGCATGTGTAGGTCACATTCCTTAGATGAGATGTT